>JAHMML010000014.1:213644-698139 GCA_020341155.1 Eciton burchellii
GGAGGAGGAGGAGGAGGAGAAAGAGGAGGAGGAGGAGGAGGAGGAGGAGGAGGTGGTGGACGTGGAGGTGGAGGAGGAGGAGGAGGAAGAGGTGGAGTAGAGAGCGGGCGGAGAAAGAGGAGAGCGCTGCGAAATTCGCCGACAGAGACAAGGACAGAGTATGCGCGTTCGAGCGACGAGGAAGCAGCTTGCGGGGGATGCGTGCTCGACGAAGGACAGAGAATGAGTGAGCCGGCAGATCGCGCGAACCGCCGAACGGGAGAGAGAGCGAGCGTACCTGACCAGCCGCAGCGACGGCGAGGGTATCAGAGGGAGAGGGGCCGGGAGAGGGAGGGAGGGAGGGGGGCGGAATCGGGTGTGCGGGGACGCCGATGGGGGGTGCCGATCGAGTGGAGGGGTACGCACGCAGAGCCGGGGGGAGGGGCAGGGAGCAGGGAGGACCGGGGACGAGCCAAGTCTGCGGTGCTCGACAGAAATGTGGCCGTCTCTTGCGCGAGAGCGACGAGGACGGGGGAGGCGCGCGATCCGCGCGCGGAAACGGGCGAGACGACCCCGAGAGAGCAGGACACGTAAACCGAGACACATGGTTGGCTGTGGTGCGAGGGACAAAGAGAGAGGGAGAGATTCGGTTCGCATGAAACGCAGACCGAGAGCACGGCTCGCGCGCGTATACAGAACCAGCGAGACCGTGCACGCTAGTGCGAAGGAGGAAGAACGAAGCAACGGGGAGGAGAGAGAGAGAGAGAGAGAGAGAGAGAAATTTGGCTGGCACGAAACGTTGAGAAACACATACGAGAGCAAGAGACAAAGAGAGAGAGAGAGAGAGAGAGAGAGAGAGAGAGAGATATGCGATCCGGCGCCTCCGTGACGAAGACGGATGCAGACACTCGCCAAGGCGAAAGAGGAGAGGCAGGAAGAGAGACAGAAAGGACACGGGGATCGAGCGTAGACGCGACAGAGACGAGGTCAGGTACTCGCGCCGCGGCACGTAGCGACGTGTAGATCGCCGTACACGCGTGGGGTGCACGTGGGGCGCGGAAAAGGGATGGAGGAGGCCTCGGCAGTGGTGTACGCGCGAGATCGCGCTCCATGCGTCGCGACTATCTCTCGCGACTATCTCAACGAGAGTCGAGGAGACGCGAGCACGTGTTATCTCCTTGTAACGGATGGATGGATACGTACGACTACCGCGTTCGTGTCCTTGAACTTGAAGAACGACCATAAGAATGGAGTGAAAATGAAACGCGATTCGGGATCGAGAGATCGATAGATCGATCGAGTGATCCAACATTTTACGCTATGTGTAATTTTCTTTTTAAAACTATAATTTTCCTGGAGATTCAGCAATCGTTTTCACGGGAAGATCGATAATCGATAATCCTTGTTTTAATCGTATAACCTATAAATTTTTCCCCTTTTGACAAAATCTGCGCCAATTCTGAGACGCGCATGGATGGATGAATGGATGGATGGATGGATGGATGGATGGATGGATGGATGGATGGATGGATGGATGGATGGAAGTAGCTCGCAGGCGCCGCGCAATTTCGACACGATCCTGGCGACGACGATCCGAGCGAGTTCTCGACGAAAGCACGTCGGCGTGTGTGCCGCGCGACGGGATGGGACGCGAGACGGGATAACCTCGAAGAGACGTTAAGTCGAGAGGTATGCGGGCGACAGAGAGGATCGATCTATCGGCAGAGCTTCGGCACGGGACGACGACCAGGATAATCTCTCCCGAAGAGAGCGTGTCGTTGTTTTCACCGTTGCCGCCGTTGCCGCCGTTGCCGCCGTTGCCGCCGTTGCCGCCGTTGTCGCCGCCGCCGCCGCCACCGGCGGTGGCAATCGGTATTCGTACCGCATCGATGCGATGCCGGCCGGCCGGCCGGCGGCGCGGCCGCCACTAGCGCTCTTTAGGCCGCGTCCTCATCTACGGGGTGTTCGACAATTACCGCAAATGCGCGCTTCCGCAAACGTTCCTTTCGGACTTTTCGCACGAATACGATCGCGATCGCGTATCTTTGCACTCTGCTCTTGAAATATCGAATCATCGAATCATCTGGTAATCATTTGCTTTGCTAACTTTCATGTAAATATCTTTAGGGGGATGAGAGAAGGGGGATGCGTGCCCAATAACTCTTGTTATCGGGGTGCGGAATCGAGATCGAAATTTCTTTCTTTCTTCCTTTCTTTTGTTCGAGGCTCGTTCCACTCGTTCCCGTGCTTAATTCGCATTCACGCCAGACACGTCGACGTGTTTCGCATCTCGGGCCTTGCGCGAATTGCCTACGACTCGCTTCAATAACACTACTCGGCGCTAACCGAGAACGCGTCTCGACGCGCTGAACGTCGCAGCAGCGCTCGGCTCCGCCGAGGAATCTATTTGTAAAAATCATACAAAGTTATTGCACGGTTCAACGCCGTCGAGTCTCCTTACTCCATGAGTCATGAGTCATTTAATCTGCCGTGTTTTCCGCCCGTGACTTTCAGAGTCACTCTTTTGTCACGCTGAGCATTAACTAATTTCAGCAACGCCTGATTGACGGACGACACATATTATTACAAACGTATTATTATTACAAAGCATTACAATTCAGCGAGGCGAGGCGAGACCTCGAAAAGCTTCTCGGGGAATTAACGCGTGACATTTTTCAACATCCAAACAAGCTCGCAGACATAACATAATCTTACACCTTTAACGCCCCCATAACTCTCGGACGACGTAAACCGTATCCAGCGTTCGAACGTATCCAGCCGAATTCGACGCGAATCGTATTCCCTCCGTAGCTCGTTCGTAAACAAACTTTCTCCGTTGGACTTTTCGAGCGCATTCGCGGAAGCTAGCAAAGCAAAGGGGTGGCGGGGTTTTCGTTTACTTTTTCGCCGGCGAAGCATCGTTTACTTTGACGCGTTCGTCATAATACGGCGCGACACTTTGCGTGCTTTTGATCCCGTAACGCGCGAATACGTGCGCACACGTGGTTAACGGTATCGATGATGAACGCGAAAATGATGGACACGCCATAGTTGCGTGCGCCGGATCTCCCTCTCCAACGTCTTCTCGCGAAATGAAATCGACTCTGCAGAATGATGGCGCGTGAATCTTTATCGTATCGTCAATCGTATGCAAGCCCGCATCGTTAGCTACGATTAATCATTAATGTATCCGTTCGGCGATGAAATGGAACAACATTTCCGGCGCGCTTGACGCGCTTTCATTGTTATCCGTATCTTTGTTCAACGCGTATGATGGAATAAATCCACGCGATTGGATCATGAGACGAAACGTTGCTGCAATTTATTTAGCATGTTCTAACCTCGAGGTCGTCTCTCTCGCAATTTTAACCGTTTGCAAATTATGTCAGAACGTGATCACGTGTAAATACAATCGCGTTTGAAGATTGTCGTTCGCGTCCCCGATAGACACGGCGTTTCTCTTCTCTCTTCAAGGAACGAAACCCTCCCGCCTCGGCGGGAACTCAAACTTTGAGCAGTTACTCGATGCGTCTCGCGTTAGGTTCCGACGTTTCGGCTGCCTGCAAACGCGGAAAAGTAATCGGGAAGAATCCATCCAGGAGAGAAAGAGACCATCGACTGTTGGGAATGCCTCTTCGAGGCATCGTTCGAGATGAATCTCCTCGAACGCGCGTCAAGCGCACGAATTGCAGAGTGGCGACGCTGGAGCCGTTATCCAACGCTAAATCGCAGTATCGCAGGTGTGGCGGGTGGGCGAGGAGGGAATCGCATAGTTTAATAATTCGAATCCCCGGAGAGCGCGCGGCCCGGTGGACATACGGGGACGATCGAATTACCCCTTCCGTGCGCCCTTGACGGGCCCTCGGATCATTCCTCCCTCGGGCCGGCCCTGCGTCGGGCTGACTCGACTCCAGCAGCGATCGAGTGGCAGAGCCAGAGCGGAAGGGGAGCAGGGACACGGAGGAGAAGGAGGAGGGCGGCGGAGGCACGGGAGAGGATTCGGCAGAGCGGCGAGAAAGAGGAAGAGAATTGGGGGGAGAGCGAGAGCGAGAGCGAGAGCGAGAGCGAGAGCGAGAGCGAGAGTGGGAGCGGGAGCGGGAGCGGGAGCGGGAGCGGGAGCGGGAGCGGGACAGGGCAGGGGGCAGAGGTGCGGGTGCTGTGAGGGCGTGTGGTGAATGAGGAGAGGGGGAGGGATGGAGGAGGAAAGCAGCAGAAGCAGGAGGAAGAGAAGGAGGAAGAGGGAGAGGAAGACGCGGAGTCGCGGGCTGCTGCAGAGCTTGCGCGGACAAAGGGAATCTGCGGCTCCAGTCGCTCTGCTCTCGCGTTCTCCTGCTCTCTTCTCCACTCCTCTTTTCCTCTCCTCGCCCGTCTCTCGGCTGTCGCTACGCGCACACGCATCGGCATCGGCGATGGCGGCGGCCGAGGGCACAAACACATTGGCTGCGGCATACAATTTCATGCGCGCGCATACACATACGTGCGTATATGCGTACGCACGCACGCACGCACGCACGCACGCACGCACGCACGCACGCACGCACGCCGCGTTGCAGAAAACCGCGAGTACAGTCGATGGAGGAAGCGAGTACTTTCCGAATTAGTCCTCTCCGTTACCACCGTTACTTTTTCGTCCGCGCATATGCTCAGTCTCTCTCTCTCTCTCTCTCTTCCTCTCCCTCTCTGTCCTGTGTTTCTTTCGCGTTTGCCTCTTCCATCTTTCTAGCCGGCTGAGGCGACGGAGAGAAGGGGACCAGAAGGCTACGGTCATCGAGTCATTCTACGACCTACAGACCCTGGTCGCCCTGGTACCCTCGTAGCGAGATCATCAGTCACACGCATGTACGCGAAGGAGGAGAGCAACTAAAGGAAGAGAAATGTAAACGGGATCTCTCAATTTCAATACTCAAGCTTACTCAAGCACTACTTTTTCGAGTGATCGTTGATAACATGGAAATTATATTCTTTCCGTTTCTACGTTCCTTCTCATCATCCCTTTGCGGTCCCTTTCTTCCTCTTCTCCTAAACTGTAGTCATAAACTGTAATATCTTACAACGCGTAGTACTCGCGTAGCTCAAAGGCCGAGAGCAACAGTTTGTATGTAATCCGCGTTTATTCTCATGACACGGGGGATACACGAGGACATTATCTATCCTCAGAATTCCAGAAAGGGAAAGACGCGCGGCTCGACATTTACATCAACGCCGTCAACGACGCACTCACGAAGGTGAGATTCTTTCCTCGCAACTGAGATTTAAGCGGAGCTCATCTGCTTCGCTCCGCTCGACGACTAGGCTCGACGGCCAGCAGCCGCGACGAAGCGCAGACACCCGGTACAGTCGCGCGAGTAAGCTCGCCGGAGCCGCGCGGTTTCTCTCCCTCGTGTCTTTCCTCTTTCTCCCTTTTTTATTCCATATCTCTTTTCCCTTTTTTTTTCTTTTTTTCCCCAGTTTCGTCGCCCCGTCTCGCGAGTACCTGCCTGCCTGGCCCGCCCGCCCGCCCGCCCGCCTCCCCCTCGTCCGCCAGCCAGCCAGCCTGCCAGCCTGCCTACCTCTGCCTACCTCTGCCTGACTCTGCCTGCCTGCCTGCCTGCCTGCCTGCCTGCCTGCCTGGTCTCGCCTATGGCCGCTAATACTTTGGAGCCAAGCGCGCATTCGATCGATGTCATCCGCTACGAAAACGTTCTGCGGCAGTCGCAGAATGCTCGTGGCGTCGATTAACGGCAGCAGCAGCAGCAGCAGCAGCAGCAACAGCAACGGATGGTTATGAAAAAGGCTACCTCGCGAAACGCGTCTAGTTGCGCGCGTTCGCTTCACTATCGACACACTAGTGACTCACATGTCAAGAGATGAGTATCGCATGGCGAATATGCGCCGCGTGAGAAATCGTTCAAATGTAACGATCCGCTCGATGGTCGCTGCGTCGCAACGCTGCTCAACGCTACTTTTGTACGTATATATCTTGAAGAAAGCGGATTATAACGTAATTAGCAAAAAAAGGTCGCTCGCTTTTTCATTCGATATCGAGATATCTAAATCCGATAAGGCGATAGTCTGATGAGTGAATTTGATATAATACGAAAGACAGATTTAATAGCGACATGCACGACATGTTGAGAGAAACACAGTTATTTATTAAGCTCAGGAAACAGCTAGCTCTTTGATTAACCTCTTTAATTAATCGTTTCTCGAGCGACGAGCGACAAAACTTCGAGATAAAAGCGAGATAAAAAGACGCCTGTAGCCGTTGCTAGATATGCAATAAAAATTGTGTTAATGGCACGAAGGAAGTGTGCCCGAAACGCGGATGAGAGACCCAAGAGAAAACAAGGTAACCAGACGCGCGGAGATCGCCGGAGAGCGTCGCTCGGATATCAGTTAACGTTACGATTATTGATTAA
This sequence comes from Eciton burchellii, assembly GCA_020341155.1. Taxonomy (NCBI): domain Eukaryota; kingdom Metazoa; phylum Arthropoda; class Insecta; order Hymenoptera; family Formicidae; genus Eciton; species Eciton burchellii. The sequence goes on from JAHMML010000014.1 coordinate 220,022, forward strand.
ATCCAGCCGAGTTAAAATATATAGCTGCACACCGTCTCGCAGTAGTCGCGCTGCTACCCCTTGTATCGATTATCTCTCACGTAGCAAGTCCCGCCAATATCTGCGACACATCGTGAATTCGGGGGTTAAACGGCGCTGCAACTCGACTCGATAAATCTCCTCCTCAACTTCTCCCCCGCCATCGTCCTCTCTCTCTCTCTCTCTCCTCCGCCTCGCCTCCCCTCCCCCCCTCTACCAGTGGTCGATTCCTTTCGCTCGTTATTGCATTCTTCCGACATGCACGCGATCCGTGTCCATTATCTGTTCTCATGTAAATAAATTTGACCAATAAAGGCCCGAGACGATAAAAATCGTCAGAGAATCGGATCTCAGCGATACGCTCCAATTTTCCACGGTGATGAGTCGCGCGGTGAAACGGTGGCAAGTGAAACGCGACGATTGACGTAGAGTTAGCTCTTCACGTCTGGCTAATATAGGCTAATCAAGATTGATATCTCTTTGACTGTTCAACGAGGCAACGAGGTTTCTCTTCGTGTTCATTTTCTCCTTCCTTCTTCTTTTCATAAGAAGAGAACGTTGTTCGAATCGCTGCTGGATTGAAGGAGGCGGGATGAAAGGATTGAAAACGGGACCACAAAGTAATAGTATCTAGTATCAGTAGTAGCTGGTTCATTTTTCGACCAATGATCGACGATCATTGCGGATCGATCGTTTGGAGAATCGAAATTGATCGTAATTGAAATCTCGTGCTCTCAACGTACCGCGCGTACTGACGACGTAGCGACCTTCGTACTTTGTACGCCGAAATTTAGGGAAAAAATTATATAGGGATTTCATAAACACCCTGTACATTGTTGTGCATACAAGCGCACAACGCGTTGAGCGCGATGCACACGAGAGATACGCGCTTTCTTCGTGTGCATCGTGTGTCGTCGTCTCCCGTGTCAAGGACAGCGAGGGACGGTGCTTCGACGCTTCGCGAGGATCTTCCTCCGAAAATGAAATGCGAAATGCATTTCATATCGCGATCGATAATGGGCCCCGCATGTGCCTCGAATGCGCGCTCTCGTATCACTATGTATTCCATGATATAAAAATTTCTCTATCGAGAACGATACCAAGAACGTTACCAAAGAATTTCGGATTGTAACCAGAAACAAGATACAAGAGGAAGCTTGATTTAACCTCGAAATCGAATTATCTCAAAGAGCAATACTTTGTTGAGAATATCTCAACATCTCTCGTAAGACATCTCTACATCTTGCATAATTTTTTCCATCAAGAGAATCAATCGTATCAATCGTATTAAAGAACGACATTAATTTTTAATCCTCGATTTTCCGAATCATCCTTTATTCGAATCTCGAATCGCCATTTTATCGAGACACGCGTTACAAAAATATCCCGAGGCACGGATTCGCGTTGTTCGTGCTATTTTTAAAATGGAAGAAGGACACTAACCTGCCATATAATTTCTTACTTTGACTTTTACGTAACATCTTCATTCAAAAGGGACAAAAAAGATCAGATAGCACAGTTAGCGTGCTCTTTTCGATGCATATGTGAGAAAAGAAACAGCAACATGAAAATCGAAGATTGAAACGAGGACGTGTCCTCCCAGGACACCTTGTAGACGCCGATCGGTTTGTGTCGCTAGCTGGCGGGCAGGCCGAAATTGCGCCGGGAGCGAATCCTGGGAGCAAGATACGCGGCTTCGGGTCGGGTAAGCACCTCGACGAGGTGCACCAATCACGGACGCGAGCATCGTTGCGTGCCGGCACGTCCCGCTTGACGGAGCGGGGCGAAAAGGGAGGCAAAAACGGCGAAATGACGAGAGTCGGAGCCATCCTTCGCGGCCGCGGGTCTCGCCGACCGGCGTGTTTTCGCACGCGCGCAGGATATCGAGGGTAGGAGGGGAGCAGGAAGAGAGAGAGAGAGAGAGAGAGAGAGAGAGAGAAAACAGCAGGACGCAAATATTCAATCACCCGATTCAACAGTGGCAGGTCCACGGCGAGAATGAAAAAAAGAGAGAGAGAGGGGGGGGRGGGGGGRGGGGAAAAAAGAGTGCGAGAGAAAGACAGAGGCAGAGCGAACGTGCGAGCGACAAACAATCGCGCAGCCGTGAAAAAGCGAAATAGATTCTTCCCCCGATCACGGACTCGCGTCGTCGTCGTCGTTGTCGTCGTCGCGAGAGATCGTCCGTCCGCCGCCCGTTCGCTCGATGTCTCGTCGAATGTGAAATTGCAGCCGAGGAATCCGAGTCGCTTGTTGTTTGTCTCGTTCGGAAATCATTGCATCGGAAAATTTCCCAAATCCCAGAGATACGCATATAGGCGAGTCATATTTTCGATGGCTTGGGTTTTGAAGGCGGGACATAATTGTGCAAAAGTTGGATGGTAAAAAATTTCATCATCGAACTCCTCAGTCTTTTCAGTCTTACATATGAGAGCTATCGAGAACGTCGTTCTCAACAAAATTCCCCGCAAATCCCCCGCAAACGCGCTGTCGCGTTTAACCAAACGTCGCTCTCAGGCGTCGATGGATGCCGATTGACACGCGAATTGATACGCGATCGACATCGAGGAATGTTATTTATCCGCCCCGTTGCAAGACGGAACAAGAAGCATGATTCTTTTCGTTTCGAGCTTTCGTTTGTGGCTGCGATAAAGAGCTGCTGAGCCGTCGACGTGCAGCGACTCGGTGCCGCTCTGGAAAGCGCGCTGGTGCCTTGCGTGAAAGATTTAAATTTGGCCCGCATCGAAAACACACGCGGTGCGACGGTGCTGCAGGTTCGTCGTCCGACGTCCCGCGCGCGCGCGCGCGCGCGCGATCCAAATAGCCGGCCGCCGAAGCCATCCCCTTCGTTCCGCGCGAAGGACGGCGAAAATAATCTCGTCCGCGAAAGCGAGTTTCCGATAAAGCAGAGAGTAGGAGAGAGATTAAGTGCACGCGCGGACTTGCACGCGTCCAAACTCGCGTCCTTTTAAGTACAGTTGTCCCGATCTCGGCAGGTCGGCTCGCGGCGGAAACGCCAGTGTTCGCGAACGTTTCGAGCTTTCTCGAGCGAAAATCAGGGGCGGTCGTTTCGTCACACGGACGATTCAACTTTTTTCCTCGACCGATTAATAGGACGAAATTGATTTCGCATCGCGCCATTGCGACAGAGCGCTGTTACGCGCTCGCTGCAACGCGTCTTACGCGTTATCTATCAACGGCAACGCTGTAAACATGTTGCATTAATTTCTCAGCGATTAATAATCGCGCGATAGATGAAGCATCGTTTGCAAAACGTATCAGCCGGGCAGCACATAAAGCTTTCGTGCTCATGATAGAAAATCCCTAGAAAAATATCGCCCATGTCACTTCTAATTACTTTGCTATCGCTTGAATCTTGCGCGGGAGGTCGGTACGTTTACGGTAAAACAATTACGCCAAAACATTGTCGTTGCCCGTCATCGACGAGCGTTCTCGTAACGACAGAGGAATACGCGAGCCTCTATCTTTTCGCTCGGACGCACTTGTTTGGAAACGAGCCTTAATGATCGATTACACGTTCGGCGTTACACGTACGAAGGCGTAACGAAACTGCGACAAATTGCAGATGTCGGTTACGTTACGCGATTACGCATAGGGACTCTCGAGGAATCGAACCTTCGGGTAGGGGAGGGGGAGGAGGAGGAGGAGGAGGAGGAGGAGGAGGAGGAGGAGGAGGAGGAGGATGTGAAACGAAGCAAACGTAAAAAGAAAGGATTTGCACGCAGCTGCGCACTATACCTTATCGCAAGATATCCTGGAAGACGGACACGTCGCCGCCGGTTATCTCATCCATGCGGCGATATCTACCTGCGTTGTCCGTTGCACGGAAATCTGGAGCACTCTCTTTGCGGCACACACTTTCAGCAGCGGCACGTACGCGTACGCGTACGCGCGCGCGCGCGCGCGCGCGCGTGGATGTGTGCGAGTCTAGCGTGTGCACGCGCGCGCCCGCGCGCTCGCGCTCAGTGTCCACGGGGGCGTAAAAAGTTTCGAGCGCGCACACGTCGCGACGATAAAGCCGAGCGGGCGGATGGACGGCGCGCGATATCGCGAGACTCCGCGAAAAAGCGAGACCGGCGCGTGCCGGCCGGCCGGCTCGGCCGGAGGAGCGGGCATTTCGAACGCGCATAAACGTGCGTGGCGCGGCGGCAAGCACATGCTTCAACTGCGACCAAGGCAACCCCTCGGTAGATAAAACAGAGCGCCGAGCAGCCGTGTCAACGACCTGCTCGCGTCAACGGTTCGTATCGACAGTTTGCGTGCTGCATTGCTTGACCGAGCGAGTTCGAATCGATGAACGGGCATACGCAATTTGTATTTTCCGCGTTACATCGATCGATGACCGCGTATGGTCAACGCGACGCAGCGGGAAGGAACATGGAGACTTGTCGGTAAGGTAGTTACCGCTCAATCGGTAAAAGCAAATCTGTACGGTTCGGGTATCATATGTCGGTAAAATCAATAATTGGGGATAAGATCGTTTAGGAAAGGATAATGCCGATGCGCGACATTAGCGCATATTTGTTGCAATTGACGCGCATATTGAGATGATCCCGAGTCATCTAGTTTCGTATTAATTGAGGAATAATCGTGGAGAATTAATTGTTCCGAATGTATCGGAACATGCGTTCCTCGAATATGTTACGATATGTTACGTAAATATGCCAAACAGATGGCAGATAGTGGCAGTAAGATGCTTTCGTGAAAAGAAACGCACGAGATAATACACGAGACGATAATATACGAGCCTTTTCGTCCAGCGAGAAAACTCGCTCGACTTTTTCAAGCGAGTTAACGGTCCTCCACTTTGTAAACATTACGATGGATTTGCGTCACGTATTTGCCGTTATAGGCAAAATGACAATTTGAAGCAAGGAATGTCGCAAACAGATCTGCAACCGGATGTGAGCTCAACTTGGAAAAGAATCCATTCACGAGACATTTATACATCGGCTATTACGAAAAAGAGTTTTTTCCCGTCAAAATCCCTCCCCGTCCCCCATCAAAAATATGCAATCGTAGTTGGAAAGTCTCTTTTCGATAGGTGTCACTGATTTTACGAGAAGATCCAGCAATAATGCACGCGTAATGTACAATTCCGCTCGTAATAGCACGTAAGCGATAAGATAAAACGAAGCGATCGCGTTCATCGCGTTATTTAATACTGTGACGCATATAGCGTGCAGGTATATTACTTTTTAACACGCAGATTTTCAAGCGACGTTAAACAAATCACGGTAACCATAATCATTTCATCAGTTAACTGCGCAATTAGTCGCGCGGCTATTAGTGCCAATCATTGCCAAGCGTAATCTTTGAAACGATTCCGATGCACGGGAGCGATAGCAATATTGCAATATTGCGAAGAGACTCGATTGATGACTCGCTGATACGTAATCTTTTCCGTTTTTCCCATTTCCACGCAGTTTCCGTAGCTTTACGTTTACGTTTAGAGTTCGATGACTCATTTGACTCGTACCTCGCACAAGTGAGATCGATATCACCGTTAATCATCGTTGAAAACGATCGCAACCGATCGTTGCCAAGGATATTTTCGGCAGCGGGAATCGATCGGAAATGGCTATCGCACAAGTCGAACGTAAACATAAGAGACATCGCACGCGTAAGATAGGATTTTAGGCGAAAGCTAATTTTGGTGTGAAAATATTGGTAGCGTAGTGCGTAGTGCGTAGTGCGTTAGGCATCGCCGACAATAAGTTAAGCGTCTGACGAATGCGTTCTCGTCGACGAACGGAGAAATCGTCCGTTGCGACGTCGCAGATCGCGACGATCGGCGAAAGATCGACCTTATTCTCTCGCGTGCGCTCACCTGAAGCTCTGCTTGCGAGACGTCGATCTCACCGCGGTAGACGAACTCGATGATGAACTTGAGGTCGTTGAAGCATACGTCCTGCGGCATAATGATCGTCGGGTGCTTACAGGGATTCGACAGTAGTAGCTTTTGAAAGTAGGAACTGCAAGCCGACAACACAACCTGCGTACACACAAACGAAATAAACGCATCAGCGCGTGAAAGCATCGATTAAGTCGCATAGAACTAGTAACGTGACGAGCTAACGTCGCGCTAATGTCGAGAGATATAATCCGTCAAATTTCTGCACGCAATCTTGACTTTCAATCTCGAATACATGGCCTCTACCGGGGCCATAAAGCAGCAGGCTTTTCAGCAGCCTGACGAAACGATGACACCTGATATCAAGACAACGTCAAATAAACCAAGGATAGATTCCAGAATATTGCAGTATGCTCCGTTATCATCGAAATGCGAAATCATTTATCCAGGTTGATTAAGTCGTAATTAGCTAACGAGCAGTTTGCGTCGTTCCAGGTAAATGATATCTTTATTAAAGGACTACCGAATTACAGATGTCAGATGCCAAGAAGGGATTTCTTTAAGGAAATATCTGATTCAAATATCTGAATTATGATAAACACATTTCTCCATACATATCCCCCTATAATATCCTTGATACACGTTTGCGCAAACTCGTAATCAAATGTCACAAACTCATAATGATAATCAACGATAGTCGAGTCGATTCTCTCTCGGAAAAGTTGACGCCTTGATCTCTCTGATTTTCCTCAGGCCTCGGTGACGATCTTTTTGCCAGCACTTTGATCTAGTTCTATTTCGCGGGCGCGCGCGCGCGCGCGCGCACGCGATATCAATCATGCGAGATAGAGCTTCTCCTTATCTCTCGCCATTGCGAGTTGGCGAGTGTAACATCAGCCTACCTTGTGCGCTTTTAACGAGGCCTCGTTACAGGCCAGGGTAACGTCGACGAAGGCCTCGGTCTGCAGGAGTTGATGAAACACCGACGTCATGTTCGACTGATAGTTGTCCCAGCGCAGGCAGTAGTGCTGCCCGGCCATACCGCCGCTGCAACAAAGAGAAGAAGAATCGATTGAGCGCGGCTGTTGCCTCATGTCGGTGGATTCGTCGGAGGAAAGTCATCGACGATGAGGACGATCCTAAGAGTTCTTCCCCCGCATCGCACCCTTTCCCCCCCTGCGGAAGGGATCGATCCGCGCGGAGAGCGGGACAGTACCTGTAGTGCACGCCCCAATAACGATCTGTCTCCATGAAATATTGGCTTTCTTTCTCCACGACGGTCGCCACGGGGGAAGATATCTCCAAGAGGTTTTTCCGTACCGGACGGGGGTCGCGCGCGCGCGCGCGCGCGCGCGTACATGCAGGAAAGAGGGAGAGAGATGCGAGATGCAGCGCGCTGGTGGAGAAGCTAGAGCGGCTAAAGAGCTAAGGAGGGACGAGAAGGAGGAAAGGAATCAAGAGGGAAAAAGTAAGCGGGAAGGAACAAAAGGTGATAAGAGTCGCGCGGGTGATACGAAGGGAAAGGGAAAGGGAAAGGGAAAGGGAGAGAAGAAAGGATCGGAGAATCCGCTACGATAGGGATAGGGATTGGAACGTTATTTCCGGAAGCACGTCGCGGATGCGGGCGGAACACTGAAGATCAGGAGACCGAGCACTCTTTCGTCGTTTACTCGCGCGATCCGTGGATCCAACGGGCGATAACGAGCGATCGGCCGAAAGAGGAACGCCACGCCACGGACGCGAGAAGACACGTAAACGCGAATCGGCGCCAAGACCACCACGAAGAGACGACGAAGGTTCGGGCGTTGGTCTGCCCCCGTCACGACATTCACCTGTTCCGTGGACCGTGCTTTATCTGCCTCTATCTATGTGATACTCTTTATACCGGGCCATTCCGCCCGTTATCTGTCCGTAGGAACACGGGCTTTTATCAGTTGCTTAGACGTGCGCCGATAACGGGGAAACTTTAAGCTCGCGTCTGCCTCTCGCGCGTTCTGCCGCCTTCTCTCTCGCCCCTCTCTCTTTCTCTCTCTCTCTCTCTCTCTCTCTACACGCGCCCGTTTCAACGCTTGCCACTCTCGTCGCTTGCCTTTCTCATCCGCTCGCTCGCTCGCGCGCGACAAAAGAGCGCCTAGAAAATTCCTCGCGACGCTGCTGCGCTTCCGATGTCCTCCGCGCCTCGGCTGGATCATCACCCATGTTAGGACTCGGTTACAAGCCGGAGCAGCAGCATTATTCGCAGCGGACAATCTCGCGAAGGATCTCTTCATTTTCTTATTTTTGGAAATTCGGTCTAAGCGCAGGGTCTTGCCGCGCCTGTTAACGCGCCTACGTTATCGCGCTCGATTTTCAATCTCCACGATGATGATGATCCACGTCGATCGTGTCGACGAGCCTGCAGTGGACTCGAGCAGTCTCGATTCCCGATTCCCTCGGCTCTTCATTCTCCGTCTCGACTTTCGACTTTCAACTTGGAATTCTCTAATGGCCTTCTGCTTTCTCGGCTCGCTCGGTTCGCGATCGCGTCCACGAAGACGAGATAACGATAATCGATCGGGAATTCGCAACCTGCTTTCCGAAAGACGTCGCCCGCGACTGTTTCGGCTTATCGCGCCAATGAATAAGCGTGCGATTCTTCTCCCGCGTGTGCCTTCTTCAGCTTTTTGTCTTGTTCCTTCCTCGTCTCGCTTTCGATCCTCTCGCGTCAACCCTTTCGCGTTCCACCGCTCGTCGACACGCTCGAACCATCTGCCGTTCCTCCGATCGGCAGATCCTTCGCGGACCCTCGACGCGAACGCACCTGCGTGCGCCTACAGGTAACGCACCTGACGCGTTCACTCGGCCTCTATACGCGCGCGCGCACGCGCGTGCTATTTCACCTGTTTGATCGATCGTCGCGAGAAATCATCGCCGCGATCGTGCATCCCGAGACTGCGTGTTCTCGCAGATTTCTCGTATTCCGGGAACGTACACGTGCTCGCGAACACGTGCAAGCATCGTCCCTTGCGTGCTCTTCCGAGGTTCGACCGACCGATCAAAGACTCGACAACCACGACTCTCCCGGTCCTCCATCTTGTCAGCTCCATCGTTTCGCGGTACTCGCGAAAACTCGTCGGAAATGTACGAAATCGGGGCACGCTGGGTTTGCCATTGCTATCTGTACATCGGCTCGCACGTGCGCGTGATCGCATGATCGCACACACGGCCAACAGGTGTGCGCGCACACTGATATCACGAAATTGGGTTACCTGGCGAGCCGAGTGCGAAGACGCACTGATAATACGCGATAACGGGGAAGGAATCACGATAATCGATCGTCGCGCGCTGATTTCCTGATTCTCTTTGTTCTCTTCGTGATCCGTCTAATGCCGCCGTGTCGCAATCGTGTGATTCACCTTCGCGCAACGTCGCGGAACATCACGAGGATACACGCGGACGACCGCGAGCGTACTTTCAAACGGACAACGACAACGACACAACGTTTTCCACGCGTTCCGTTTCTTCCTTCGCATTTCTTTGCGGAAGAAAAGATTGCTCAAGGGAACGAGCGTGTCTGATACATACTCGCGCACACGCGCAGCGTAGCGCCATATTTTTCGCTGTTTCGCAGCCAGTTTCGTAGCAGCTGCATCCCTTGATCGCGCGCGCTCAAGCATCCACGTGGCTTTCGCTGAGCGGAATTGGACACGTCTAATCGTATCGAAAGTAACGTTTCCATAATCGAACGATTTCTTTCCTCGGTGCGTCTGGGCGCGCGTGTGCAATGCGTTATTTACGTATGAAAAATGGAACAGGCAAGAAAACGGATTCAGGGAGAGGCGGAAGAATCCTCCTCTTAGGGAGGATCCCGTCTTATCCTCGAGAGCGAGGAAAAGGCCTCGAAAAGAAGAGAGAGAGAGAGAGAGAGAGAGAGAGAGAGAGAGAGAGAGAGAGAGAGAGAGAGAGAGAAACTAGGCAATAATCTTGTCGTTTGTCGACGAGTTCCGTCCCCCGTCCCTCTGGAAGCCCTCCAACCTCTCTCCATCCCCCCTCGCTTTTGCGTTCTATCGTTTCGTGCACGACGGAATAATTTGTACGGACGCGTAAAGATACGTCGCGTTTTCACCGCGCCGCGTGAAAGGTCTCCTTCTCCTCTATATTCCATCACATCCGTCCACATTGCGCCATTGCGTTCTGTATTTCATCCATTCCGTTTTACTCCGCGATGGAATAATTCTCGCGGACGAATCGCGGGGATCCACTGCCGAGAGGCATTCGCGCCGAGGATGAAAATGCTCTAAAACCGCTCCTCGCGATTATCACGTTACGTCGCACGCTCCGGAGTTCTGTTCGCTGTTGGGTTGTTCGGTTAACGCTCGGCGCGTTAAACTGGCGACACGAATAATTTGCGCGGGTGAATAGCCGGAAAGATCCAGCGCGATCCGATCGCGGCGCGCCGCGTAAAAGTGGCTCACCTAGTTCCGAGGGACATTGTTCAAGCTCTTGCCTCCACGTGCGACACGGCCAACCGCCGTTGATTCGAGGATAATTGAGTGAAAGAGGGAAGACGTGCAATTAAAGCCGGACCGAGAGAACTTGGAGAAAACCGGATGCAACGCGACGCGAAGAAACGGAGTGAGACGGGATAACCGGCGAGATGAACTCGACGGCTTTGTGACGATCATGTGCGGGTACGCGAGCGCGGAAGAGGATACACGTTGATTCCTTTTGTACTTTAACGAAACGGAAACTGGTAGCGCGAATTGGTTATACTATTCGTCAGCTTTTTAGCTGCCGAGTACAGCAAGGGCAAAAGCAAAACTTTCTTCCGCGGTGGAAAGAGAATTCTCTTGGCGCCATCAGCTCGCGATCTCCGTTCTAGGACGATTCCTAAGATTGTCTGCACGGTCTAGACGGACGCTTGCAAACACATGGGATGTCCTGCAGTGTTTCTTCACGCTCGAGGAGTACGTTTCGAGTCTGTAACATTACGAGGAAAAGAGGTCGCCGAGCCTCGTTGTGAGATTAACAGAGCACAGCAGTGGAGAAAAATCGTTAGCCGAGCGATAGAAGCGATAGAAGCTGAAATGAATTTCGAAACTCGGATTCTGAAATTGAATGTTCCCCAGGAGACGGCTCTCGAATCGGTCGGACTTGAACTCCGTATCGGACGCTGTTCGGCGAAAAGCCGAGATAAGGCGATCGACGTAACCGATCGCACCGATCGATACGCTTTCTCGGTCGACGCGATAGTCGACGCGACTCGATTGCGCGCGCGCGCGCGCGCGCGCAAGGATCTAAAACGCATCGCCCGGTTTCTCCGGGGAGTTACGAGCCCGGCGGCGAGTGATTTTCCTGTCACTTTCACTGATACCCGCAAGAAGAACGCGAAGAAGCGGCGGCGGAGAAGCGGACGATGTCGAAGAGCGTCGGTGAGATTGCGAATTTACAGCGCGAGGTACAATCAGAAGAGAGAGAGAGAGAGAGAGAGAGAGGGGAGACTCGATTCCGCGCATCCACGACGAAAGCGCGAGAGGGTGAAAGGAAATGGTAGCGCATCTCTCCTCGCTGCGACGCGACACCGAAACGGAGAAGGATAATAAAACGGTTTACAGAGGCGGGAAGGGGGGGCTCTGGCTGTCTGCAGAGCACCGGATAGCTCGCACGCTAATCTTTCGGGCACGTTAGAAAGCCGCCGCTTTCCTGAGAGACGGTAAACCGATGCGAGAGATATCGAATGGAGATCAAGAAATGCCAAGGATTTAATCCCAAGGATGAGAGCACATCCAACTATACTGGGCTTGTTCTGAAATTGGCCCGAACCTGTTATACATTATCGAGAACGTATAATGTTATCAAAGTAGCATTAGTGTCTAATTAATGTAACCTAATACGATATACGATACAATGTACATGTCTCATGGGGTACATGGTTAATGGGGAAAAATGGGGAAAGAGATCCTTATCGAGTATACTCGATGTCCTCAATGCCTGTCGACAGGATCACCTTTGATATTTATACGAAGGAAAACTGTGAAGAACGACGAGCGTGTAAACTTCCAGGCGAATGAAAGAGGACAAAGAGAAACCACAGAGGACATACCGAGAAAAAAAAAGAAAGAAAGAAAGAAAGAAAGGAAAAAAGAAAGAAACGAAGAAAGCGAAGCGCTAGCGAATGCGCTCAGCATTAGCAACTGCTTTTCATTTCTTCTGGAAGGAGCAAGGGTTTTCCTGGTTCTTTCCCGTGCGAGAGAGAAAGAATATCCTGCCATCTTCCCTCCCGCGATTCATCTCAATTTTTCTTCGAGCTTTTTGTGTTCAATTTCACCTCGCCTCTCTGCCACGCCACGTCCTCTTTCTTTTTCCCCGTTTGTCCCTCCGCCGTTCGTGGAGTAGACGAGCTCGCTCTTCGTGTTTCAGCCCGTCTCACCTCCTCGCTCGCCCTTCTCCTCGTTTTCCCCGCACGGTTCTACCCTCTCTCACACGTACATATACGCATACTCTGCTTCTCCCTCCGTTCCTTCGCCCTTTTCATCCATTTCACAACCGTCATTTCGTCTCTCTCTCTCTCTCTCTCTCTCTCTCTCTCTCTCTCTCTCTCTCTCTCTCTCTCTCTCTCTCTCTCTCTCTCTCTCTCTCTCTCTCTCGCCCTCCTTTTTCTTGTCTCCCGGTCGTTTCATCGCTTCTTCCACGATTCCCCGCTCATCTCCGCCCAGCTCTCTCCCAACCTTTCCCTCTTTCGCCGCGCACGTTGGTTCCATTTGCTCCGTTCCCTCTTCCCTCCCCCCCCCCATCTTCCTAAGACGCTATTTTCTCGCGGCCCCTTCGCTTCCACGGCTATACGCCACCCTTTTCCATCCTTCTCTCTGCTCGCCCCAATAACGGGGAGAGGCATCCTCCCCTTTTCCGTCGTTCTTTTCTATATCTTTGTCCCGATTCTGTTCGTCTCTTCCCTCCCTCCCTCCCTCCCTCCCGCCCTTTCATCCTCTCTCTCTTTCTGCCCTTCTGCCCCGCAACTTTTTCTCTCCCCCTCTGTATCTATCTGTCTTTTCTTTCTGTCCTCTCCCCAATCTTTTCCTTCTTCTCCTTCCGCTTCAACCCGCCTTGCTGCGCCAGCTTTTTCCTCGTCGCGGAGCGCCTTTTACGTTTTTCCAGGGTTATCGACGCGTCGTCTCCTCGCCTCTCCTCGGACTTTTCCCTTTCGTGGCTACCGTTCTCGAGACGACGGCGTACCAAGCAGCTCCTTCGCCGGGAAAACGCAAGCGGAAACGACCACCCCCTCCCGACACGCTCCCCCTTTTCATCGCTGCTGCTTCGCTATCCCCGTGGTATTTCGAGTTCCAAGACGGAGAACTGAAATCTTCCAGGGCTGCTTTCCCCTATTCTTCTCTCTCGCCCTCTCCTTTCTTTCCGCCTCGACTTTTTGCCTCGACTTGTGAATAACGGAAGCGATTAATATAATCTCCATGACGACCGGCAGCAGATTTTGCATAAAGCGCTGCATGAGGTCTCTCGGACCTCGCGCTGTTATGATAACTCGAAATTCCTCAAACGGTATCGGTTTGATTCGGCCGTAAGGAACCGAGAGATGATTCTAGCTTCGCAATATCATACATTATCGAATAAATAAATAAAAGCCAAGCCGGACGTTCTCATCTCGATGATATCTCGGTGAAGGTGATCGGAAAAGAGAGGCGAAAAGAGAAGAAAAACGCGATAACCGATCGGACTCTTCTCCGAGGGGACTCTACTCCGAGTACGGCAGGACACTTGAGATCAGATGCGTGCTTTTCATCGCGTAAGGCGGATCTCGGTGGCGTGAAACGTGTCGCCGAAATTGACACCGCGAAAAATGTGTGCCCGCATGCACGCGGCACTCACACGTGCGTATAGTATCCGTCTTCATCGTACGCCCTACTTCCCGCGCCGTTATGATTTCCTATTAAATATTTCCGTTCGAGAAAATAACAGAGGACTCGCTGCTTCTCTCTCGTCGAGGTGAGATTATGATCCAAGAGCAGAAAAGAGCTGAACAAAAATCTCGCATTACGCAAAAACTTTACATCCGCCAGATGAATTATGGCGCCAGGATTCTTACGGTGCGCGTTAAAAGGGAACTGGTAGTGCGCGGACATGTTACTTTTGTCATCGCACGAGAAATAAAAATCCGCATGATATCCTTCATTCGTCGTGTCGATCTTTACTTTCAAACTTCCCGCGGCAGACGCGATCTCGCACATGTTGAAGAAAATATTGCGTCGCGTCTCGATGACGAAAGATTTGAATTCTCAAGTTCGCATAGAGACCGATCGATTAGCACTGATCGATTAGCAGCGAAGGATTCGAGATGTCAAGCGACAAGAATATTCAATTCGCAAGCGACTTGGGAGAGGGATACCCGAGAAAAAGACTTTGCTAGGATATCATCGGGACATTGATGAAAGTAACGATCGATAAAAAAAACAGCAGGCTGAAATTTATAGGCTGGCACGAGCGCAATTATTTTCTGGTACTCGGCGGGTAGTTCGATCGATTCCCTTGCCACGAAGAAGAAAATGCAGTCTATTTATATAATGGACGAAGAACGAATGAAAGAGAGAAAGAGAGAGAGAGAGAGAGAGAGAGAGAGAGAGAGAGAGAGAGAGATACAGAGAAAAATGCGTTAAATGCGTTTAGCAGGTATACAAATTGATTTCTTGCTCATCTTTCGCCAATTGAAGGCCATTTTAAATTGAAATATCTTTATCGATCCTTTTGACTGCGTGAACTAGCGGAACGGGTAACATAACTTCCAAAAACAGGTGTACAGGCCACAGGATGGCCTCTGATAAGGAGCATACTCGACACTGCATTCCTTTCGCGTTCCGTTTAAAAAGCAACACCGCTCAAGCCAGTAAAATAAAATAAAATTGCCGCGCTCGGCGAGGTGAAGGTACAGCGATTGGTGCAGCAAAAATGGTAACAGAGAATTGGTACAATTTCAGATCTCGCAAAGGACACTTGAATCTTAAAGAGAGAGAGAGAGAGAGAGAGAGAGAAAGAGAGCGCCCCAATCTAAAAAATCCAAAGGCCTCCTCTGCATCTACTGCATCGAAACTCCGGTCAAACAGAAAAGACAAACTCGCTGTACAATCGAGTCGTACAACTCTTGTACAACTTTTGGAAATAAACTTTAAACTTTACAAAGAAGAAGAAAGAGCGAGCAAGAAATTAATTTGTACGTCTAATAAAATATCACACGAGACAATGCAAGAAAAAGCAGCAAGGAGGAGAAAAACGGAGGAGAGGAGCTTTAATTTATGTTCGCAGCGAGACGAGCCCATTATTCCAAGGACTTTTAATAGCGCTTCTCTTCAAGCGCATTTTGCGATACCATGATCAATGCAAGCTCATGTTAACGTCGCGGCCTCGAAAAAAGATACCTGCATTGCGGATCTCGCTGAGCGAGATTCGACCTGCACCTCTCCTGAAGAGTTAAAATTTGGCATGGAATCTGAATTCGTTTCGCCAACTCGGTGTAACTCGGCTCGAAGGACTGTTACATCGCAAGTGGAAACATTGCGATTTAAAGTGAAAACTGCCGAAAACTGAAGTTGCGGACGAAAGTAAATTTATTACTTTGCAGATACACTTATGCAGATGGAGTCCGTCCACAGATGGCCATCGCGATCGCGAGATTCCAGATATAGTAAGAATTGGAATCCCAAAAGCTACAGTCACGATTTGTCGTTATCATATCTCGCAGCCTTGCCAGTAACACGCTCCTACTGATAACTGGTAACTCGTACGATAATAATGGCCGTTAATAATGCGAATCGATGCGTTCAAAGGCGCAAGGCAAAGTAATCCAAACAATCAAAGTTCCGAGCTATCCGACCTATGTGACGTGGCATGAACGACGAAATCTCAGTCTGAGGATCATGGAGGTCCTTCGTGGAGGCGCAAGTGACATAGCTATAAAGGAAGACAAGAAGACAAGAATAGGCTATCTCGGCCGGTCAGGCCGAGATTTCGAATTCCCCTAGAAATTTTTCGTTTCAAGCTCGCATTAAGAGGAAGGGGAAAATGAGGAGGAAACGTCGCTCTAGGAAGAGCATATCGCGAGTGGTGATCAAGAGAGTGTGACCTTTATTGCTCGGTCCTAATTTCCGTTCTGTCTTATACCGTAATATAACAGTACCGCATTCCAAATGCCCTTCGTTTCTTCGTTTCTCTCCGTTCACCTTTCCGAGACTGCTGTTCTTCCAACCGCTCACTCGCCCGGCCTTCGCCCTCGCCGGTTCGACGAAGGTTTCGCGTTAAGCGAACAGACGATATAGACGATATATTTCGGAAAACTTAGAAAAGCATCTTGGGAGATGCGCGAGATGACCCTTTACACCCGAATCTTAGATAAATCTTGTAGAGAGAATAAGAAAGAATTTCGAAGAAGCTCGAAGCGACCATCATCGAAGCGCGTCTTCGCTTCACGGTGAAGACGTATAAATCGCAAATGTTTATTAAGATAAGAGCTGATCCGGAGGAGCAGCAACCGCCGGGCAACCCGTCTCGCTGTTATTTCATACATCTCTTCAGACGTTTCCACAGCTATTCGGTTCTATTTTTCTTTTAACCTCTGATAATTCTCGCATGCGGGCGCGCGCGAGCGTATATTTTCGAAGGGAAGGAAAAGAGAGGCGAAAGGACCGACCTGACGGAGACATTTCTCGGGATGGAGGGAGCGGACGCACCCGGAACCGTCAATTTCACCGGGCGAAGAGAATGGCAAGGGAGATCCGCGACACGAGGAGAAGCGAGAAAGGAGAAAGGAAACTGGATACTCGCTTTATGCCGCTTTTACGCTGCAAGTAATTAATCCTAAGAAATGCCAATGGCGGACAAGAATCATCGCGTGATGTTTAATTGCGATCGAGAATTGTTGCTGCTGCTGCGCAGCTACCTATTTTACCATCTCGTTGCGAGTGAGCACTCTCGCACTCTCTTCCTCTTGCATTCGTCACCATATGTAGATGCATTCACATCGGAAGATCGTTCCCCTGCACTGCAGTGAAGCAGTGTCAGCAAGAATGAAGAAATATATTCTTACAATTTTTGAGAGTTGATTAGAATTTTTAGGGCAAGTCTCGTCTCTCGAGCTTGAGAAGCTCGTAAAAGATGCTTCATCGAATCTCACACCCGTCCTCGCATCATGATAAACGTATCATGATGTTTTTAGTTTAAAGCATCGCGTAAAAGAAGTCGCTGTAGGAGGATTTCTCCTCATTTCGCGTTTTACTTTTACGCTTCGTTATCGCATCGGCATTCGTTATTCCTACATTCGGACATGGTTCACGCACAGTTTGCGAGCGCTATGCATTCAACGTGTCGATGCTGATCGACGTTGGGAAATCGAATTTTCTCGATGCAGCCGCATTAGAATCGTGACTGTTGTTTCGAGAATGAGACCTCGTCCCGAATGCCGTCACTTGCGCATCGAATGACGCAAACGGACGGTATGGGTAGAAAACGGAGAGAAGAGAGAATTTCTTGTGACAACGCTTCGAGCCTTCGATCGGGACGGCTTTGCATCTTGCGCGATACTTGATACAGGAAGAAAAAGATCCGTCTTGGTTTATTTTGTTTCGATACATCGCTCGGGCAGGTTTACTCGAGCAAAAAATCAATTATAATCGCTTGCGTTCATCACGACGTTCTGTTTTAATGGCAAGACTATATAAAGAAACAAGAAGCGGAAAGAAAGCAGAAGTGAACGTAAAATTGGCGAATTTGACGTGTACACGACGTATGCAGGTTTAAATAATGAGGATGGACGCTCGCGTTCACGTGCATTCCCACGTGTAAATATTTATCATTTATAAGAACTCGTCTGCAGAATATCCATTTATGCTTTATGATTTGCTGTTCGACGGATCTCAACAACGCGATCCTCGTTTTCTCCTCTTCGTCGAGCAGCTCCGTGCCCTTTTCGTCCGACGAACCGACGAGACGGGATAAACGAGGGTTGCGGAAACCACCCCCACGCCCCACGTGATCACGAGCGGGGGATTGCGACCCCTCCAAGTGCGGAGGGTGAGCCCGGTCTCGCTCAAGGTCGCACGTGGACCAGCCACGAACGATAACTCGGCTCGGCTCGACATCTTCCTTTTCTTCTCGCGCTCGCGTCGAACAACCGGAAAAGCCGAGAGAGATTGCGCGGGAATGTTTTTTCTCTTTTCGCTCTCGCCCTCCCCTCCCCCTCTCTCTCTCTCTCTCTCTCTTCACCTCCTTCTCGCCTTCTCCCTATTTTCCGAACTTCTCCGAGGCTCGTAATTCGCATTTGCCAAATATCGTCGTCACCTCTTTCTTCGCGATAAAAACATGCGCTCTATTTCGTCTCTAGGGGTTATCCGCCTCCGTTAGGCTACTTTGTGCAACTATCTCCGTGACAAACAGAAGCGAAAGAAGCATCTCAAAGTGGAGCGGAGAAAGGAGCAGTGAGACGATGAGGATAACGATCAGTCGGCAAAGTAAACCCAACGCAGCAGCCGGATGGAAGAAAGAAAGAAGCCGGAGAAAGGACGAGGAGAGGGTGGCGAATAGAGAATAGCGGGTTGGCGAGCTCCAGTTCTTTGTTGCGTTGTGCAGCGTTCGAGCAAAAAGTTGTGAAGGGATGAAAGCGGAGGAGACGGGAGAGAGACGGGAGAGAGACGGGAAGGAGAGGGAGAAAGAGAAAGAGAAAGCCGCGGGGACAGATGGCCCTTTCAGACAACGAGAAACTCTGCAGATAAGAGCGGCATGTGCGAGCGAGAATGCGAAGGATCAAGGAGAGAGAAGAAGGAAAAGGTTGAGGAGGAGAGTGGAAGAGAGAGAGAGAATGACAAGAAGGATAAAGGGAAGATAGGAGCTGAAACTACTTTTTCGAGGAAGGGACGCGGAGAATGTAATGAACGAAGGGGGAAAGACGGGAAGAGAAAAAAGACAAGAGACAGAGAGACAGAGAGAAAGAGAGAAAGAGAGAGAGAGAGAGAGAGAGAGAGAGAGAGAGAGAGAGAGAGAGAGAGAATGAGGGAGAGAATAAGATATCATGGATGAGAAACAGAGAAGGACAGAAAACGGGTGACTCAGGCGGAGAATGGATCGCGCAGGCAATTTCTGGGGGCGATTAACAACAAGCCAACTGAGAGAAGAAGGGACAGAGAAAGAGGAAGAGAGAGAGAGAGAGAGAGAGAGAGAGAGAGAGAGAGAGAAGAACGGAGAGAACGGAGTATTTTCGCCTGTGTTAGACGACCTGTATCCCGTGCGCGTATTCAACGTGCTCAACGTGCTGGTAGTACACGGAAAGAGAAGGAAAAAAAGAAAAAGAAAAAGAAAAAAAAAAGAAGTTTATCAGAATACACATATATATCTCTTGCACTGTTTCTTGCAATTTTCTTTCTCTTTTTTTTTTTTACGTCGCGCGCAAAAAATAAACAGAGCATCGTAAATATGAGATGCTCATGCGAGGCTCACTCAAGCGCAGATATTTACGTAGCGATAATTACAAAATGCGAGAGCCCATTATAGATGCGGGCGAATGTAAACATCGTTGTTTAATAAAGCGAGAATTAATATTGCGAATCCCCGCGAATACCGCTCCTCGCCTCTTCTTCGTCGCTTCTCGCGTATCTGATATCACCGTAACGATGATTGTAACTTCAAATTGCCTTCAACTCGGCGTCAATGCGAAGATGCAAACGGGCATCTCACCGAGTATTCTTATTACGCCCCTCTCCCACTTTTTTCTCCGACAAATCTAGTTTATCAGCGCATCGCCAAAGAGAATGAAGCAGCGAAGCTCCAGGAGATATTACGTGTGACATTTACGTCGCAATCTTGAGAATAGCGTACGCTTGTAGCGCAACGCTCGTTTATAACCCGATGGAAAGCGTCACGAGCTAGAGTTACATATTTCGTTCCGAGGACATTGCGCTGGCAGCTTTACGATTCAGTAACCGACAATGTCGATCGATCTTGCACGCGCATGTGTAGCTACGCATCATTTTATTACGTCACGTATCACGGTGCGAATTAAAATGATGATCCATGTGAATAACGCGCGACTCCAATCCTGAAGACGAGTGAATGAAACGCGGATAAGATGACGAGAGAGAAGAGGAGAGTACGCTGCTGTGCGACCACGTGCTGCCGAGGCTGTCGTATTTTTTTTCGTATTTATTTTGCGTCATTGTGAAAATTTTCCGCCAAAATGCTAAAATGATGAGATCGATAAAGCACGAGAGGGAGCACGAGGGAAACAGCACGCCTTCCTTTAAACATGCACGCATGCAAATGGAGACGCAAATGGAGGCGTTTCCATCAATTTTACGTGTTGGAAAGGGACCATCGTTTCGAGATGATTTCACGCAGGATAATTCGCTGCTACATGTAGCAATTCCTTGGCAATTATATGCCAATTAAAATGCTCCATCAGTGCCGTTCCTTCTCTTTACGCCGCGGCGTAGGAAACTCCTTTCTCCTTTTACCAACGATACTTGACGATGTTTTACATCGGAATGTTTTTTCTCTTTGTTCCACGCAAAGAATACAGACGCCAGTAGCGTCGTTCAGCATTGATTCGCTAGCGCTTGACCATCGAGTCAAATTTTTATTGTGCTTTTTGAGCCGAGATTGTCTAAACAACGAGCATCGAATTGATATCATCGTCACGTAATTTCCGGCACGAGTAAAACAGATATTAAAATATCGAAACGCGCGGTGCGCGCTTTTTGGAAACGATATTTCACGCGGCGATTAATGGCCAGGAATCTACTTAAAGTCCAACAAATAATATTGGCATTTTGGCGGAAGGTACGGAGGAAGATGGTGGAAAGTTTTGTAATTCACCACGCAAAGGTCGTTATACGAAAATCGGAACGGACGAACGCATTCGATTTATTTAAGCGCGTTCATTTGTGTTCTCGCTATCCCGGAATGTTTACATCATTGAGAAAAGCTTGGAAAATGGCGGCCTAATCGATCCAAGAGAGCTTTTTATGTAAGCGAGTGCTAAAGACAGGATGGAGAAATCGACCGGTGTGCCGCCCTTCTCTCCACACCCTTCTCTTTTCTCATTCTTGCCATCTCCTTCTTTCCTGCCGTTCTCTGACGGTAGGTACTCCTCTTACGCTCTTTCTGTAGAAGAAGCGGGATGCACGGCACGGCTCGGAAGAAGGAGAAAGAGAGACGAAAGCGAAAGACAGGAGGGTTGCCGATGAGCGAAAGAGCGAGGGATGACTGCAACGTAAAGGAGGAAGGAGGTGAGGAGGAGGGGGGAGGGGAGGAGGCTGAAGGTGAGAGGCGAGAGACGTCAACGAAAGAGTACAGGCGGAGGTGGAGTAGGAGTATGGTATGGTGAAACCGAGGCAAGAGAGAGAGAGAGAGAGAGAGAGAGAGAGAGAGAGAGAGAGAGGAGGCTGGGGAAGGGAGGGGTAAGTAGGCAGAAGGAGGAAGAGGAAGAAGAGGCGCGCGCGAAGGCAGATCGAAACGCTGGAAGGGAAGAAGAGAGGCCAGGGTGGTTAGGTTAGCTGGTACACCAAGGGGAAGTCAGAGAGGGTGAAGAGACAGAGAGGGAAGGAGCCCGGGGAGAAGCGAGTGGGCAGAAGGGAGAGAGCGGACGGTTACAGGCAGAGAGAAGAAAGAAAAGCATCTCCGTGTGCCCTTCTCCCTCCGTCGTTCCTCCTTCTGCTATGGCTCTTTTTATGCTTCCCTCTTTCGCCCGTTTGAGATATATAGCAATACGGGTGGTATATACGGGCGGGTAGAGAAGAGGGAAGGAAATGAGAAAAGAGGAAACAAAGATGGACAGAGAGCGAGACAGAGAGAGAGAGAGAGAGAGAGAGAGAGAGAGAGAGAGAGAGAGAGAGAGAGAGAGGGAAAGGAGAGGAGGAAGGGAGAGAAGAGAACGGCAAAGTTCTCTCGTTCTTCTGGATGAGTCAGGCGCAGGTCAGACGAAGGGGGAAGGACGAACAGGAAGCCGGGTAGAGGAGAGAGAAGCAGTGGGAGAAAAAAGAGAGAGAGAGAGAGAGAGAGAGARAGRGRGAGRGRGAGAGGGAGGGAGAGGGAGAGAGAGGGAGAGAGAGAGAGAGAGAGGGATAAGGGGGGGCAAGAGGCAAAGAGGAAGGGAGAAGAAGAGAGAGATCGCGCAAAAGAGAGAGGCGGCAGCGATGGCTTAGCCATCGGGAGAGAACACCAAGATCCGAAACGGGGACAAAGAGAAAATGACAAAGGCGAGAGGGGCGGTCGATTCGATTGGAAAGGCACAAGCAGAGGGGCCTCTTTCCTTTTACCAGCGTTTTCTCCGTATTACGTTCTGTACTTTCCGTTGTTCCTACGCGCGCACACTCGTAGGGAGAAAGAGAGAGAGAGAGAGAGAGAGAGAGAGAGAGAGAGAGAGAGAGAGAGACACACACACGCGCGCGCGCATACATACATACACACACGCACACCCGCGCGCGCGTTCTCTTTTCTTTCCGTCGTCTCCCTCTCGTCTCCGTCTACCGCCTGTCCTATCCTTCTTCGCTCTCTGCGCCATTCTCCTGCCTCTCGATGTCGTTCTACCTCGCCTTCGTTCTCCTCGTCTCGTTATTGTACATATTTACTGTGTACGTGTGTGCATGCGCGCATACACCTCGTTTCAATCGTTGTACGAGGTTTCATGCACAGCACGATACCATCGCGGCGAGAGGGCGGCTTTGTACGTGGGTGAACGGGAAAATGTCTTTTGAAACCTTTCTAGGTCGCTCTCGATCGCCCCACTGTCAGTCATACACACGCGCGATCCCGTTCCACGCTAGCCGTTCCCGAGAAAACGCCGCTCGCGTATCGCCAGGTTTTTCGCCTCGCGAGGAATATCCGGCTGCTACTTTTTCTTTCCTTTTTTCTTTCTTTTTCTTTTTCTTTTCCTCTCTTTCTTTTTTCTTGTCTCTCTCTCTCTCTCTCTCTCTCTCTCTCTCTGTGCTTACTTTGGAATTTCGGTGTAACGAATACGCGAGAGGAATGTCACTTTGGAGATCGAGTTAAGCGAGCACCTGCGAAACGTCCCCGAGCGGAACGCGGATTGCGCGCTCGTCGATGCACGCGAATGTTGACGGTCGTATTTAAATGAGATAACGGCAAAAGTCAGGCCGAGCAGATCGTCTCGTACAGGTTCGAAGGCCAAAGCGAAATGTGGGGAAAAAGTAAACAAGGAAAAACGAAAGACCAATGAGATTTATTTCGTTACTACTACTGCCGCTTACTACTACTGCGATTCGCCGCTACGAATACTAGCCGCCGCCGTTACGCCGCCGTTAGATAAGTGCAAGTTACGTATCACTCTTTTAACTCTTATCCGCGGTGAGGAAAAAGAAAAAAGGGAAATAGGTAAACGTTGCGTTCAGACCTTGCGGGAGGACCTTGCGAAACGTGTCCAAGCGTGTGTACGCGTGCGAGATGCGCGAGATACGATGTCGACTAATTGATTCCGCCGGTGTAAACGGCGGCGGGAGAGCTCGCGCTGAAAACTCGCGCGCGAGAAACGGGATTCCTCCTTTCGTTTACCTCCCCCATTAATCGCACGGCATAAGAGATTCTTATATTCCGTCGAACAAAGTCAAACGAGCATCCTATACACGCCCACACGTCGCCGTCGCGACATCTCACGAATCAAGTTACGAACGAGCCTGCTATTGAGACAACGCGCGGCGGCAAGACTGCCGGTGGTGTCTCGCTCTTGCAATTTGTAAATCCCGTCTCGCGCGGGCATTACGGTACCCGCGCGCGCGATCCTCCGCGCGTCCCCATTTTTTCTCCTCTTTTTTTTCTCTCCGCTAACCTCCCCCACCTCCCCCTCATTCTCCTCCTCCTCCTCCTCCTCCTCCTTTTTTTCCTTTTTTTCCTTTTTTTTCGCCGATTCGCATCTGGTCGTCCTCCGGAACTCGATCCTTGAATCCGTGCCGGGTGGGGAAAAAAAGGGGCAGGATGAGAGAAGGAGGCGATCGATCGAAGAGGAGAAGAGACGCACGCACCGAGAGACCGAGAGGAGAAAGGCAGAGAAACGAAACGAGCGAGAGGTGAGAGGCAGAGGCCGAAGCTAGAAGACGCCGGGAGAGACGGAGAGAGACGGGGAGAGACGGGGAGAAAGAGAGAGAGAGAGAGAGAGAGAGAGAGAGAGAGAGAGAGAGAGAGAGAGAGAGAGAGAGAGAGGTGTTGCTCTATCAAATGGCGGGGAACGAACGCGAGGCAAGACCGAAGGAAGGAACAGTAAAATTGTGGAGAATGTGCACGCGCCATCATCAGGGTGGCCTAGATTCAAGCAAGACCTGCTTTCTAGGCAGCATTTCTCTTTATCATCGGCGTCACACGAGCGCGATGTATAGGCGAGCCGTTGCTTGCTCGCGCGCGGAGAAAATCTCGCGGAATGCACTATCCAGAAACTATCCTCATCCTGGAAATTGGAAGATCGATTCGCTAAAGCTGCGATTTTAACTGGCGCAATTGCACGCGCAATTTCGCTCATGCCGTTGATCGAAGCTGATCTTTCGCGTCGTGCTTATCTCGAGTACATCCCGCACGCGCGAATGTCGTACTTTTGCTTTCTTCCTTTTTCTTTGTTCTTCCTCCTCTCCCTTCCTTCCTTATTCTTGACGATCATGATCGATCGTTGTCGATCCTGATGACGTTACTCATAAAAATTTACAGAGACAGCAATGCTTACGTTATCGTCTCTCGTGTTTGTATTCGTCATCTCTGCAAAGTGCGAGGGTATCGTCTGATCGAAAGCCAAGTTTACTTTTTCATTCTGCTCGAAACAAGTTGATCTTGCCAAAGCTACGCAAGACAAAAGACAGAAAAAGGACAGCCATTACACGTGCAGGATCAAGCGTTTTTTTTTTGTTTTAAGCTTACGACGATGGGACGAATTTATTGTTAACGCGTCGGCCGGGAATAAATAGAAGTGCGTGCACGTGATCGCCGCGAGACGACACTCGACAAACTTGCCTGATCGCTCGTCATTAATCATCGGCGATTTTATCATATTTGACGATTATTTAATTATCGACAAACTCGTTCGCAGAACATACGCATACGCATACGCATAGGTGCGCGCGCGCGCGAGAGGCTTTCATCGAGCGTCGCGCACCGCGAGTGACACGCGATGCGAGATACATCGGTGATCGAACGGCGAAACACGATCACGGACAGTATGCGCCAAGTCTTTGATCCGGACGTGACGCGAACGGAAAGACGGCTGAAATGTATGCCAAACATCGAAAGCTGTTGATCCATGAGTTACGGAATCGATATTTCCGATACTTCCGATCGATATCATCGCCGTGTAGGCTTGCTCTATCGAACGAACCGACTCTACTTGATTAACCTGTTGAATCGTCGCAATCGGTGCAGCGCGAAAGATATTAGAAAGAGATAACGTTGAAATGTCAGGAATACGAATAGAACACGCAGCACGGAAAGCTGTAACTTTTAAATCGTTTATTTAATTCGATCACTTGCAAGTCACTTGCATTCGTCTTGGATTCGTCCGTCCCGAGATATATCGAAAGAAACGACTCGAATGCAGGTGCGATACCCCGTTAATCGATTCCCCCGTTTCTCCGTTTCGATTGCGGCGATTTATCCTGCCGATACTCGCGCATAAACCGAGAGAGAGACTCGAGTATCTGGGGAAACGAGAACAATGCTTCGACAACTTTCACGATAGATATCATCTATCGTCAAATCTGCGTAAACGCCGGTTACAACTATTTGCTTTGCTAATACGGATACTCGCACCAAGAATACAAATAGATGAATCTATCGGAATGCCTCTCTGGCATTCATTCGCATAATAATTCTCTCCGATCTACGTCGACGATCTAGCGTAAGCTCTCGACGCGCCCGAGCTTTTCAACGTTCGCGCGTTCAAATGCATATATCCCGCGCATTCGTAATCGCTGATTATTGGATGCTATCGCGCACGTGACCTACCGTAATGGTGTGACATGATAGTTTCGAGTGTGCACGCTACGGGCAGAACGGATGAAAACCGCGTGGTTACAGAATGCGCGCGCGCGGACCGTTTTAATTCGCGGCATAGTTCACGCCAAACGGATCGTTCGCGACGCGATACGATAGATCGTGCGCGTTTTCATGTTCCTGCATTCAGATGCGGCATGCTTGGAGAAGCGCTCTCGTCTCGGGATATTTGCCGCGAGCGCAAACGAGAAAAATCGATGACTATCGATCCTTCTTTCGCTCGCTTTTTTTCCTCGATTCAGTCGGCTTGCGAGATGTTTATTTCGGATATAAATATGTATTGGAAGTATACGAAAGATTTAAGTTCTTTCAACGGTCGTATTAAATCGTAAGCAGAATATTCTGCTGAATAAATTGTCCAGGGATAACTCGAGATTTGATTTTCATCTTAGAGCGCTGCTTTAACTTATTGACAGACGTAAGCGTGTGCGGACATTTTAAGAAACTCTGCATCTAGTAATTAAAATTTATAACGTTATCGCATTCGTCTATAGCATTGCGATAACGTTTGCTCGTTTATAATTGGTTTTCGCAATTGGTTCGCAATTGACTAACGTACTCGTTCGGGAAGCACGTGGCTGCATTGACGATCAACAGAGAAGAGGAAAAAAAAAAGGAAGAAGAAGACAGAAGCACCGCCGTAAGATCGCGCGTTTCGCAAGAGGTAAACGCTGATCGCCGGCGAACGAAGTTGTCAAAACGGCACCACATCGCCGCTCGATCGATCCCGAAAAAGTTCATTTGCACTCGTGACGCCATTTGTGACGGGTTGACGATGATAAAATGGTCATTTATTCCGAACGAATTTAGACGAACCGAAACGCGAGTAATGCTCGCCTAAAAAAATGCGTCGCATCTATCCCGATCTAAAGTCGAGTCGTCGAAATTCGTCAACGATTTCAATTTCTTACCTCACCATGGCCTGACCCACAAACAGCAACAACAGCAGCAGCAACGGCAGCGACACGACGGTGCAGTCCGCGTGATAATCGCCAACCCTGCGATTCAAGGTCCTAAGCGGAGAAGAGAAGGGTGAACACACACTTTCGCAGTATCAGGTGATAAACACACGATCGCGAGGGCGCGAAACGGTAACGGTGCCGCCGAGCGTATATCAGCCGCGTATTCGCGCGTACGTACGTACATTCACGCACGCACGCAAGCTGTCACGCGTGCACTGCCGGTATCGCCAGTGTCAACTCGTCGTCGCAGGAGACACGCACGTAACGCGCTGGCCACAGACAGCTGTCACTCACGAATTGCCCGTGAAAACGTCGCAGCCCGAAGTGGCATAGCGAATCACGGGGAGACAGAGACAGCGGGAGAGACCGAGAAGGCGCGGAAGAGGGGGAGGGGGAGGGGGAGAAGGAGAGGAAGACGGAGAGCGAGACTTACCGAGCGGGAGGGAGAGGACGAAGAGGAAGAAAGGGGAAGAAAGAGGGAGAAGGAGAAAGAGAAGGAGAGAGAGAGAGAGAGGGAGAGAGAGAGAGAGAGAGAGAAAGAGAGTGAGAGGGAAGGAGCAAGAGCAAGGGGCATGCATGCACACTAGGGGGCACTGCGATGGCGGCGACGGACAGGCTGTGCTCCGTTGCGGACGGTGGCGCAAAGCGATTAAGCGATTTTGTTGTGGACCCCGATTCTTCCCTTCGTCGGGGGCTCTCTCACTCTTCCCGGCTTTCCACTTCTCCCGCGCACCACCTTTCGCCTCTCCCGCCGGCCGGCTGCGCTACGCCGCGAACGCGAACGCGCCCTAGAACGGAAACCCGGCTCTTTACCCCCACGACGCATCGCCCGATCCCCACCACTGTCCAATATCGCGACAGCTACGGGTGCTGCGTGGCAGGGCTGTAGCGTCTAGTTGCGCATGCGGGTAGCTGCATATAGGGGCTCCTTTGTGCATCGGTCAAGTTTCCCGACCGTTTTCAACGCGCGATGCTGTATGATACTGATTGAATCTGATTTCAACGTTGCGTATATCTTTCACGCACGGATTGGAGCGTGATCATCATTTTGAAATTGAGTGGAAAATTTTGGAGAATTTAAAATACTCAGGGATCACTTTCGGATACGCGTAGCGAAGAGATTTCGGAGCATCGATCCGATCGTGAGAGTTTTTCGTCTTAATCTAAGAATGGTTCGATATACTTTACTCGCTATACTCGTTGTTTCCTTGTATTCGATATGCCGTTGTATTCTTGTATGATGTATCGCTGTTTCACTTTATGACATATGACAACGTGACAGTTTGATGAATACTAAAATATAAAATGTGATACATTTTATAATTTTACTTGAAATAATAAAATTTTTCAATATTTTACTAGGAAATTTCTTACGATACGAATACAATGACAAATTTTAAATCAAAGCTATTAAATCAATAAATTATAGGAATAAGTAACAAGTACAAGTAAATAAGAAATAAAAAATGTAATTTTTATCATATTTTCAATTATTACTATTTCCAATTTTTACGATTGTCTTTCTTCGCTGAAAATGTATGTATGTTTATGTAATATTTATTTAAAGAACCGCAACGTTTCTTGAAAGAAAACAATGCGCAATGAGCAATTTAGTTTTGAGAAATTCATCAATGTTTACGAATATTGAAATACATATAGATTTTGCGATATAAAAATGTTTTTATTCTTCAATAAATCTTTATAACGATTAATCTCGTTAATATTTGTCCAATTCGGAAAGAAAGCCGTTGTTTTCTCGAGAAAAAGGAAACGTTCATTTCAATCTTATAATCTTACGAGCACAACTATATATTTCTAAGCAAAGTAAAACACACATGATAAATTCATCGTGAAATAAGCACTTCAACAAAAAGCTTTGTTTTGCGCGAACTTATTTAAGTAACAAAGTAAAAGATTTCATTACACAGAAATTATATAAATTTCCAACAAATTTCTTAAAATTATCATCCACACGAGCTTTTTTGATCAAAACTCTCTATTTACGTGGCGCGAAGACGAATACGAAGATATAGTAAAAGCGTAGCGTCGAAAATATAATGAATTCTCTAGGGTATCGATAAGCTTATGGCAGCTCTGGGCCGCTTTCGTTATCCCCACTAGCATCTTCCTGTAATGCGCAGAAGACGCATTAATGCTCTCTGCGCCGCGTCTGCTGCGAAGGGGCGAGTCGTTTCCGTGCGTCTCACATTGTATGCCTGCAGAAACTGATCGATCGTAAGCGCGTAGCGCTGCACGGCCATTGTGTAAAAAGGACTCATGACGCTCGGATAGTGCACGCTGAGGACCGGCCACGTAGTTATTTCGCAAATTTGTTCTCCTGTGATATTTAGATTGTGCCAATATAGAGGTAAGTAGAACGATATTCTCTGCTCATTCACATTGTCCGTATGCGACCGCGTATAACGTGTTGGATGGAAAGTTGATGGAAAATCAGGTCGCGCTCCGCCGTATCGTGATCTCGCGTTCCAACACTTGCCGTTGGAAAAAAAATCACGTTGTTCGGTTAGTCGGCTTCGCGCTTCGGAATTCCGATCGTTTCTCGCGACTACTCGCAGTATTCGTCGAATTTTCCGAGCTTTTTGGAGATTTTCGCCATTTTGTCTCCGTCGAAGATCATGAGGTCGGCCATATTATATACGCATACCGGATCACGTTTATCAGGCCTCGTTTGTCACGTTGGTTATTACGATGCGACGATCAGGTTCTTCTTCCGAGTTATTCGCCAGATTGTTCGTTGTTTTCCGTGCGAATATGTCGAGTCATACGTGTTTTTCATGAAAACAGCTAACGATTGTGAACGAAGCTGGAGAGGCGACTGCAGAGGTTATTGCACTTTAAACGGGTTATAGTTGTAATAAAAATCATGCGCGGCGCTCGGAATCGGTCTCTATGATGCTGTCTCTATTCAGCAAACAGTGCGATATTGTTAACTATGG
This sequence comes from Eciton burchellii, assembly GCA_020341155.1. Taxonomy (NCBI): domain Eukaryota; kingdom Metazoa; phylum Arthropoda; class Insecta; order Hymenoptera; family Formicidae; genus Eciton; species Eciton burchellii. Next base: position 249,841 of record JAHMML010000014.1, read on the forward strand.
CGTGTAACGTACATTTGTGTTTGTGACTTCATTAATTTATGATCTCGCTCGTGTTATGCGTTATGACGATCAACGTCAAATTTCATATCATTGAAACTCGTATTTGCGATTCAAATTAGCGCGCGAAGATGCGATCCTTATTATGCATTCTTATGTACCTTGCATCTGTGAATGGACATTACATCAATCATGTCGCCCTTAGCGATTTGAGATAACGCATAATAACGCGATCGCTTTGACGAGTCTCCTTCGCTCTTCATTTCTTTTTCTGATTTGTAACGAGATTCGAAAAGTCAATAGTTTTCATTATGTAACAGCTCTTGCTCATACGTCATTCACGGAGCCGTGTAATTAAAAATATTTGTTGTAGTATTATCCCGCGCCTAATTCGGCGTCAATGTCGTCGTCTGTAATTCGTGTTATCGTGTGAAGTTGCTTTTTGCCAAATCTACGGTCACTAAAAATAGATAGGTGATTGAGGTCGCATATGAGAGATTCAGGAAAGCGTCAGCCATGTTAACGACATAACACGCAATGAAAAGCGGCGGAATGTCCGCCATGATAATTCGACCTGAAATTTCCCCGATATCGATGATATCGATGATGATGATGATGATGATGATGATGATGATGATGATGATGATGATGGTGATGATGATGATGGTGATGATGATGATGGTGATGATAATGATGATGATGATTTCGTGATGAGATTTCTTGAGATTCGCGATAACGAATGCACGTGTAACTTTAAAGTCGGTCTCTGTTCAAGTATTTGCAATCTTTAGATTTGTTTATTTAAATATGATACACGTCAAAGCTCGTCTTGTTAAGAAATTATGTAAAGCGCTCTTGATAATAAATGTGTTACGAAAGAACTTATTGTCCTTGAACAGAACATAAACGGCTCGTAGTTGCTTTATTATTATGATTAAGTTAATAATTTTCATTAACGATTCGACATTGAGACGTTTACGGTTGGATTTCATTTGTATTGCCGATATGTAAAGTATGCGATTAATTGATATTAAAAATAGCGCGTAATCATGTAAGGGAATTAATTTTTTCTGAGACAATCTACGTCGATGATTTTTATGTGCATGTTTAAGACGTTAATGTACTTGGATTTCAGAGAAATCGGATTTATTCTTAACTTCTTAAAGATAATTTTATACTAGATGATAAATGTTATCAAATGCTTCAAGATAATATTACTCTTTACGATATTAAATAGTAAATTAGTAAAACCAGAATAAAAAACATTCAAGTTATGAAAAGAAAACAAACGATAAAGTTTGTCCATTATCTGGCCCAATTTAATTATGCTGCAGCTGTGCAACTTGTTTATTCGATTATATTCAGATATTCGATTATATTTCGGATATTTCAGAAATTCTAATGTAAATTTGTCGCTTGATGTATACGAATTATTGCAATTACGTGATAGTTAACGAATTTTCCGTCTGTCTGGAAATAATGGGCACGTAATTGGTCATTGGGTTCTCTTTCGCTATATGACGCATTGCATATATATGCATTAAGAACATGAGCATAAATAAGGAAGTTTGTAACAATGATAAAGTTTAATTAAAGACGATGATGAATTTTCGTGACGAATTTTGAGCGAATTTCTAGAATTCGAATTACGACTTGAAACATAAGAACACAACATTGATACAGGAGTAATCAATATCAGTTATAATATATAATGAAAATGGATGATTTTAATTTCCGTTAGCACCAGGGTTATTCTCAATCAGAGTTATTCTCGCGGTGAAGAATATTCGAGTTAGATGTCGCGCATGCCCGTTGTTTTCCTAGTTTTCTTTCGTGTTCCGGGACGCGTCATATTGCGCTTGCGCCGAAGCTCATTGCGCCCACTAGTGGCTTCCCGATGCAACTATCGAGGAAGGCGTAGCAGCGCGCTACGCCATTCGAGGAAAGGACAGCGCAGGAGATTACGTTGAGCGGTAGAGCTCAACGCTGTTCTTCACTTTTCACCGACTCGATTGCTGTGATATTAGATTGTTTTATATCCTCCTTATTAGGTGAGTGAACGTATTCCGTCACGTGCGCTTAATTTACGACACACATCTTCGATTTGTGCCGAGTTCGCGGGTGATGATGCGTGGCGGGCGGGTCCATGAGATATGGCCAGTGTTTTCGGTTCGCGATATTGAGGAGCAAGACGCGCCGTTGCATCTCGCGTTCGTTTCGTGTCTCGTCTCGATAAACAAATCTGAATTTCCCGCGTGATGTGGCGGCAGTTTGCGATTTCAGTGCTATTGTCCAGACGCGACGCACGAGCGCGGGGAATTCGGTCAGTGTTCGGAGCGCGTGCGCGCGCGCGCGCGCGCGCAAGCGACAGATCGATTGTAGTCATGGGTTTTTCTCCGCGAGAGCTTTCCATCCGTCGCCATTTTGTCCGGGCGCGACCTCGCCAACCGCCATATTGTAAGATCCACGTCTCGTTCTCGGGGTTTCCAGGGATGTTCATAGGGACGTCTGGTACCACACGGCGCTACATGAGAATTTTTTGCTCTTTTTTCTCACATCGTTTTATATCTCGCTCGTAGATGACGCGCGCATGCATTGCGTATGCGTTATGTACGATCAGAAAAATTATCTGTCAACAATTTATTCTCGCAGCGTACACACGCGTTGCCCCATTCGGCACTGACTGACGTAACACGTTCTCCCGCGCGAGATAACAATATAAATAGATTACGCAATCGTCGTTATAGCCTGAGAAACTTTTCTCTCTCTCTCTCTCTCTCTCTCTCTCTCTCTCTCTCTCTCTCGCTCTCGCTCTCTCGCTCGTGATGATTAAAGTCTCAGCGCTGTGCGACTGCGTATTGCGTTCTATATTCCCTTTTCTTGCGAGATCCGTCCAGTTTCCCAGTATTCCCCACTTGTCAGTTACTAGACATATGATCGATTTTCTGTTTTTATTGCGCGCTATATAATATAAATTGTATATATCAGATTGCAAACCTGTCAGAGTTTTGTTGCATTTCGTAGTTTGTACAAGTATCAAAATAAATCGATTACGAAACGTAATTGATTCAATTTGCTCGTCGGTGATAAGTTGATGATAACACGTTGCATCATCTTCGGATATACACGCACGCTTTGTATCTTCTATGTACATTGATATATTCGACTGATATAATTTTACAAATTGCCCAATGATAATAAAATAATATTACGCCTTTGTTGTTATCGTATTCTGATGTCTTTATAATTATATTAATTTCTGTTATAAAAAATGAAGTCAAATTAAAAAAATATTTTGTGATGAAATTAATTATTGCTGATATTAATAGTATTTATATATAAAAGTCGCCCCTCAGTCTCAGAGACCTTCGCGGTTGTTGCGCAAGCTGTGTGCGCAGCCCGGATACCGCAGCTGCGCACGCGCGGTGCTTGCGCGTCCTCCTGCATCATCCCCACCAGGTAGTCCATTCCCGTTACGAGACACGCACAAAGGAAGAGCCAGAAGAACGATTTGGCCGACGCGCTTGCATTGCACACGGCCATTTTGGAAGCTTCGGCGCTTCGCTGCGGAGCTTTCGTCGTCCTCCCGCGAAAGCAGTGTGCGAGAGAGAGGGAGGAAGGGAGGGAGAGAAAAAGACGGGAGACTGTTTGGCTGGAAGGAAATTTCGAAACGTGTACTTTCGCGGGTACCTCGTCTGGCTCGATGTGCGCGTGTGTAATAATAGGTCGCGGGAGGATGAGATAGCGTCGGGTCAGTTAGTTGGTCGATCAATCACGTAGAAACTGGAAGGGAGACGGGGAAAAAAACCCGACGTCATTATCAGGCTCCACATCAGTACGTAATGATTGTTGGATCGTTCATCGGCAGCTTCATTTGTTTTTCCGTCTGTGCAGAAACGAAGGAACGAAGTCACAAGTACCATGGAGGACGACCAGCAGTTTTGCCTCAGGTGGAACAACCATCAAAGCACGCTCATACAAAATTTCGATACGCTTCTCGAAAGTGGTACGCTGGTCGACTGCACACTTGCCGCGGAAGGAAAATATCTCAAGGCCCACAAAGTCGTCCTCTCTGCATGCAGTCCCTACTTCGAGGTAGGTGAAACATATCTGTATATTGTTGTTCAACTGTCTGCTGGCGATAATACTTACCCTTCATCTTACGGAGCGGGGGGGGGGGGGGGCGGAATTCTCAMCTTTTGAACTCTGATCGTTAAATATCGTCATTCGATCCTCAAGCTTCCATTATTTTGTTCCTTCTTATATATCTGAAATTATTTACGATGCTAATAATTGATTTATGTTAGTTCTCATGAAATTTTTCTTGAAATTTTTATCATATAAACTCCAAGCCATTGATATTCGAATCTGAAAGCTACACATACGTAATTACGATGGTACAATTAGAAGTTAAATTGTTCAAAGCGTTGATACAGCTTTAATTGTATCTATTACGAAGCTAGTCGTTAATAACAAATTTGTAATTAACAGTGAAAAGAATTTGAGTATTCGTATAGTAAAATGTTTAATGCCAGAGTTGTAATTTTTTTTTTGTCATATCTTCCGGCTGCTTCTTTGTCCCGTTTGGTAGGGTTAGATCAATATGAAATACATTGGTAGAGAATGGGATGGATTGTTGAGAAGCGCGAAGAGGGACGGGAGAGGGAAAGGAACTTAAGTTGAAACAAGATGGCCGTGCTTGTTGAACATTGCCTGGGCTTGGAGTGTATGAGGTATAGTAGGATAGAGTGGGGAGCGTAAGCCTGAAACCCCCTCCTAGGTCCTCTTGATCAATACAGGGAAAGCAAGATGGCTGATTTCCAGGGCACTCGCCCTGGGATTTTACCCTGAAGTGAGTGGGGATGCAGAGAGATTGCAATAGCAATTGAACAATACTTATGAGGATTGTCGATGCGTTCGTGCTTTGTATTTTGTTATTTTAAAGATTATTTTAAAGACAGTTTAGTGGGCAACGTGTAGCAAAATTAGGGGAGATTAATAATCGTTCCATGTACATGATCTTTCGTCTAATGCTGTATATATTTTCCAAATGATTCTAGAATGATTCTAGATCGATTTAATTTTCTTATCTTTCTTTTTAAACTAAAACGTATTAAATTTACAGCTTTTGAGATTGCAATATCTTTAGAAATTATTTATCATATAGGCACGTAACAAATGTAGCACGATGTTTTATCGTTCTGAGAGATATGCGTGATCATACGATTTTATATATTTAATTATTAAAATGTCAATTATTAATTCGTTAGCTTAATTATTAAAAATACATTTAAAAAAAACTGAGCATTACTTTGACATAATGCAGCGATTGCTTGAGAGAAATGTAACTTTTATGTTACAGGGCCTCCTCAGCGAACACTACGACAAGCACCCAGTCTTCATACTCAAAGATGTTAAATTCAAAGAACTTAAAGCAATGATGGACTATATGTATAGGGGGGAAGTAAATATTTCTCAAGACCAATTGGCAGCACTACTCAAAGCCGCTGAGTCTCTTCAAATTAAGGGCCTTTCGGATAGTAAAACAGGTGGCAGTAGTAAGACAGAGTCCAGGCCACAAAAAATTGTTTCGGTACCATCGTTACAGCCGCCAGTATCATCGTTAGACATTCCACACGCGTCTTCCGGTCTGACGATAGAAAAGAATAAAGTTCCTAGGCAGGGTATGACGCAAAGTTCTGTAGGGGATGTACCAGAAGACACAGCTAGTCCCCAAATGCCGAAAAGGATTTCCTCGAGGTGAATTTTCTTTTTTCAAGAACATGGACAAGATTTTGATTACATCGTAACTGTTAAGCAGTCGAACGTAATTTCTCTACGTCAATAGTCAATTGCTAATAATTGTTTTTTCCTTCAATCATATATAGGGAAGGTTCACAAAGTCCAACGACAAGAAAAAGAAAGAGATATCGAAGAGGAAGTTTAGGCGAGGATAACACATTAGAAAACCAAGACGCTTCGAATTCCAGTGACATGCCTCAACAAATGGGTGTACCAGCGTTAGGAATAGCTCCTGTGGCAGATGAGAAAACGCATGCAGACGCAAGCGATTCCCTCGGCAGGTCAGCACTAATGACGCAGCTGACGAAACCTGCAGAGGAGATGTTGCAGGTATGCAAAATATGCGACAAATCTCTTTATGATCTTCCCCTACTCGCCAACGCATAATAGAAGCTGTTACCGAGAAGGCTGTTTCTTTCGCTTCGTTGGTAGATAAAAATTCGTATTTTATCCTACTGCCTTGACGCGATTAATTTCTCATTGCAGTGCGGAAACAATATGAGACAATTATTTTCTTTATTTTTATCGTCGATAAAAGGAACTGCGTATCCCCGGATTCTTTTATAGGAAAACAGCAGCATTTTTCTTTATACAAAGGATTTTTTTTATATTCCATAGTTGCCACTCGAAAAACCAGAACCAAACGATAATCTCATCGAGCCAAAGTCTGAATATCTTGAAGATCCAGAAGAGGCTGTCGAAGATTTGACGTTGGACGATGATATAAACGATCTTAACGAAATGGATCAGGACAACAATCGAGCTGGACCGTCCCATGATCCCGCCCAGCATCCTGGTAAGTCTATAATCACGTTTATCACATTACCAATTTTGTATTTTATTATTTCGTCATAGCGGAATGCAGGATTTATTTATCATTTGATTGATGCGTGAACCGTGTGCGCGTTTGATCTTACGCATTGATAAACGGTATAAAAATATGGAGAGTACAATAGCGAGTAATTACATTTTGCCTGAAAATTACATATGCTCCGAAAGAGAGTGTCAACGACAGTGGCGAATCTTCGATCCAAAAGAACTCATTTGGATCGAAGCAGAGCTGGACGTCTGTACGATTGGACAGTGATTCTTGAATGGAAATCGCGCGGTATTGCCGGATCATGATTTTAAATACAGCGGTCATAGACAGGGACGGATAATTGTATCTTGTGCGAACGAACAATGTTTGGTGTCGCAAAGTCTCGTTTCGTTGTTTTATTTCTTATCTGTTAAAACGGGACAATTGGCCGACACTAGCTTAGGTTTCCTCGTTGCAGGTGGGGGGGCGGGAGCGCGGTCTCGGTCGAGAGGGAATTTGGGTAGTGGTGATGGTGGTGGTGATGGTGGTCGTAATGGTGGTGATGGCACGGATGGTAATGGCGGTGATGGTCGTGGTGGTGGTGGCGGCGGCGGCGGCGGTAGTGGTGGTGGTGCCCTATGGGCTTCCCATTTCCTTGAATGTAAAAAACTGCCAAATATGAGGCGGCCGCGCCCGGACGTTGACGTAGGCGCGTTGCTTAAATCACTGGCGAACAAGCAGGGCAGAAAATATAGTTTAGACTCGGTTAAAATGTCCTTGGAGGCAATATTGCAACAGGGAGTTAGCACCACTCAGGCATCCGAGATGTACGGCATTAATCGCTCAACATTGCAGTTCTATTTGAAAAAATTGAACGTCGTCAGAAGGAGATGGAGACAACAACCCACTAATAGCACTCCGGTCCAGCCTAGGCACACTTAGTGTGTGCGTGTACATGCGCGCGAGTATCATGAGGTGTCGCGTGCGCCGTTTTTCTGTTAAATTATGTTAAATTCGATGAGCGACAGTTGTCGCGACAGCGGTAACGACCGACGGGTAGTTTTGATCGCGAGCCCCGAAGAGCTCGAAATTAAATTATTCTTGGCTCGTTTGCTCCGATCGAACATACTTTGTAAAACGTGTGCACCTTGCATCGGAAAGAAATTTTTTTCTCATTTGCACTTTGGCGTTAGATTCTCTCTGAAATTGAAACTTTCCGACAAGAATCACTTTCGAACCGTATCCTCGTTCACAACGTAATTCATACGTATGTATGCGCGAGTCGAGGTACGATGACCGACATACACGGTATTCGGTATTCCGAGACTGTCAGTATTATTTGTCTGTTCCGTAAATGTTACGTATAGATTAAGCTAGATTGTTCTAAATTGTTCGTGTGTGACTATTGTCACGTGTGCATGCGCGAGTGTACGAACATGACGAGCAATGAACCGCAGGATGAACGTAATTACTGTGTACTTTGCCAAATATTACCTGTTATAATTGATGCGTGAATGTCATGGAGGAAAGGCGATTTGGGGTGTATTGTATAATATAAATGTACTTAGGTATTCCCATTGTATAAAGGAATACTTAATCTCATACAATTTTTCCTGCTAAAATCCTGCGTTCCGTTACGCATGTAATTCGTTGTTCGGTCTTTTATATAAATATATATATACATATATATATATATATATAAATATATATATATAAAAATATATATATATATATAAATATATAAATTATACATATATATGTATATGCTAATATTTTTGTTCCCCTTTAAAAGAATCTACGAATAAAGCATCCTTTATTCCTAGAACGTGACATTTTTATTGAGATGCAAGATAGCGATTGCATGGGATTGTTGATCAAGAATCTTGGCTGATCATAATTAATTTTAATCTTTGCGTTAGTTCAACAAAACATTCGAAATGACAGTTGTAGTCGGTAGTGTTTGCGGTTTCTCACGTAATCGAAATGTATATTCGATAGCGATGTGAAGTGACGTGAAGAAGGGACGTTTAACATTATACGAAGACTCATCGATCGACGATTACCCTTTAGCAGGTCTTGGTGCGTGGCATGTCACTGGCGATCGAAGTAACGCGGGAGGTGTCGTGGGTTCAGTGACAGGAGCTCCTGGAACGACGGATGAGGTCTTTTTAGCAGCACAGGAGGCCGCACAACAGGCTCATCGCGACTCACAAGGTAGGCTCATTCTCGCCAATTTCCATCTGTCTCCGACCCCCGTAACAATAGGCACTCATAATTAGCCCAAATCGCTGGAGCATTGTAACGTAATTATGATAAATATGCAGAATGAAGATACGTGCGATGGGCCTTGAATGGGCCTGAGAAAGCGGAAGTTGTATACGATGATGCGGCGCGTCAACGATGGCCATTCACGAGCGTAAAAGAGAATTTCGGTGTGACCGTTTACGGCCGGTAAAACGGACGCGTATGAACATGATTGCAAAATATGTGCCTATTGCGCAGGCGGGTGGGGCTTATTTCTTTTCTTTCGTTGTCGATAACGTGGTTCAACGTAGATTCCGGTGCGTTCAAGTGTAGCACGGTCTCTGAAAGAGCTTGTTTATTTTCTATCAGGGCATGTAGAGCTTTTCGTTGAATTCTTTAAGTTTCTTGCATATCTCTTTCTATCTTTCATTTTTTAACGTAGCGCTCGACACGAGACTGACCCAAGATGAAAAGTGTCGCGCGTGAAGTATCCTCGCGATAATATCGATCGAATCGATTTTCTGTGACCGGTATTTCGGTCAGATACATTCATCTTCATCAGTCCCGTAACACGCGACGCTATGACACCTCTCTCTCCTCCTCCGAAAGGAGTCCGACGACGCAGAGAAGACAGCCGCGACCATCGACGAGAGAACATATGAAGGAGACACCTTAATTTCTTGTGCTTATTTTTCACCGTCGATAAGTACAAGCTGACGAGTACGATAATAATAATAATAATAATAATAATAATAATAGTAGCTGAATTTTGTTCCGTGACGATCATGCAAAATTTAGTAATCGATGATAGATCAATGGAACCACCTCCTCCGATCGCGAAATCTATCAAATTTTACGTCAGTTTCGAGATTAACGAGATACACCATAATGAGTAAAATAATAAATGAGAAAGGAGATAGAAGAAAGAGAACGGAGAATTTGTATCGGTAAACATAGAATTACCAATACCGTTTCTTCCCATTTTTTTTTCTTTTTCTGTAATAAGCGTGACACGATCTAGTTTTATCGATGCAGGGGAAAAGGAGGATCAATTCGCTCGCGTTGTTGATAAGAAAGAATGAATTTGCGTACGTTACCAATATCTTCGTACATATGCAATAGAAATAATGAATACATAAATCTCTCTCGATGTTTCTTCACCTTTATTTTCGAGTGGAATTTGTCGCAATCGTTGTCGCTCTTCGTGATTGCGCATCTTACGTGATGTTTCATTCCTGTTTTGGAGAATTTTCACAGTTGTGTCGAATTCTCTTCTAAATACTCGATCAGACACGATTCGTTCAACCACGCACATCAATTGCAATTTTCGAGATCGAAATAACTCGTCCCAAACTGAGCGGGCTAGAGAATTTTTATAGGCTTCTTTCTATAAAAAGATAGGCGGCAACTCCCTATGCACCTACGAGGTGTGGTCATCTCTCTTTTGCTTCAATCGCGTATCTTTTGTGAGAGATTCAGTACTGTGTCTCGATCTCGAGCGATTTCATTTTCTATACTCCTTTAGCAGCGTTGATTTGTTGTCGATTAGTTGCCATCGATTAGTTGCCGTCGATTAATTCCCGTCGATTAGTAGTTATTGTCAATTAGTTGTCGATAATCTATCAATGATCGTTTTATGTTGATCAGCGATATGGTTTTTCTAATACAATATTGGAGATGCAATATTGCATGGCACGCCTTTATGAAGCGTCATTATATCATCATGTCAATCTGTAAGTGTTGTTCTGCTGTTGTCCAAATGTCAGGTTTTTTGGCTAATCGCAATTAAGTGCGATATTTTGGGTTGATGATTACGAATTTTTGTTGATTCAAAGAAATGAGCAAACTGTCTACGAGAGCGATTGATAACGATTGTTATCGCTACTGGCAATTCAGTTATTTCATTTAAATTTCCTGCCTTTCGTGTTTCATATGTATTCTGTTTTCAGTTGATTATAATTGGCATGCGAATTATTTGAGGTTATATCAAGATATGAAACATACGTATGGTCACGAAGATCTTATACATTATAGACACATTGAGGAACATCCGTACCCATATCCGTACCAAAATGATAAAGTTATTTGGACAGACTTACATTAAGTAAGAATTAGTTGATAATGATAACGATGAAATAATATCAAAATTGATTATGAGAACGCACGTGTGATAATACTCCTAGAAATGAATCGAGTACATTCGAAATACTTGACATTCTAAAGAGATGAAAGGATAAATCGCGATCATGAGAGTATGATCGCAGAGAAAATAATCTCTCGCAGTGATCATCGTGATGATCATGTCTGATGATCATCACAACGAATCACAATGATGAATGACGATTTTCTTTTCATTTTTACCAAGATAAAGAAAATTAATTTCTTAGATATAAAAAATCATAGTGTAGTGTAATTCTTAGTTTTATTCTACACACACACACACACACACACACACACACACACACACGCACGCGCGCGCGCGCGCGCGCGCGCGCGCACACACACACACACGACACGAACGAGGATTTTAGGAGAAATGAGAATCCCTAAGATAATTTCTTTGATGCCAGCCGTGTCAGTTTTAACGATGTTGAGAAGGGTAGTCAGCTGCAGATTCTTGCATCTGCTAACCGACAGCTGCGTAATGGACAGCAGATGCAGTCGTGTATACCGGATCGCGTCCCAGATGGTAAAGTTAGGATCAACTGTCTCCGTTAGTTCAAAATTCAAGAAAATAGGAATGCAGTTCGATCGACGGATGAACAATTGAGTGGTTGCAATAAATAAACGTAACAAAATTTCTCGCATTGTTCCCTGCATCGAAAATATTTTTTAAAAATAGAGAATTTCGTGTAACTTGCTGTTACAGCGGCGGGTGCACATGATTGTAAATAAAAAAAAATTCGCATCATTCGCATGATAATTTCTCAAATTCTTATTTGTTATTTCGATTTATCTCGTTGGCAGTAGAACTATTATGAATTATTAATAATTGATAATTACTGATGATTACTGCGAGCTGATTGGAGAATGAAGAAAATACATCGAGAGAGAAACGGAAAACGATAAAAGGGAACGAAGAGCAATTCATCTTTGTTATTTCGTCTGAAAAATTCGGGCTTTTAGGCAGGAGGAGGAGGCTTAGCAGGGTGAGACGCGAACGCGCGTAAGTTTCTTTTTTTTCTCGTTGATACGTTTTAGGCTGTACACGATCGCCTCGACACGAGGTGATCCAACGTGGGAGGCAAGGTAATTACGGAGAGAGAGGAGCGACCTCTCTGTCAATGCTAGCGTGATCAAATCGAGATGCAAAAGAAAAAGTCATCGTTCCAAGTCATCAGGTTCGCGATTGCAGTGGTTCCTGACCTCTGATTCCTCTCGCGTTGTTTTTACGTTATCGGCTTGTAAAATTGCGCGATTGTAAATTTTCGCCCCGGTTTGAGCGATGAGAATGCATGAGAGTGCGTCGTGTTCGGTCTTTTCGCGTTCTCTTTTCGCGCAAGTTTTCAATAAGTACGCGCGCGCGTACTCGGCAGAAACAGACATATCGGACAAATGCTCGCATTGATAGCAAAGGTCGTTTTTTTTCACCGTCAGAGACTTGTTGCCTTGAATCTAGTTCTCTAACGAAACGTTCGAAAAGGAAAAGGAAAAAGGAGAGGCCGGATCTCAAGTCCCGTTCTTAAAAGTTGTTTCTCTTCGAGTCACCGCGCGATTGATCCCAGCTTTCTTCTCCCCGAATTTTTCCCCGAATTTTCTCCCCCCTAGTCTTCTCTCAGATTTCCCCCGGAAAAGCACGTGCGTCCCGTTCCCCATTTTGTTCAGATCTCTCGAAAGCTCTCGCGTGTATCTTACCGTTATCGTTACCGTTTCGCGTTCCACGTGTCTTTATGCACATAAATTGGTTCTCTCCCTCCGGCTTTCTTCCGGTTACGTCCGCGATCGAGATTCTCGCGCCGTGTTCGCGATCTTCTAGGACCGGTGTTGCGCCACGTTGTTTGCAGCGCGTAGTTCTTTTTTTCTCTCTCGTGATTTTCTGTCGTGGAAAACACTCGGTGCGTTCCCGAGTGCTGATGGAACACGGTGAAGGTAAACACGACGTTTGTCCGAAAGAGTATTGCCGAATATGCATCTTACGTTCCTTTCTCCGTCACAGTGTCACGCTATCGCGACATCTTCGGCCATTTCTTTCGGCAGAATGGAGGAAAACGAGAGAAAAGAACCAGAGCGTGTTTGCCTCCGCCGGTCCGGGACCGAAAGTCACTAAGAAACTCAGAGATAATGAGAACAGGCAATGATCAGCCCATTGTAGCCGTGACGTGTTTTTTTTGTTGCTAATAAAACCAAGAGAAAAGGGGTCGTATGTTGATAATGTTGCGACGAGTAGAGCCGATTCGAGACAAAAGCCTGAGAGAGGAGGGCCGGGAAGAGGAGACAATCCCATGTCTCGCGTGAAGTTGGCACGCGAATTTCCAGCGTAGTAATTTTGTCGCGTTTCAACTATTGATCGCCATCGAAATTGCGGCGTCGGATGCGTTGGACGTATGGCCAGCCGTGTGTGCCGCGAATTCTCGATAGAGCTGTGTCTCTCTGCTCTACACACACCGAGGTCGAGGTTTTCGCGCCTTTCTCTCTCCTCCCCTCCTTTTCCTCCTTCTATCCTCCCTTCTCCTTTCTCTGTTGTATGCACGACGAAGAGGCGCGGGAAAGTAACATCACATGCGACTTTTTCGTCTCTGTTTCGTCTTCCTCTGCTAAATGCGCGTGAAAATCTCTCCATCTCCGTTCGTCCGTTTCTCTCTGAAACGTGCTTCTGGCATATTTTTCACGGCTGGTCGTAAGTCACGGAACTGACATCGCGCTAGCTTTCCGTTCCTCGCTCGAGGTCGCTTGGTCTCGAGCGAGATCATATCGACCCCCTCGATCGAGATTTCATACGGAGGATAAGATTCGCGCATCGAGATTCGATTGGATCCTCGGTTTGCGTTGCATGTTGCGCATTCGCGAGCTGTCTCGTTTGCGAACTTACCGTTACGAAAATTGCAATTAGAAACGAACAAAAAAAGCACGTCCAACGTGTTGAACCTTGACTGCGCGAGCGCGCGAGCGCGCGCCCGCGCATCTGGGCTTACGTAACATGATATAACGATGTGCAAACAGTTTATATATATATATATGTTTATTTATTTATTTATTTATTTATTTAATACATAATTTTTTTGCCTTTTTTTTTCTTTTCTTTTCTTTGTCCATTCCGTGTATGCGTATACACTCGATAGTTCTTTAACCCATAATATTGCGTTGTGCCACATATACATATACACATACACGCAAGTGTGTGTATATGTGCATATATATATATATATATATATATATACATATACATATATATATAAATATATATACTTTTTTTTGGCGTAACTTGTCTTGCATGCCATGCTTCCTTCGGTAGTGTTTAACTATTACACCTTAACTCTGCGGAAGTGCGCAAGCGCGCGATGCGTTTCCTTCTCACACGTGTACACGTGCGCACACAACACGCGCGCGCGCACACACACGCACACACGTACATGTACACATACATACCCGCGCGCGCGCGGTGATGTGTTCCAAAGCGGTGATATGTGCATGGTGTTGGTAGCTGAGAGTTTGTGGATATACTTCCTAAAAGGAGATCTATATGGAACACTCACGCGTAGTAATCTCGCTGGACATAAAAAAAAAATATATATATATACACACATACATACACACACACAGTACAACGCGCACGCGCTCGCACACGTTCGATAAATTTTATTTATTCATTTTTTTTCCCTTTTTTTTCTCCAATTACTAATCCACGTGTATATAACTCGCTTCTTTGTTCGTAACGCATTGAACATGAATTATTTAATTAACCCGATTATATATATATATTTATCTATTACGGGGTTCTCTCATATGTGCGTGCATATGTGTATGTTACACGTATATGTAGGCATATGAGCATCCGTGAAAGAAAGGGACTCTATAATAGATACACACATATTACGTATATATAATATGCTTAACCTTTATAATATTTTTTACTGGATATGTATATATTTTTTTTTACCGAATACATACGTATACGTGTATATGTGTATGTAAATATATATATATATATATATATATATATATATGTATATATATACACGTATATGTATATACACAATAATTATAGCTGTTATGTACAAACATATCGTCATTATGCGTGTGTATACATATATTTATATATATACGTATATGTATATATATATATATATGTATATGTATATGCATATTGTCCGAATTCCGTTATTGCTGATGTACCATGCCATATCACAATTTTGCCCTGTGCCCTTTTTTTGTATTCTTTCCGTCCCGAGTGTACAGGCGATTATAATGAGAAAAGGAAGAGCTCGAGACTGGTGCGAAGAGGAGAGAGGAAGCTCCGTTGGCTATGCTTGAGCGATTTCTCAAGCATGGCTTTGAGCTCCTCCGGGATCGCTGAAGGAAGAACCTTGGAGAGAAGGAGGAAGGAAGAACCGGCAGGAACAGAAGAAAGAAGAGAACCTGTGCTAGCGTGCCCTTTGCGCGTTTGCCAGAATCCAGAGTCCTCGGGGACATAGAATTGCGCTTTCGTTTGCAAGTTTGCTGCGAAAGCGATCGGTAATCGTCGCGACATGCTCGCGTTTCTCTCCTTTGCGTGTCTGATCGCATTCGATACCTCTGGATTTTACTTGGATCTTACTTAGCAGTCTTTTCCTTGACATTCCTATCTGAGCGTCCTGTTGTGACACTCGAGTTGGAATTTCAGAGGAATTCCGCAGGTAAAATCTATGTTTCGAAGGATCGAATGAGACTCGTCGAGTGTCGAGATAACGAATCGCGCGGATCGATGCGACATTTTCAACGCGCATTCTTTTCTCGGAGACTCGGATCTTTGTCCGATTCTCTTCCCGACGCAACTTCTGCGGAACGGAACGTCTTTTTGACGTTTTCGAGGTCAACTTTACGTCCAAGAACGGAATTCTCGTGAGCGTAACTTTCTTTCGATCAAGAGAGAAGAGTGAAGAACATGGCTCGCTGATGGGGTAAGGTATGGAAACTGAGGCGCTGAGCGAGTTATGACTGTAACTTTGCTAGCGCCCGCTTAAGAAGGTAAAGAAGGTAATATGATTATCGATGATACGGGGCATACCGATTTGCTCTGGTCACGTAATCTTACATCCGCTCGGCGTTTGTTACTCGTGCATACATTACGGATGGTCCCGATATTGCGTATGTATTTAGGACGCATACGCAATTCTCGTGCATCCTGTTTGTATAAAGATGACACACGTAGCGTCGATCGTTCGCACGAGTATCGCGGGTGAAGGTTATTTCACGTGCAAATCGATGAATCTAATTATTGGTAAGGTCTTTAGATCCGTTATACGCAGGAAACGATGCTTTTATTTGCGATACGACCTCTCCCATTTTTTTCTTCCTTATTTTAGCTGTTGCTCCGGTACGCGTGACAAGAGGATACGAATGTTGCGCGAATGCGTTTGCCGTTTGTAAGTTTTCTTGTTGTTTCTTTCAAAGTGTGTGTGTTTGAAATCGATTTTGATGTTTCCCTTGCGTTGCTGGTGGAGTGACGAGGGAAGCATCCAAGGCTTTCGATGTTTTGAAAGCTTCTCTGATGGTATCTGGAGCGCTTCTCTCCAGCGTTTCAGAAATCTTGTTTCTTCTTCTCGGTATCGAGTTCAGACGATGTTTCTTATCTCCGATAGACGAGAAGAGCTCGCAATGAGCTTTCCGAGATCTGGGAAAGTCGCGAGCGCACAGATATCCGGTTTTTCTGCTTTCTGTTTTGTCGACGAGTAATCGGGAGCACTTTGCGACTTTGTAATACTCGCAAAGCTCGAGTTGAAAATCTGGTACTCGAAGAGAGCTTTGCGTTCTTCGATGATTCCTCATTGTCGGCTCGACTTTGCGATTTACGCTACGTCGCGTCTCTATGTTTTCCATTGACAAAACTCGACTATCGCTCGTTTATCAGTAATAGTGTAGAAAGGAAGACTAAAAGGAAGCATCGAAGAAGAGAGAAGCAGATGCCTGAACCTTTCGAGACACAGCGGGGTAAGACTGTTGATGGTGATGTCATCAGATCCCGTTTATTTTCTGAATCTCCTTTTGCGATTCAGAGATGAATCGGATCGGATTTCGATCGAGTCCACGAATATATCCGATTCCGGATTTTCGTGTCTCGAGAGAGAGAGAGCTATCTGATACCATGCAAACCTTTATTCCTTCCTTATTTTTATCTTCATTTTTCATCATCGTCCTTTCTTTCCGTTTAATCGCGAGTTTACATTGGCAGTGCGCTTTGAAGAAATCGAGAAGACACTGTCGTTCGAAGCTCGTTTTTTTTTGAGGCTTCGAACGAAAGCTCGGAGGAAGAGCTCGGGGAAACGTTTCGACTCATCGCTGGTAACGTATACGATGAACGGTATAGTATTTTAGTAACTTTGGTAACTTTGAAAATCGTGTTCTATCGATGATAATTAAGCCCATAGTATTTATGAGGCGTATTATCGATCATGATAGCGGTACAATTCGATTTTTTCATATTTTTATCAATCGTTTTGCGATGATGTATTTATGTGACTCTATCGCATCGTCATGAATTTTGTTCTCATAATTTTCTATTGCAATATGTATATGGACCGACCTAATTGATTCCTCGTGTCTTATGTTTCATTAGATCTTGAGTATATTTTCTATGATCTTCTTAAAATTAGACGCCTGGAAATCAAGATGTGTCGTATGTCATTTATCCGAATGCGAGATCTTTATGTGCGAGAGAAACTTCAATGGGGTCTGCAAGATCGTTTTGCGTACGCATTTGATTGAAATGATCGAGTGATGAACGAAATATTGCTTGCATGTAATGAAATATTTTTGTGATGTCATTTTATGATATTTATTCCAAGACAATTATCCTCAACGAGACTGAATTTAATGATGTTTCTATTGTTACGTAAATTTTTCGGTGTTTATTATTTTTACATTGTCCAGAGATTACTTATATTTTCTATATTTAAAGCGATCTTTTCTATCGCTTCTAATAGGAAGTATACCACAATGACGTGAAGTAGTTTCGCGTTTCCAAGTAGCGAAACATAAATAATCTACAACTGATTACTTATGATTACTTTGAATCCGTTGCGATTCGGAAGACTATTTGGTGAGATGATTTTGTGCGCTCGCTTTCAAGAATGCATTTTTTGAGAGAGCATATTTCGTCAGACAGTTCTAAAGTGCTGTTGTTTTTGTGGTGAGAGATGTATCGGTGTCTCTTTGAAGAGAAAAGTAAATGGGTAATAGTACGTAAGTATTCAGTCTTGCGTGTTGTATCGGCACGCAAGATGCCCTTTCGTTATTCCTACATTTAGAGAATAATATTTTTGACAGAAATAGTTCACGTGCGTGTAATAGTGCAAAGTTTTTGAAAAGTCTAACGAGATTAAGTCTCTCGATTCTCATCGAGAAGCTTAATCTTAATTTTTTGTCCCCCCCCCCCTCTCGAAACAAGATCGAGAGATACGTATTACTTTTATTTATGTGAAGTAAATTAAAAGTTTTTCCTTAGAACTATTTCTGTCATTGTATATAATGTACATGTACATCATTGTATATCATCATTATGATATTCCTTCAAAATTTAATTTTTTTTTGTTTTTTGTTTTTAATATGTTGGTCATTCAACATTTTGATGTCCAGGGTATGAAATAGTTTTTTATAATCTATGCGCCGACAGATGATAATGAATCTTGAATAAATTGATTTTATGATTCTCATCACGACACATTGGATACAAGGATATAATTCTTTTAATGTCGCGCGAAATCCGTTCTACGAAGATTATCCGCTGTTCTCGTCGAATGCGATGAAATCACTGAACGAATTTCGTAACGACGGTTTGCTCTTTTTTCTTAAATTCTTATCAGTTTTGTAAATTTCTCGTAGATATTCGACCTGAATATGTTGAATCAAGAATTGGATCTTGTTTCTCATCTGCATTTCTGTATCCGAATTGTCCAAATTCGAATGCGCGCGAGTAGTTTGGTTGAATAAAATTTACGAGATCTTTTTCTAAACTTTAGGAATGTCCAAAATTAACTATGATCGCGAGATCGTTGCAAGCTCGTTCAGGATCGATCGAATTCTAAGGCGCCAGATTGCGACCGATCCGGCGATAGTTCTTGCACCGCAATCACGATCGAAAGGTTGAGGATGAGGGGGAGGGGACGAGGATTTTTGTGAAGTTCTTTCAGTTCATCAAGAAGCCTGATGATTCACGAATATTCACGAGATTAATGAAGGATTTATTACAATTATTGAAGTAATCTTATATTCAAGTTTCCCGTATTTGTACTTTGACTTTCTCTTTTTTTTTAAGCTGTTGTATCGACAATTATTTCTTGTTAGAAGCATTTAGGTTAGTTTGCAAACAGTGATGTAAAGATTCTCCATTCGTTATAAACGCAAAATGATGATACTGCGTGAAAATAGTTTTGATGGTTGAAGGTATACTGAATTATTTTTGTTACTTGACAGCTTCGATGAAAACTGCTCCAAGTAACTCCAAGTTGAATAGCAAAGAACGCACAGAAGATGAGTGTAATTCCTATGAAATACATGGGAGAATGAATTCGAATCTTCGAGAGAAGAAACTGTTTTCATATGCTTATTTTCATCGAAAATTCGAGTGATTTTCTTCTACTTGAGTGTGTATTTAAATCGGTTGCAAATTCGTTGCGGGTCTCGCAGAGGTTCCAACCAATTCAAATTTCACATTGCGTTCATAGAGAATTGCATTGTTTCGTCACTTGAACATTATAAAGCGATTCATGTGGCTCTCTTGTGGTTCTTTCGAGGATTAAAAGAGGCTATCGTTGGCTATCGTTGCATAATGCTCCAGATTAGTTCAATATGAATTTGCTCATGTTGAATCCAGTATACTACAGATTCTCAATACTATTTTGCACAATGTAACTTGTATCGATCATCGTGTCACGAGGCATCGGGATTAAGGGAATAGTTTTCCGCAAAGTCAAGGTCTAATTCAAGTTCACAGGTACGAGATAATCGAGTTTGCGTGTTCGTTTCTCCTCGACGACATTCGCGTTGCAACTACCAGATGCAAGAACGTTTCCACTCGTGAAACTTTCTTGTCAATCCTGGCATTGGTTACATTGTTCTACGATGTGTACGAATCATTTTGTATACTAGAACGAAGAACGAGTCGGATAAGTCGCTTCCTCTCCGCAATCATTGCTATTCTGCTAATTGTTGCTGCGCTGCGATCATTAGCAGTGTCGCGATGCATTGCGAGAGTGAAAGAGAGATAAGGGAGATCGATCAACTGATACAAAAATTTCTTGAATATTCTGGTAGTTGCAAACAATGCTTGCTCCTCTCAATGCAAAACAGGTTTTCAACGGATGAGGATTTTTTTTCTCAAATTTTCGTCGACCGTTGCGTAAAAATTTCTCATTGCATTTCTGACCAAAGCAACTTGCCAATCTCCGCGATCTCGATCGATCAGATGAGATTTTAAGGACGAGACTGACGAGAGACTGTCGCCATGATCCTCGATCGATTTCCTCCACAGCGAGGAAGACTGATCGATCTAAGGCCCTCTTCTTCGATTACATAGCGCGATAGCGGGGCGTGTTCCCACGGTGTTTCAGAGTCTATTCTCGCGGGTATCGCGCGTTCATTTGGTTCAGTACTTCCTGGAACAGGTATCGACTACGAGTGCGGCGTGGAGAAGCAGCGATTCGCCTGCGATACCTCGCTTCACCAGGCTCGACATGCGGGTGCACCAGAAGAGGATGGACCACCGTGTAGTCCCTTAGGGGCGGGAGAGCCAGGTTGCCATGGCGTTTTCCCGCGGAGGGAAAGCTTGCTCGACAGAATACGAAAACAAGAGCCAATGGTAGCGAGAACACAGTGGAGCGAAGGACCAGAACGAGAAAGAGAGAGAGAGAGAGAAAGAGAGGGAGGGCTTGGTCGACAACAGCGATGGCGGCCGTGGCGGCGTTAGAGCGATAGCAGCATGTTGATTTGTCATAGTCGTCTTTTCTCGAGTGTGGCTTCCATTTCTCTCTCGGTTCGTTCACGAGAAACTTTATCACGAGCCAAGTAACGAGAACGATGTGTATATCTTGTTTTTTTTCCAATCGTGGTTCTAATCTTCTGTGCATCGAGTAACCGATTCCAAAAAGACATCTACATTTTCGTTCATTTCTGCGAGCAATCGGCCGTCTCTCTCTGCCTTCCATGGAGATGCAATTGTGACGTTGAATGGCTCGGTAGAAATCGAGATATCGCCCGAATCGCGTTGATTTTCAAGCAGTCTGTCTTTTCTTTTCTTGTTTAATGAGGGCTTTTTTTAATCGCATTACACTTTTGTTTATTTTGGGGATTGCTTGGTGCTCGACTCGATTTTCGGTCATTGAAAATTGATGTTACGCTTGGAAAAAGTTACTCGGTTGGATGTAAGATCGATACTTGTAATTCGACATTTCGCAATTATCGTCTTGGCTCGCGATGCATTAATATGCAATTATATCGTCACGCTTATAACTTTTGAATTTATTTTGGAAGGAAATATCACTCTTGTTTTTGTTAAATTCAAAGTTGATTCTGTTAATTGTACAGAGTATGGTATATATAAAGTTAATTTCTTTGCGTTGTTGGCTCGAGTAATTTATATAATCCAAAATTTGTCCTGAAACTGCAAGAAGCAAGGAGTTGGCGAATTGATGGATCTTCTTATGATTTGTTATACTTATGTTGTAGAGACAAAAGTGTTTGTCGTGTTATTGTTCCTGTGCAATAATGTTCTGTAAACGCGTCTAAATTCAAAATCATCTCGAGAATCGCGTCCCGAGGAAACTGAAAGTACAATTGGCGCTATCGGATTATTGTAAATCGGCTCGTTAGATACGGCACTGACCGCCGATTATTGTTACAATAAATGGCTAATTTCTGCGAAAAATTAATCAATGCATGTTTCTGATGATGTTCATTTTTTCATTAAATCTACGGAAAGATCGGGATTATTCGACGAGAGCACTGGGATATTCGAGATTCTTACACACAAAATTGTAGTTTGAGTAACGCTCTTCGAATTTTAAAGAATTACTTATGCCCATTTGTTGATCGTGCAACGATGTCTTTGAATTCCTAGCGATTGTGTCGGCAAAATTGTGTTGACAATTGAATGTAGTTACCATAAAGTTTCCTTCGTTACACTGCATGAAAAATAATCGCAGTTCTCTATTTTGGACAGAAATTTACAAACGCGTCAAGTTCAAAGACGAGTAATACGAACAAACTCTTCGTCGCTTTGTCATTAGTGATTGGAATGTGAAAAGAAGCTGTTAATTTTTTTTGAATACTTTAAATGCAAGTTCTCAAGCTATGTGCATGAGCATTCAGGCAAACGTATGAGAAGAGATGGATTTAAAATCACTAAATGCGTGAAGAGTTATCGTTTTTTCGTTATGTTCATTGGTTGCCGATTGCTCGGAATATGCACGTCGCCACAGTTGATAAATTCTTTTGCGGTATAACTTATGAATCTTAAAATAGTGCGAGAAACTTGCGCGCGCATGTGAAGGAGGTATATCGCCTCTTCGTATTTCTTCCTATGAATTTCACGACTGGCGGCTACATTCTGCGTATCTCGGCTTCGATATATGCAACTACAACTGGACCTGAGCAGAGAAGAACCAATAAAGAATCTTTCGAACGGAACTTTATGCGTCTTTCAATTATACGATACCCCTTCCATCCAATTTTCAGGTTCTCGGCATCTCGCAGCACAAGTGACTTCGCTTTTATCAAATGCAGTACGGTCTTCCCGAAACCTCGGAAATAATCGTATCGTCGGAAATTTGAAACATGAAAAGTATCATACGGAGGTATCATAAATATCACATTAATCTTGAAATGTTATTTGATTATATCTTAACGAGTTCGATCATAAACGCTTCTCGACCATAATCCGAATGGCTGTATCAGAAAAATAAATGCAAGATATTTGATAGTCCACGATTCTTGCATCGAACTTGCGAAGAAAATTTATACAATTTGTCGAAATAAACATTGCCTTTATTTTTCCTGAGTTTTGCAAAATTATTGACACAAAAATTGTCAGAAAATATTTGAGAGCTACAAAAAAGTGTGCTTTGAAAATATTATTATTCGACATACATATTTCTTTTTCTTTTAGAATGAGCGACTATTAATATATATGTACGCCAGATAAAAATCGACCTCCGAAATTTGCACATACGTTGTCGTCTGCGCGCATATGAAGAATCAGATCACGCCCGGGATAGTCATCGTTGGCTCACCGATGATGATTGCGACTGCATTCGTTGATCGTAACTGACTAAGGCGATCCACGAGGCGAGATAATGCAGACCTCTAGTCGCAACTAGGTCACGACCATAACGTCGAAGCGGCTTCCCGGGTCAAACCGACGAGAGGTGTCTTTCAAAAGGAGAAAAAGATCGACACTGGAGACCGTTTTCGGATAGCTAATTGCCCGTGTAAATGGACAGATACGGCGAGGGATGTGCTGTATCAATCGTGATTAGATATATGTAGCGCGAACACGAATAAGAATCGGTAGTAAAAGATCTTTTAATCCGTTGCTATCAAATATTTTGTTTCTGTTCTTTGATCTCACCTTCAATTAAGCATACCGGAAACGGGACTTGTCTGCTATCTTTTTGCAATTTTTTTGTCTTATCTGTCGCTTTCCGGTCTCGTAAGCTCTCCAGTGCTCGAAGCTGGGCATATTGCTCCTGTTTCTTGCTCCTCTCTTGGCGATAACAGCTTCTGTTTTTATTGTGTTCGGTACGAGAGAACAAGGAGATTCCTGATAGGAATCTTTTTTCTTTCTTTTCTTTTTTTCTTTTTTAATTTTCTTTTCGAGATCATGTCTATCGGTTATGTGTAGATTGCTGATTACGAGGACAGGTAGTCGATGCAAGATAAATGCAGAATAAGTAAGAAGCGACATTCTCCTGTTTATAGATCTTCGAATAATCGAACGATTCAACTGTACGAAATGTCTAGACGCAATTTTTGATATTAGAAATGTATTATTCTGCACTGAAACGTGTCACTGTGGCATACACGATGATTGTAACCAGTTAATTAATCCGTTCTGTAACGTTAAATTATACCACATTGATTCCTCTACTTTTGTATTTCTCTCATTAACTTTAAGTGTATAGAAAAGCCATTACGTGTTAGACAAAAGATCGAAGAATAAAGTTTATGATGCAAAAAGGCTTCCTCGTATGCGTATAAATGTATTGCACTAATTTTTCTCCAAATTCAAAATTCATGAATGAAACGATCTGTTCATATCGATGTAATTACTCGAGTCGCTTTAACCACAATGTAATATCTCTAATGCGTATTCCTAGCATTGTACATAACTGTTTTATTGATACTTGATTAACGAACGAACAAGTGAAATATCAATGATTGTTGATTGATGTGTACTGCATGCAAGAATATTGTTACTCAACGGAGATTCTGTTATCCGTGAGCTTTGTGATCGTCAATATTAGCGAGATAATGTTTTAAACGACACCGGAGGATGTTACATCTTGAGGGAGCGTTTCTCCCGCTGAGGAAATCCTCGTTTAAAATTATTGATGCAATCGCGTAATCTCGGGCAATTTGTTTGCCATGGATGTGTGTTGAATGAGATTACACGAGGAGGCATACGTTGGGTTGAATTAATTATCACGGGTGTAAAAATGGATGCACTAATAAAGGCAGTTCAGTATTTTGGTGCAGCATGTAAATAACAGCTCAAAATAACGAAGACTGTACACAGAGTTCTGCCGTGAAATTGCACGATGTATACGAGATATGTTTAACAATATGACAAATAGACATATATCGTAATTCCCGTTGTCTCTTAAAAATTTTAATGTTTTTTTTAAATATCATATTTTTGATTCACGAGATATCTTACGCTTCTGGTATATTATTCCTGAAAATTCCTGAAAAGCTTAATATATATCAGATTTAATTTTTTTTACACATAGTTATATCCAGAAATATTATGTTTTACAAACCATCAAATATACATATACATAAGTATATGTATTATATTTTCAAAAATATCTTTAATACTAATTGCGAATCGCGCTAGTTCTAATTTCTAATAAAATATTTTTTTTTTGTTTTTCTTATGTTAACAGAATAGTGTGTCACGCATGTCGAATATATGTGATTCTCTGGCAGTGAAACTTTCTGCGCAGTCTTCTTTTGAGGCAAGCTTGATTCAACATTGTTCACTCGCTTAATTCAAGTTTATCTTTATCTATCAATGATCGAAAGAAGAGAGAGAGAAAGCCATAACTACGTCTCGATCGATACGTTTCATGTTTTGTCTGATAAATACTTGCTACATAATATCCAGAGAGAGAGAGAGAGAGAGAGAGAGAGAGAGAGAGAGAGAGAGAGAGAGAGAGAGAGAGAGAGAGATGGAGAATAGAAAGAGAAAGAAAGATTGATCAATCATGCCGTCTGTCAAAAGCAATATTGTACGATATAGCGAAAAAATCGCATTGTCCCTGACGTCGCGATCGATCGATCTCTCTGTGCGTGTACGTGCGTGTTACTATCGTTAACGCAATTCGGATAGCTTGAGAAGCGAGTAAGATCACGGCAGAAGGGGAATTCGTCTCGCGTGTGCCCGGATGTAAACGGAAGCGATATGATGTGTAAAAGGGGCCTCCCTGTATGCTTGCAGCCAGCACCGCGACGGAGTTCCTCTCGATTGGCGGCGGCGGTGAACTGCGATTTCGATGCGTAATGTGTGGACGTGGGTACAGATCGCGATCGTCTCTCACTCGGCACTCCAGGTACGAATGCGGCCGCCTCGGGTCACGATACACCTTCACCTGCACCCTCTGCGGCAAGTTCTTCTGCCGGCCGGATCATCTCAAGCAGCACATCCTCAATATCCACGGGGGTGCCGTCACCAAATAACCCTGTGTCTTATCTGCGATGCATGCGAATGGCGAACGCGTTTGCTGATCGTAACTTGCCGCTGGCGACAAGAGAATCAGCGGCCGCATTCTCGCAGACACTCTTGATTATCAGAAAGATAATTATCGATCAAATCCTTAAGGCTGCGAAGAAATTAACGGACTAATTTTTGTCATTACGCTAAGGCAGAAGCGAGGAACTTTATATTTTTATAATATGCGGAAACAGTTGACGAATGTAATCCTCAACGACATAATTGATGAGCGTATCTGAAAGCTTTGGATTAGTTCTTTAAAGTAAGCATCTTGATTCTTACTTTAGCGAAACTGCGGCAATTCTTTTTCCAAGCTTTTCTTGTAAGAGATTAAAAGTACCAGGTTCTATTTTACGAGTTAGTTTCCTCATCCGATGTATTTTATCGACTTATCGAATATTTTAGTTGCAATTTATCTTAATTATTCAAGGATATGTCGGAATGTTTCTATTTTTTTAGATCTCTTAACGGATCTTTACTTTAGCGAACGTATAATTGTTGTTGATAATGCACATGGCATTGTAAGTTGTTAATTTTTTGCGGTTAGAAACCGATAATAAGATATGGCAACATAAATGCGTAATGCTTATTCATTTTTGAAAAACTTTATTTAAGTTTGCTACTTTCTGTTTCTCGTTTCGATATTGAACGCGATTTCTTGCCTGGAAAATTATATCACGGTGTTAACGCGATATTAACAAATCTATCTTATCGTCGCATGTATTCGAAAACAAAGTTTATTTAGTCATAAATGCTCAAGGCGTTCTTCTTAAGTGACATAAAGTTCTTGTAGAAAGTTTGTAATTAGATAAACGACTATGCGTGTATGCGTGTATCACTACGTGCATTCGTGCATATCGTTTTAGGAGTAAACTGCCAAATAATCTATTCGACTACAAATGCCAAATGACTAATATTCCTATTTTTTTTAGTGCAATATATACATTTAAGTTATTCTTCGCGTAAGTATACGATTACACGCGAGATAGAGGGAATATACAGGTAAATTAGTGATGTAGCAAAACGAGTTGTGCCTAGTAACGAAGTAGTAACGATGATGAAAGACCATCTCACAAATTCATAGAGATAGTTACGCATCTATGTAGCTTCCGCTTTTTTTGAATCGTTTGAGGTCGAGAGAGAATATATACAATAATTTATTTTACGTCTTTGGAAGAAAACTGCTACCTTCTCCCGGATCCAAAGTTAACCTAATTAAGTACAAACATTTGGATTGATGGAGATTGGGATGAGATTGAGATTGGTGGAAGTTTCTCAAATGCAATCGTCAAAAAGCAGTCTCTATGCGTGCGTATGCGTGCGGTATCGTCCTTACTGCAGCAATTCCGTCTAAGATTACTTCAATTAGCGAGAAATTCTGCATCCCATTTATAATGCGTACTTAAAAATTATTTAAATATATATATATAATAAGAAATGTGCGCGCAATCTTACGAGAAAGTAGAATTCTTTTTCTCACTTCGCGAATAACGAATTAAAGCTAACGGGAATGAGCTCCCTAAAGTAAGTAATTATTCAAATGTTGAATCTTCGTTGAAATATCTTTGTTGAAATTACAAATGGCAATTTGTAAACTCCATAGCAAGCTTATCGGCAGAAAAAGTAACAACTAAATTATATAAATTAAATTAAACTTGTGAATCTTTTCAGAGGAACAATTTAGAAACATCGATTGTATACAGGGAAGCATATTCTGTATATATAGTCACTTTTGTGATGTTTGATACGTGAGGCTATGAAATACCCCTAGATATATTATTTAAACAAATTTATTTAAACAAATTTATATATATATATTGAAAAAGCATAAAAGGACTGTTTATTATTTTACAAAGACAGTACAGTATATATAATATATCTATATGGGTATATTATACACAAAAAACACACACAAAGAGAGAGAGAAAGACATACACGCAGACACAAATATGCACACACACAATGCATACATTTGTACGTGGATATATTATATCGTTGTTATAGTTGAAATTGTTTCCGTACATTGTTACTTATCGGACTTTATAAATTTCTATGGCATTTCAATAAAAAAATTATATTAGATATATTGTACGCAGCTGTCTCTCATATTTTTTCCTAGAATTATTTCTTTCCCGATTGTACCTTCCGTATTTTTATTTTTACTGTACTTTTTTCTATATAAAAGCTGTTTTAGAAAATTGCTGTTTATTATAATACCAATTATGACACTCATGCCTAGTATAATAAGTTTTGTTCCTAATTGCGATTAAATTTGAGTTATAAATTGACTTGTCGAGTATTTTTATCAAATTATATCAATTAAATTATCGAATGCATTAAATTATTCATCTGTGAAGTATTAATTTATCTATATAAATATATGTTGATGCTGAGATTTACAATTTTTGATTATTTTTGTTATTCTGATCATTTAATGCAGATAAGTAATATTGGTATTTAAATAAAATCGGAATCATATTCTTGATTCTTAAGATCATGAAATCAGTTATATCATAGTACTACATTATTTTAATTGCTTCATATAATTTTTTTTATTTTTACTTAATTATTTTATATTTTTCTTAATTACACGATTATAATTATGAGGGCAATTAACAAGCTACTTTGCTTTTATATTATATATATATATATATATATATATATATATATATTATTTGCTTATACATTTTATAAGATGTCTTCTAGTATATTTAAAAGTGTTTTAATTTTTTTTTAGAAAAGAATCCATCTGCAAGGTATTAGAACAGGGATGATTCTATTCTGTGTTATGCTGATTTATTATTTGGATGAATTAACGATGTGTGCATTACGTGAATTAAAGTCTTTATGCTGTTATAATTAGTGCTTTTAACGTGTTGATTGTTAAAGTAGTTATCAGTTTGCACGATTAGCTTATCATAAGAATAATATTTTCGAACTCTCTCGGAATGATTTAATCAAAATCCATTCGAATCGATACTCATTTTAATTTTCTTTTCTTTTTCTAAATTTATAAATAAATATTATCTGATATTTAAATTAGAAAACTTTATTATCCATTGGAAGATTCGCCATTTGAAGATTTTATGTCATAATCGAAAAGATGGCGCAAGTTTACACAAGTTCGTACAGAATGCAATAGCCATAATTAGTATAATATATATAATTTATATAATTTTGTGTAATTTATATATTAGAACAATAATAATAACGTGTATTTCCAAAATATACCAGCCAAAGTTAGAAACTTAGAAAAAAGAATTTTAGAAAGATAATTACAGCGATTCTTCAAGGAAGATTGCAACAACACAGCATCTGAAGATCTCGCTTAGAATCTCAAGTTTTCCATTTGGCTAAAATTATTCATTTGTTAATTCAATCAATTCGCTTTTATCTTTTTGCTCAGTGTTATTTTTACAATTGGTTCATGATTGGTCATGGGATTAATTGCAGTACAGGATATTTCCAGCTGGAGGATCACGTACGACCCGGAGGCGGAAAGGGCGAATGCACTCGTGCACGCGCGCGAGAGAGAGAGTGAGTGAGAGAGGGGATGGGAAGAGAGATAAAGAGAAACTTGCGTGCATGGATGCGAAGACAAATCGCGCGTTTCTTTTACTGCGGTTCACAAAATTTATATGTTTGTTCCGTTTTCGGGCCTGTTTACAGCACATTGGAAGGAATATTCGGCGGTACAGGAGACCTTAGTCTTCTATCAATCGCTTGATTGGAAGATGTCCTCTTTGCAACACTGTTCGCGCCAGCAACAGCAAGAGCAACAGCAACAGCCGTTGCGGCTTCACAAATGCGAAAATTGCGGCAAGACGTACAAACAGAGAAACGCTCTATGGCGGCATTTCAAGTACGAGTGCGGCAAGAGCCCCAGGTTTCAGTGTCCGTACTGTCGTTATCGGTCGAAGCAGAGGTCCAACATGTACTCGCACGTTAAGCACAGGCACCGTGGTCTCAAGATTTATGCGATAGATCTGGAAGAGAAAAATTAAATTATTTTATTGACACGAAATCATCGATGCATTCATTTATTTAGGGTTACTGCAAGTCACATTATTATTTAGTATCATTGAACTATAATTTCCATAATTGAGCAATATGGAACGCGTTTGTATGATATTGACTTAGGATACGATATAAGACGATAGAGTTATACGTATATACAGAATCATCAATCGGACGTTAATTCTTTTTTGATCGAAGACTGAGTTTATGAAAAGCTACATTAAATTCAAAATGGAAATGTCGGGAACATTAAAAATTGATTTGTATAATGTTACTTAGTAATGTATACGTATAAATATATCATTATGTAGATGTCCTGAAAGTAAATATTTTTTTATGTAAGAACATGTATTAAGAATTGATTAAATTTTAATTTTTCTTTATAAACGAGTTGTTTGATGGATTCGTAAATTATATAATTTCATCAACATGTTTTAAAATTCATAAACTATAAAAACAGAAAATATTTAGTTATGAAAATAATTATAATTATAATAATTATAAGATAACTATATTAAATTCTATCGTAATAAAGGGAACGTGAAAATAATTACTCGTTATAATTTCTTTGTAAGTACTAATGATTATATTGCATTTTTAAATATCATATTAATGACATCACATATATTTTAAATTAAAATTTTTAAATAAATTAGCATAATAAGTTATATGTTCTTTCTTATTTTAATATTTTATTTTTAATATTTTATTCTTAATATGTGCTTCATATATATTTATTAAATTATATATATATCTCAAATAATTAAAATAACAATTATATGGAATATTATAACATGCAGTTTATTATAAACTTTTATTTTCTCCATTGTGTATATATATATAGTATTATCAGTCTTAAAATAAGCAAAGAAATGCCTTTGAATAGTATAATTAATCAAAGGATAATATTAAATAGAAATCTTGTTTCTAAAGCAACGTTATGCGTTTATATATGTTTACTTATAAGTAAATTTCCATAAAACTATTTACCAGATATGTAAAATAAATTTAATACAACATACAAGCATATAACATACAAAGTTAACCGTTTTTAATGATTTTATGAAATCGATTTACATTTGTCTAATTTTTTAGATATGCTATTTTTTCTGTTAAATAACATCCAATATATTTATTTAACATAAATAGTTTTTTAACTAGTAGATAATAACTTATTAAACTTATTAAATGTAATAAGTCCTAAGTATAAGTTTTTACCGTAATAGTTTGTTTCGGACGTTTTTGTTTTGATTATTATTTCAATGCAACGGAATTGACGTTGCAAATTGCGGACAATAAATCCGAGTCTTCAATGAAAGAAACTTGTCCCGTTATGTTATTTACTATCAGTGAACGGTGAGATCCCGATTTCCAGATATTTCTCGAGCATGCGGATCAAAGGGCACTTTGTCATCCTCTATGTCTGTCTTTTTCTTGTGAATTCAGTAGTTAGACCTTGATGATTATAAATCTCCTATCTTTCCTTCCTGAACCCAACTAAATTGCATTGTTCCCTTCAATTCTTGTTGTTGTTGTCTGTTACAGCATTGCAGCAGCAGAAAGGCAGCCACATTGATGAATACCGTTGCCGTTTCTGCAATTGTCCATATTCGTCCCCGAGCCATCTGAAAAGCCACTTGACCAGAGGCTGCTTCAAGGATCCATCCTTTCCTATTGAAATGCGGCGCAGCATGAACCAAATGAAGTCCAGGAAGTACGTGTGCCCTAAGTGTTCGCAAGGCTACAAGAACAAACGTACGCTCAACACGCATTTGCGTACTGCATGTGGTCGTGAACCCAAATTTCAATGTCCGTATTGTGGCCTGAGGAGCAAACATCCGCCCAACATTTACACGCATATTAGACGCAAGCATAAAGGCGAGGATCTCTTTCTGATAGTTCAGCAGGACGGCAAATAGACGTGCCATTTTTCACATTGGACTTTTATTTATTCTGCAAGTGAGCTGAAACAGAGAATTGGGAGTTTAGTGAAAATAGCGTACGTAAGATTGAAGAAAAAAAATATGTGACATGGCTGGACGAGTGGAATACAACGACACGAATACAACTTTATTATTTTCTCATGAATTAAGAATTAATCAGAACTAGCACCGTTTGTTTGTGCAACCAAGTAGATGCGAGGCACCAAGTTTCTTTCTTTCATTTATTATTTATAAATATTTAATTTCTTATTTTATATTTTTATAAATTATCTGTGGAAGACAGCAATTTTTGATTTCGAAATCTTGAATCGTAAATCATTCCTGATTGTAAATTGTATATGAATTAAGTATATTTAATTTTCTATGTGTATGTGTATGTGTATACATGCGCGCATATATTCGCCTATATACATACACAAACGTGAAATAATAAAATTAATGTATATGTATATATGTAAATTGTATAACTTTGTTTATTTTGCGCATCTTTTTTAGACACCGCTTGAATTATGTACATGAATAAATTTTGATAAATCGACAGTTCGTGCTGTTGCAGATTATTTTACTACTTTAATTATTGTAAAGACTTGTATAGACATTATTTTTATTAGATACATCTGGTTTTTTCTTTCTCCAGAGAATAAGAAAGAACCTAAAAAATGAAGATACATGATACCTAATGCGTCTGATTATATTGTCTATATTTTTTATGAGTATTCCCTATCAATTTTTACATGAATAAATATTATCTCTTCAAAATCCGTGTTTCTATCTTTCGATCTTTTATTCTACTTTATTACACACACATTTACGCGCACGCGCGTTTTAAAGATTATTATGTTAAGGATATCTAATATTTATAAAATATTAATCAGTTTTTGCGTGCGATTATGAAATATTTGGTAAGTAGCAATATGCATTAATATATACTTGCAATATAATATAATACATATATATTATAAAAGTATTTCTGACAATTTTTCTATAAACCTGCAAAATCTATAAAATCAGAATAAAGAAGCTTCATATCTTCCAAAAAATTTTTTAAATCTCTTTTTTCATTGATATATTTATTATCATATATTATTATCTATTTTTTATATTTTTACTGTTAATATTATTTATAATAATTATGTTAGTAGGTTTTGTACTAATATTTTATTATTTTTTTCATTTTAGATAATCAGGACCGCAGGATATTTGTATATTAAGATGAATGTAAAATGTAAAAAAAAATCAGGAAAGAAAATCAGTTTAATGAAGATGCAGTGATATCTCTTTATTATGCATGTATGCGATATTTTATTTTAAACCGTGTCACGGAACTAGATTTTCTAATTTTATCAACCAAAATTTTTAAATTAAAAGACATAAAATGAAAAACGAAAAATAATAAAATATATAATAATATATATACAATATACAAATAAAAAATTTTAAAAATATTAAATGATTTTATTTAATGTATTATATTTTTCATTGTAAATAAATTAGCACTTTTTTGAAATAAATTTTTGCCAAATAACTTTATATATTTATTGTCGTTACTAAAACATTTTTTAATGAATAAAACAATGTTTTTCTGTATATGATATTTTTATGACACTATGATTTTAAACATAAAACATATACTTTCTATTTTTCATTTGAAATATAAATTTTTATGTATATTGTTTATATAAATGATTAAATCTGATGCATTTCACAATTAAATGTATAAATAATATATTTCGCATAGACGCGAAGCATTTGGTATCCTGAAAAATATAATATATTTGGATATCTATTCACACATATTTTTAAGATCATATCTTTATTCTTACCCTTCTTGCCTATATTCGACAAATGTAGATTGTAAAAAACGTAAGATAAAATATTTTTTAGTGTATTTTCATGATATCTTAGTAATATTTTTTGATATTTTGGTTTCAGATAATACAATACCAAATAACGAATACAGTTTGATAAAAACAGAAAAGTTGAAGGAAGAATATTGTGACGGAAATCCTAAGAATAGGAAGAAGGAACATGAAGGCGACGCCGAGATGAAAAATGCAATACACTTCTGTCTTTTGTGTAAAAAGAAATTTAAAAATTTGCGAACACTCCGCTCGCATAAATCGAATGATTGTGGAAAAACATATAGTTGTGAATTTTGTAAAAAAGTATTTATATATCGAGCGAGTTATTGTAGACATCGAAAAAAGTCCATTTGCTCATTTTACCCATAAATTAAGAGCCAAAATGCCAAATTAGTATAATATCTAAGTTTTATTTGATCATAATATAATTTATTATATTATAATTTATATATTATTATATGTTACACTGACATTTTCAGTTTCCTTGCATTTTCTTTTATTTTTTGTTTAATTAAAATTACAATACTTTTGTAAGACGTAACTAGATCAAGATTAAAAATTTAATATCTGATTAATTTACATATAACTCGAGTACAGTCATACGTATGGCAAGCAGGATATTATTTTTGA
This sequence comes from Eciton burchellii, assembly GCA_020341155.1. Lineage (NCBI taxonomy): Eukaryota > Metazoa > Arthropoda > Insecta > Hymenoptera > Formicidae > Eciton > Eciton burchellii. The sequence goes on from JAHMML010000014.1 coordinate 284,257, forward strand.
AAGTAAAAACGTATTATTAGTTTTATGATATTTTATGAAGGCATATATTATAAAGATGTGTTAACGGGTTTTCTGTTTTTATTTATTTAATTTCTTATTTTTTCTCGATCAAGAATGTTTTCTATTCTTGAATGGATGAAAGAATGAAATATATTTTTAATCAAATATTCCAAGTATTTTATATAACATTTTGTTTTAATAGGATAAGAATTTTTTTATTATGGTATTATGATATTTTATGTTATGTTATGACATTATGTTATTATACTAGTCGTGTCTAACATTTTTATTCATTATGTGATACATTCTATTTTTATTTACTTTCAATAAATTTGATTTTAATAAAAATATTAAGGAGCAACGCCATGATATTCACTGATATACATTGCCAAGAATTTTATTAAGTTACGAGATTATGTCTTTACTGTTTATCGTTAGAGCTGTCTAGATATAAAAGCATGTCTAGATATAAAATTTTAATGTTTCGAGGTTTCTTCGTAATTTCGCTGAGTGTCAAGAGCGAATATCACTCGCGAATATAACTGTGTCATTGACATTAACAGCGAATCGTGTTGATTGCTATGTTGTAGAATGCGGCATATCTGTGGTCAGAACGTATACCTGCGAGTACTGCAGCAAAGAGTTCACCCTTAAGCGTTGTCTTCACTCCCATCTGAAGAAGAATTGTTTTCGGAATCCAAATCCTGAGTGTTACCAGGCGCAAAAATCGAAAACCCCTTCCTGTTCTGGATGCGATGTCTCCTATTCGAAACAAGAATCCTTGACATGGCACCATTATGATTGCGGAAGGACTCTAAAATACGATGACTGTGGTAAAAGTTTTTTGCAATCGAACAGTTTATATAGGCATAAGAAATTTTGGTGCATTAAATGGTATTTCTATGAAAGAAAGAGAGAGAGAGAAAGAAAGAGAGAGAGAGAGAGAGAGAGAGAGAGAGAGAGAGAGAGAGAGAGAGAGAGAGAGAGAGAGAGAGAGAGAGAGAGAGGGTGGGAGGGAAAGGGAGAGAATGTGTTGTATAATTTTCTATATAAAGTTTACATCAAGTTTAGTAAAGCTATATTGATTTTGTACGTGTTTATGCATGTGTATGTATATATAAACGTACGTTACGTACGTACGTAAATATTGCATTGTATGAAGGCGCATAATCGTACGTGTTCAATACTTTTCATTATTGGTGTTTATTAGACTATTGTTTATTAAATTAAAATATCAGTCAGATCAATTATTCTGTTATCTGTTATTTTATAAATTTATATCAAAATTTTCATTAGAGTTGGATTTGTTCTATAATATTTCTTATAATATTTCTGACAATTGTATTATTGACGGAGAAAATGTTTTTGAAGATCTGTACTCTTGTATAAAATAAATCCATCATTCCGTTGATTTCTTTAAACAACTATGCATTTTGTATCACAATCTTATATTTGAAGGATAAGAGTAATTTTGTCTTTTGTGATTTTGTTTGTTGTATTTTCACTTCATGTAAATTAATAAATAAATCGAAAACGATTTTACTATTAAAAATTCTTTATATTTTAAGAAACAAAACAAGGCTTAATCACTGATATTATGTGCATATTCTAATCATTATGATAAATTTAAGGAGCCAAAGAGTAAGTAATCTCGTACTTTACTTTCTTCATTAGAAGAAAAATATATCGTGAGCGAGTGTATAATACGCAGACATTAAATTTTTCCAATTCACTTTATGGCCGAACAGTCGATTTATCTATACGTATGAGATAGTCGATATCAATCGGGAAAATCCTTTTATTATTGCACAAATTCTCACGTAATACTACGCATTTTAGCGACTGTTTCGCACTTTGGGAAACCTTAATTTTTTACGATCAGTGTTTCGAGTATTCGCAGTTAAAATTTTCGTTTTGCGTACTTCAACATGATTTTTTGATAGGCTAACATAAAATTAATGTTATTTGTTATCTAGGAAATTGTATAGGTATCTTAACATCGATCATTCGGTATTATTTCTGATCACAAATGATTGGAGGTTGAGTAAACGCGTTTTTGTAATTTATGAGCCACAAATGAGCATATTCGGTCGGAAAAGACGCTTGTCGCTGTTATCTTTGCATCTGCTCGCTCTATCAGAGAAGGCATGACCGATTGACGGATTAATATCGTGTTGCAGAGTTGGAGCTAGATGCGAATGCTTCGACGCACGGCGATGGTTCTAAGAGGAGGTACAGTTGCAGATATTGTGGCAAGGGCTTCACACAATCCGGTCACCTAAGAAGTCACCAGAAGAGTTCCTGTTACTGGAATCCCCGATCTACCTGCCATCAGTCGCAGAAGATCAGACCGTTCTCCTGTACGCAGTGCGGAGCTTGTTATTCCAAGCAATCGCATCTTATCTTTCACGTGCGGCACGAATGCGGCCGCACGCAGAAATGTAGCGGCTGCGGCAAAACATTCTTGCACAGCAGCAGCCTGCGAAGGCACCGTCAAAAGGCCTCGTGTAACTTTCAGCTTTGTTAATACCGCGATACGACGCGAATCATGTATCTTAATGCGTAAAGAAGATGTTCGAGGCGATGGCGCGATTGCCTGATTGTTGATTTCTGAAAAAAAAGTGCGTAGAGCGTTTTAGATCTAACGCATTGTTTTTCGGCAATTAATCAGAAATTGAAAACGAGAATTCGATATTCCCAGCTGCGCGTTTGAAATCTACGGAATTTGCTGCTTCGGGGATCAATTTGCGAATCAAGTTTCGAATCAAGAGATAAATAATTTTATTATATATTGTTCTTTCTTATTTGATTTATGGAAATAAATGTTAGAAATGTTATATTAATTTGTTTTGAATTCATTAATTTTGTTTTGTCAAGAATTAATATATCTTAATATTGAAGACATTGAAATTTGTTACTATCGAAAATGTATCTGTATGAGATATTTAATGAGATATTTAATTATAGGATATTTAATTATTAAAATTTGTTATTACAGATAGGTAGTATTACGGACAGGTTTCTAGTAGATTCTAGGAACGAAACAAGTAACAATAGCTCTGGAATGCTCTACATTCCTGAAGAATTTTTTATAGATTTTATGTCGATAGCTTGAATGAATAAGACATTAATGTCTTTCGGAATAGGTTTTTCTCGAGATATTCACAGATTGAAGTGCAATATATGTTGTCCTATGGTGCACGTCATTTGCAGAGTCTCCGAAATCAAAAGTTTTTGTGATATATTATAATGAATATGTATATATAAATTATATCCGAATGTTTGTCGAAACAATGGTTATGATTCTTTTATCCCAATTCAATAGATATATTGAATTTTTGTAAATATATTTCCGATCTTTTTCAATAACATCATGTTTCCGTTCTATATTTAAGGAAGAGATCTGCTTGATATCTGGAGCGATATATTGCGTTATTTCTACTCGATAGCGATATATTTGCTGATTGCTTTCCCTTTTTTCAGATTTATTGTGGATTCGTCAGTTTTGGGAACGAACCATAGCGACGATTGTTTCTGCCAATAAACAAATGGCGAACTGAAAAGAATATTGATAAGTTTGGAAAGTTTCTACGGTACTGTTTTTCTTGCGTTTATTTCCAGCTATTTATTTGACTAATAAATATGCTAAAATGCGTACTATTACGTTGAAGAATTTGTACAATAATAAAAAGATTTTCCCGATTGATATCGACTATCTTGCTTCTTAAAGACGTTATTTTAATGCCGATTCGGCATTTCCATTCTTCATATCATTTTTCATGGCTACTATGGGTTTGCATGTGGTTTTTGTTCTTTCTTAATTTCCAATTCTATGTAATATTTCTTAGTCGATTGCCTACGATAATTTTCGATTATTTAATGAGAGAAAAGTCTCGGCAGTCTATCGGCGATTTATCGAATGTTTTTATTGTCTTCTCTTTTTTAAAACATGTATTTATCGTCGTGTTACAGACAAGAAAACTACCAAGAACGGAATGCAAAAAAACAAACAACGCAAGAGAAGTGAGGAAAGCGTTCTTAATAATGATGAAATTATAAATACCTCACGAGATCCTCCAACGAGTATTAGACAGAAGCATTCAAAGGACAACGATCAAGATCTTTCAACAGATGACGATGAAGATACTTCAGTAAATGTTACAGAAGCTTCAATCAATACCGATCACGCTTTGTCAAAGAACAATACTGAGCAAGTTTCTACGAATCGCCAAAGAATTCTTTCAATTGATATCGACCAAATGCCTTCAACGAGTACCGGGCAAGAAACTTCAAAGAATATCACACAAGATTCTTCAGTGGGCATTAAGAGGAAATTCACTGATTACGAAGTTATTTCTGTGGGCAGTAGCCATACCGAAGACAGCGAAACTGAAGTCTCCTGGACAAACGCGAAGGATGTTGCCAACATGAAAAATCACAAGTGTCCATTCTGTGGCACTGCTTTTATCTATCGCAGCCATCTTGTGAAGCACGTTACGACAACGTGTGTATCGAATCCAGATTCTAAGAACAACAAGGAGACTGGAAGATATAAGTGCGATGATTGCGGTCGTTCTTACAAACATGCGAAGAATCTGAGACATCATCAGAAGCACGAGTGCCAACAGAAGGTTACGTGCCCGGATTGTGGCAAGACTATGTTGGGAACGTATGTGACAGAACGTCACAAGCAAAATCATTGCATAAAACGACGACGCAACAGGAAGAAAAAGGAAGCCTCGCCAGACGAACTCTTCCTGGATGATTCCAGCCTAGAGTTAGATTAAGTTATCTTCAGAGGCTTGTGTATCCCTTTTTTTATTACCAATCAATATTTAACGTCATTGAGTGAAATGCGTCGTATTTTGTGAGTTGTTTTTTGCATTTCTTTATATTTTATTTGCAAATACAATATATTGTACTCACAATTATATTTGACTTTGGATTATTTTTGTATCTGCAAAAAATATATCAAGTTGTATTTATTTCAATAGAAAATTTTTCTTGTTCTCGCTTCGTTCTCGCTTGGTCTGAGATACTTTGCATTATTTTTAGACAGCAATAAATATATAAATATATAAATATATAAACGAAGTCCATCAATTGAAAGAAAGATAAAAACTGTGTTATATATTTATTGCATTATGCATTATCTATTTCGTATTTTGTAACATACGTATATTTTATGCATTATGTTTATTTATATACATTATGCACAATATACTATATTATATGCGTATGGATTATATATATTATGCATTATGTATTTTGTATGTATATTACTGCATTATATATATATTTACACATATGTATGTATGATTTTATGATCGATATAATCAGAAATTTTATTTAAGATTTCACTGTAAGACATCGTTACATTAATTATAATCTAATATTATTTTTTTAATATAGTGAGATAGATGATTCATTAGAAGTTACATTAAGAAGTTACGAGTTGTTACTATAATTTAATTCAATATTTCAGTTTTAGATTGTCCTTGCTTATATGCGCGCAAAATTTATATTTCATAAATTTATCTTGGAATTTGTGTTCCTTATTTCAAATAAAGTTAAATTAATATTATTCAATGTTATCTCTTTTTTATTAAATGACGACGAAATTTTTTTCATTTCATCCCTATCGATTTGTAGTCTATTATCTGCACTTGATGAAAGATTATTGTATGTTTAACTTCTGTTTCAACATGATTAATTTTGATGGTCAGCAGCAATTTGTGAAATAATAATGAAATAAGAATATGGTAGTAAAAAGTACAAATGATTGTATACAAATAGAAAAACACAATAGATGCAACAGATTTCTTCATTATCCATTATTTCAAAGTATTAGCGAGCTTATTTCGCTAATGTTCGATAATGAAGTGTATTGTCATTGTTGCATCGTTGTTGTGTTGTTTTCATTAGCTGTTTTGAAACTATTGAGAAAATATGTTGAATCACATCTTCATATTTCGTATAATAAGAAGAATTATAATTAATAACGCTTACACGTATCAACAAATCATTCATCGCGGTTTATCTTTGGTGGCAATTGTTCTGCTTTCAGGAATTGTTCAGTATCAAGAGAAGCAGAAACCCGATTGTAACGACGTGATGTCATCAAAGCAGCATCTCGTCGATCACACGACAACTTTCTCGCACAATGACTGTGCTGGTCTTTTAGATTTTGCTCAGGTCGTATGCGAGTCTAATATCTTTGAATCGGCTCAACGTCCGACGTGCTTAACAAATTATAACGGGCGATTTTGCTGTCCGAAGTGCAATAAGAGTTACAAGTATCCGGGCGATATGAAGAAACATTTACGATTTCAATGCGGACAAGAACCGAAATTCAAATGTCCATATTGTCCTAAGAAAGCAAAAGTCTCATCGAACATGTACGCGCACGTACGCAATAGGCATTCCAATTGCCCAACGTATATAACAGAATTAAATTAATAATAATTTTATATATTAAAAGTCGTTGTTAATACTTTAATCGAATATGGAGTATTCTCGTCATTCATCAAATATAATTATGTTACCGACAGATTGAAATAATATTACGAAGCTTTTATAGCTGATATTAAGTTGTATTCAGTATGAATGAATGTAATTTGGGAATTACATTTAAGAATTTGGAGCTTATTGTTTTAATTTAAACAATAAATAAATAAAAAATTCGAGAGATTGGTTATTTATTTCATTTTGTGTACACACACACATATACATTTATATATGTTATTAAAAAAAATATTTGTCAGAACTGAACTTTAAATTGTTGAGAGAGAAGAATTGAAGATTTATATTGACAGCGATGTGTTAGGAATAAATAAATAAAATATTTCAGTTACATAGGATATTGTTGCCGATAATACGATCACGTGTTCAATTATATGCTAGAAATAAACACAAACTAACGTTGCTCCATATATTCATTCATGCAATACTCCTGAAGAAATATCTACGTATCTTGGGAAAAAAAAAGAAAAAATAGAAAGAAAAAACCCGGGAACAAATTTCACCTCATTCTAATTTTTACATACGTATTTATAGATGGTATGTACCACGTTACGTGATATGCGCGTGATTTCGTCTCTGCAAATCGATCGATGTAGATAGCTAATAAGCATGGGCGAAATTGCTTCTCTATTCAGTGTCGTGATCCAGTAATTCTGGTAACAGCGGCCGGCTACTAATTATATCCCGAAATTCGATTTCTTTTTCTAGATCCACTTTATGGGCAGATGCACTCGTACGTTCATCCCGATCTAATGTCCGGTGGCGGTATGCCCACGAGATCTTATCAGCAACCTTGCAGGAGTAATCGGGGTACCATAAAGAAGGCGAAGGAGAACCCGTATATCTATATCGATTCTACACGCCGTCAGCCAATAGTGACGTCAGCCATAACGACTCATTGGCCAGACAGCGCGACAGTGCAAAGTTCGCCGATTGTGAAGAAGAAGTTCTATTGTCCCAGATGCAATAGTGGCTATACCAGACTTTCCGACATGAAGACGCACTGTCAGTTCCAGTGCGGTAAGGAACCGCGGTACGAATGCCCATACTGCACGAAGAAGGCCAAGTTCTCGTCGAATATGTACGTGCATGTACGGCGAATGCACAACGACAAGAAGTTGCAAATCGTCGATCTTTATAAACAGCAACAGTCAAGATGCCGCAATTGAGGATATACGAACGGCGCGTCAAGTGACAATCAGGAGGGAAACACGGAAAACAATGAAAACGCTTGTACAAGGATTTTTCGTACGAGGATGCAATCGATCAAACTACTGAATAGAAGAAATTATTCTGGTACAACGAACCAATGCTAGGAAAACATCAAGCTAAACATTTCAGGAAGATATATTTCTTTCATGATGTAACATCATGAGAGACATATATAAGATCGTAAAATCATTTGTTGAGACTTGAAAATTTTTAAATTTATTTATTAGATAACATCGACACTGCTCGTTATGATTATTATGATTGTTATAATTGTAATCGGTTGAAAGTTTAAATTCAGCACATGCATATCCGAACGAATCCGTGGTAATTGAGTAACTGTTTGCTGTTAGCATGTTTGCCGTTTATATTACTTAGGATATAAGTGATGAATTTTTTATTTTTTGTACTCAAATTATAATTAATTTTCTGCAAACACACTTCAAGTATTATGAATTACTCAGAACATTTAAAAAGATTTTGTCGTAACATCATATTTTTTTTATGCAGGATTTTTTTATGTAGAGAATACTTTTTGCCAAACAAAATAAAGGCATCTTAGATATCTAATAATTATATAGACAATTACGTTTTGTGTATACATGTATACATGACTTTATGTAGAAGAATTACATTTCGCAGAATATCATTTTAATGTATTTAACATTGATGATTCGTGTTTAAAGATTACAATATACGTGAAAAATACATGCAATACACGTCTTCCAGAGCGATTACTTTGACTTTTTTTGCAGACGAATTTTTTGGTTGAAATAATTAATTTAATAACATAGTCAAAGATAATTACAATAATATAATTATAAATATAAATATATAAATGACAGGCAGCATTATGTTATTAGAAATTGAAAACTTGTTTTTCCAGGAAATTTAATAAAAGTTGATGTAAAGTATGTTAAAAGCTATCATTATTACATCATTGATAATTTAAGTTTAAAATTAATGATACAATAAGATTGTTTATTACAGGTATAATTAAGCAAAGAATACTTAATTTAGGATCATTTAAATGCAAAACTGTTTAGGTTTGTAAGAACTTGTTATCGATATATTTAAAATATAGTTTTTCATTCAAAAGAAAAAAAAGAATAAAAAGATTACTATTTATACGCCAGTGAATTGTACTTTTATTATAATAAAACAAATATAAAAAAAAACCATTGGTGCATCTTATTAATTTACGTTTTGTATTCTCCACATTACATTCACATTATGTGAATCTCGTGCGTATGGAGTGTATTTATTTGCATTGTTCTTAATATTATAATGAATATTATTATAATGTTTGCTAACAAATATGTTAGCGAGAATTGCATTAAAATTTTAAACTTTTGAAGAAAAGGATATAAAAATAATATGTTAACAATATTTTCCTGTAACATATAATTATATCGAATTATTTTATCTGTTATAATTTAGCAAATATTAAATTTCAGGCAATTATGATGGAAGAGCGTGGGGAATCTCAGTATCGCATATTCAGCGTGAAATTCACTGACGCCGATTCTTGTTTTCAGGTTTCCGTGCATCCTGTATGTTGATGACAAACGCGAAGGATCGTTTCGAGAATCAATGGAGCATACAACAGTTCGCTTGCATAAACTGTAAAAGCGTGTACAACAAAAAGAGCAGTCTGACGACACATCTGCGATACGAATGCGGTCAACCGCCCCGCTTCAAGTGCCCATATTGCGATCTTGTTTCGAAGAAAACGTCGAATGTGCATCAGCACATCCGAAGGAAGCATAAAAGCTGTATGGTTTATGTTCAGGACATTCTAAGTAATTTCCAACGTAACATTCGTATTGTTCATTGATGATGAATGCGAATACATTTTAATTCAGTATTAAATCTTGAATGAAGTTCAGTGTAGTGCTAACATCATTTGTTCTAATTGATCACAGCCTCAATTGATCCCACAATCTTCGGTCGGATTAATTTTCTTTTAAATGGAGTCTAATATAGATTCTTCAGATGATTTAAGATTATTATCTTCCATGTTAAGTGACTCGATGTAATTCTTTGATTTGGTTATTGTTGGAGAATTTTTCATAGTCTTTGTTTAAAATTAATTATGTAACGTGTTATTCGAATTATGTAATATATTGCCAGGAGCTTGAATATAGTTTAAGTAATGCACCAGAGGAATTTTAATGATTTCATCAAGCAACAAATCCTTGTTCATTATCCAAAGGAATATAGTCGATATAAAGATGTGTGATAAAATAGCGCACTCGAGATAGTTATAGAATTATCTTGGAAATTAAAATGTATATAAAAGGGTCTATTTCTAAGGATGTATGCTGGCTTATCGGTTTAACGGTTAAACTATCCATAAATAACGAGATAGATAGATAGATAATCATTGCAAGTTCAATCATTTCGCTTCACTATTGTTCGAATGGTTCAACAAGAGAATTCGTTTTCCTTAATCAAGCGGTGCGATGAAGTTTCTCGTTTTATCCTAAAAATAATTTTTGTAAATATCTGTAAATAATATCGAATTTCTATTAAAATAAACTATGTTAAAATAAATTGTTCTGAACGCTGTTTTGAAAAATGTGTATTCTGTGTACATTCTACAAAACCCTCCTTCCGCATGAATCGGCAACTCGCTTGCAAACACGCACGCTACCGTTCTTCGACGTAAACTCGTTAAAATTTAATCGGATTTAAAGATCTGAGTATCCTGCTAGTCGCATAATTTTTGTGTTCGATCACGAAAATTCGCGTCAACTTCGTTGGAAGACGAGCCTCTCAATTCTTCCTTTCAACCTCGTTCGGGCGATCATACGGGTATGATGTTCCTTCTAACGAGAATTTATGCTTTTAGTTTTCAGGTTGACCGGAAAGACAAGCGCAAATGGTCGAACTTTCCGCTGTCCGAACTGCACGAATGTGTTCTCGAGACAGAAAGGCCTGCGAAAACACTTGATCTACGAATGCGGACAACCACCAAGATTCCAGTGTCCCTATTGTAACCATCGGTCAAAATTAATTTTGAATCTTTACAAACACGTACGTCGCAGACACTGCGGTCAGTCCATTTGGTATATCGATTTGAAGCGAAAGTGAAGCGCACTCTTTCCGGTACCGTTTATATCGACTCTGCCATTAGTTATGTTAAAACAGCAATATTTTTAAATGATGCGGAATGAGACAATTTAGTAATGATCTTCTCAGAAGTAATAAGATTTCAAGTCGTACGATAATTCATAAACGGATTTCTGTTCAAAGCGGATGTCCGTTTAGCGGTCTTCCATGTTTCAGTCACGTTCCATCAATTATACCGGAAATCACTGATTTAACTATATCCAACTTTTTTAATGTCTTCTTTCGTACTCTTAGTCGGAATGATATCGCGCGATCAACGGATAGTTAACTGCACCTTGCATTCCTCTCTTTTGCTTGCAGACAGAATCACTCTTCTCGATTGGTCATTCTTCGGCACGCCGGATGTGTTGACCGCTTCACGACGCGAGGTCAAATTTCCCTGCCCGAGCTGCAACAGCGTCTTCAATCGGAAGAATAATCTGCAGAAACATTTGAAATACGAATGCGGCCAGTTGCCAAGATTTAAGTGTCCTTACTGCGTCTACCTCTCGAAGAAGACCTCGAACGTCCGCGCGCATATTCGCGGACTCCATCCTGATTGTAGCGTTAATGTAATTGATCTAAATAAGAGTTGCGCATGAAGTAGATTATTGCATAATGTTTGGATTATATTTAGAGATATAATAATCCGAATGTTTGGATAATAAAGTGATCATTACGATTGAAGTTTCGCGAACGTCAGTGTTCGACGAATATATCGATGAGTATACTCATTACGTCAATCATTGATCAAGCGACAGTAATCTAAAGTTAATGTTTTTGTTTACGCGCACATCGTTTCTGTTTCCCATTGTATAGAATTTTGCAATGTATAATATAATATATATGTATAAATATATTTGCAATTTATTTGCATCTCTGTGTGAACTGCAAAGGAAGATACTGAGAGCGATATGAATCAATCGAGTTGATCCAACAAAGCTTGACGCCATCGGGAACACTTTTCAAGATCCGATGTTGTTTTCTTGATCCTTCTATCCTTTTGTCTTTTGCATTTTCTTTATCTCACGATTATCACGATAGACAGATACCGACTGTGCCTTGCTGAATGAATTCCGAACGTTTTCTTCCAGATCTATTGCATTTGGGCGACTTCAAGATATCCAAAAATCGGCACAAGTTTCCCTGCCCAAAGTGTAGAAGCGCCTTCAGCCGGAAGAACAATCTCTACTCGCATCTGAAGTTTGAATGCGGACAATTGCCGCGGTTTGGTTGTCCTTACTGCATGTATATCTCGAAAAAATCGTCCAACGTACGCGCACATATACGCAGGAAGCACGACGGTTACATAATCGACGTGAGACATATAACTTTTACGAACGTGTTATAATGTCAGCGCGTAAGCCAGATGCTGGAAAGAACGTTCATCTCAACGTTCCAGAAGATCTCTCTTAAACTATGTCGTTATTTAGATGCGCATGAAATCGTCAATTATAGGAAACTGATGCGATATATAATTTGACATGCCGCGTTATATATTTATGTGCTGCTTTCTTCGGTCATATTAGCAATCTCATGCTCCTTTTCTCTTGGTATATTTATTTGGAATTTCGATATGACGACAGAATGTTGATATATTTCACCTTTCTAAAATAAAATAATATTTTTCATTATACATCATTCGAGTACTGTCGCTTCCTTTCATTGCTCGACGGAGGGACGTCAATCGCGCCATCATTTAATTGATACCATTGACAATTCTTCTAGGCATGAAGATCATAATTCTTGCTTATGGTTGCAATCAGCTGTCAAAGACACTAGATACGCACAGACCATGATTATTAATTCAATTGCACTTGTACTTCGTTATCATCTCTTTATGTTGGATATATCATACGTTATACGAGGAGGAGTTTTGACGCGAGCGGCGCGTCTTTTTTGTGTTCCAGGCTTGAATTACTGCGTGTTTGCTCCGATGCCAGTTACACACGGCTATGTATTCCCGCCGCCGTATTCTTCATCATTCACGACCACGAAAGTGCCGACTACGACAACTATGACGATGATGTCGGCGATGATTAAGACGAATACGGGTGCCAAGATGTTGAATAAGAAATTTTATTGCGCCAACTGCAGCAGCGGTTTCAGTCGTAAGGGTGGCCTGACTTATCATCAGAAATTCGAATGTGGCCAGCAACCAAGATTCAGTTGTCCTTACTGTGTCTACTGTGCCCGGCATATCTCGAATGCGCGTCGCCACGTGCGTAAGTGTCATCCGGGTCAAGATGTACGCACGATCGACTTATGCGAGTTGCGGCCGCGCAATCCTTGACAGCAGTTGTCGTCCCGGAAGATCGATTCTGAAGAGCGAAAGGTCACAAGAGTCGATGAAGTCGATTTGCTTCGCACAACACCTTTGGGAGACTGAATGTCGCCATGTGAAGATCCTCCCTTGGTTATCAATCGATCTGAAGCTTAGAAGAATGGTAGAGATCGAAGATATTATTCTTGCATAATCGTTCATTGGCGAATTGCCACATATACATGGAGATCTCTTTTTGTTTCAGAAACGCAGGGCATGTCCGTTCCGGGCATCTGCTACGTTTTCACTGAAGACTGAAGACAATGTAGACACTGAGTACTGAAAACATCTTTAAACAATTCGGTTCTGAAACCGTGCGAGTAATGTGTGGAGTGTAGCCATGAGTATCCGCGCTTCGAAGAACATAACGATGACTTGTTTATAACGACTGCAGATCAGTGCCAAAAGTGTTTTTTTTTTTCTCATACAGTTAATTGATATGCATGATTAAAAAATTGTTTAAGGGAAAATTTGTAAAATTAAACGTAATTGCGTAAGACATTGCTCACGTAATTGCGTAAGACATTGCTATATTTGTTGTTGGGAATATCAGGAGTCATTATCTTTTATATGACTGTTTTATTTTTCGCTACGGGATGTTACAAGCAATTATTAGTGACTCTAGGATTTTTGTACCTTTCTTGCACGGAACTGTTGTATACCAATAGCAAGCCATTGTTTTTATATTTTTGCTATCGTTGAAATATGATTAAACGAAATAATTATCTGTATTAGTATGAATTTAAAATTTATTATTCGAATATGAGCAATTTAAAATTGTTACTGGTATTTTTGTATACTTGCAAGAAACAATCATTCATCATCATTAGAAGATTGATAATAAATGTTGTTTAAACAATATTAATCTGATTTTGTAGATTTATTATTTATATTAATTCATCTCAAATTTAATGCTTTTAGCATAAAATGAACGTGCACGTGCTCACGCACAGGCGCACACGCACATACGCACACGTATATGCATGTTCACGCGGAAAGAGAAGAAAGCACATACATATACGCACGTTTTGTTATGAACTTTTAGAATGATCATTCTTTGATGCTTATTACATTATACTTTAGAATTTACGTTAATTACACAGTACGAATAATTTTTCAATCATGATTGTTAAACTAATATAGTTTAACATATTCGATAAAAAATAGATTAACATAATCCAGTAATTAAATTCACAAATGTTATCCAAAGTCTTGAATTGTGCGCTTATTATTTTATCAAGGTTTCGATATCGTTTATAGAATTCTACAAATTAAATCGTGTTGTGATAAGTCAGTATTATTAATTTTAAGATTTATTTTTCTAAATGTATATAACTATGTATAATATATAATTATGTATTCTGTTGAACATATTTTATGCCGATATTCATTGATAAAGTTCAAGTTATCTGATCCTCTAGAATTTGTGAATATTTGTTTAACAGAATTCTATTTTCTAGTTTTTATTTATGTTACATAGAATACATTTATATCAAATAAAATATGTTAATTGAATACCAACGTATGTATATCTCTCCATTAATACTAAGACTTGTGCAATTCATCTATGTGAGAATAATGTTTACAGTTGCATATAATAATAGATAATTGAGATAGGAAAGTATTGAAAGGTACAGCCGCCTATAATTAAGCTATTTTATTTACTAATATAATAAAAACTTATTATTCATCAATGATATATTGAGAGAAACCTGTTGTAGCGTCGACCATTTTATGAAGTTTTACAAATCAAAATTGTAACGCATAAAGATTCTAAGAAGAGTTTAAATTACAATGCTGTGATACTTAGTATCATGAATCGATTTTTCGTCTGGCATCAATTCATCCGATAAATTTTCCAATCTTACACTCTTGGTTTTGTCACGTCAGCAATTCATCAGATTTCGTGATTATATATCTTAAGTGTTTACATTATCAAATCGCATCGAGAGATCTACGCACGTCTCGAATGAATAATTATTGCCAGATGGATCTCTAATGTTCTTTTCCGCCTCTGTTTCAGACTGCACTCCAGCGTTGCCCTTTGAATTCGTGCCCGTCACAGGGAAAGATCATCGGATGCATCATCAAGCCAGTATTGTTAGCTACCTTCCCATCGAGAAGCAAAAATTCCCATGTCCTACATGCCCGAGTGTTTTCAGTCACAAGAACAATCTTTATTATCACTCGAAATTTGAGTGTGGCCAATCGCCAAGGTTCAATTGTCCTTACTGTCATTATCGCACTAAACACGTATCGAATGTACGCGCTCACGTGCGCAGGAAACATGTCGGCAAACAAGTATATGCTATCGACATATGTAAAATAGGCTCGTAGCATAGGTCGAAGCTGTTTAATACAACCTGAAATTTTTTTCGCATTTCATTAGCTTTTCAATAAATTGGAATATACCAAGATAATAATACGTAACTGTGGTCTTCCCATAAAAATCGAAACGCACAAGATTTGATGAATTCTGCTCTTTGCATTTTGTTTCTTTCTCTTGTGAGAATATTTACGATTAATCGATATTTAATTTTCTTGTAATAATAAAGCGAGGTAACATTGCAATATGTACACTACCTTTTTCGTTAAATGGAATTTTCGAATTTTTTAATAAAAGTTTTACTCTAACAAAAATTTGAGATATTGTTTTTATTTTCAAATAGAACTTTATTGTAGTTTATTCGAAATTTCGAATATAATTTTGTTATCTTTTTAAAATATATTATATTAACTTGTATTTTCATAGTGAATTATTTCTTTTGCTTCTTCGCATCGTAAATACATATTCTCGTAAACACTAACGAATGACGCGATTAATCGGTGAGACATGAATATTTCAGAGGACAAACTTTAGACAAGAATTTCTGACTTGATCTGTAGATTTTTTGAATTTACATGTTTTTATGAACGTATTTAATAACAAGTAATAACTTATTGAAACAAGGTATGCTGTTCATAATTTTCTTTTCTTCTTAAACATTTCGGAACAGATTTTGTGAACATAACACTAGTTGAAGAGATGTATCTCTAATTGAAGAAATGTATGGAAATACTAAAGCTTAAAATATGCAAAATGGATGCATTTGAATACATATGTTTGTTTGTTACGCATATACTTGCATTATTATGTTTCATACGTGATTTAAGTGAATGTATTTCTATGTATTTCCATGAAGAATCAACATAAAGAATTAACATGATTGTTCTTTTACTGTCTCTCTATTGGTAATATCTCTATTACTAATAATATCGCGGAGATACATTTCATCATTTTTAAATATACTGATAAAAAAATTTGATGTATATTTGGGTTAGTCAACGCGTGCGCATGCGCATACACAAATTTATATCCTATTCATATTACGTGTATATCACGTTATATTCGTATTATATGCTAATGCAGAGGAAAATTTGCAAATTGTGAAAGTTATAGAGATTTATTTATTATGTACGTTACTTTGTGTCATTATTTACGCTTCATTATTTGTGATATGTTACAATACAGACGATTTGCATATATTGATCTCTTGTCAATCTTATACCGATATTGAATAACGTCGCATTCGAGAAACGTCAAATTTATCGTTTATCGGAAATGACCGTTGAAATATCGTATGTTTTTATCGATATCCTCCTATTATGGTTATTTTTGTATCGTGCAATAAATTTTGTTGCATTATCTCGCGTCGTAAGTACATCCTTTGTGGATACTGATCGACGAGTAATGGACGTGTGAATTTTTCAGAAAGCAAGCACCGAACGAGAGCGCAGCATAGATACAGTACGAATTGGTCGGCCCGTAGGACCCAACATTCTTGGCAGACTTGCAGACAGATATATCCCTGCCCGAAATGCGGCCGGCCTTTCAAATGGCGTTACAATCTCCAACATCATCTGAAATTCGCGTGCGGCCAGTCACCGCGCTTCAACTGTCCGTACTGCGCATTCCGGACCAAGCACACGTCAAATGTGCGGGCCCATGTGCGCAGGAAACATCCTGGTAACGAGGTCTACGTCGTCGACATTCTTGCCTGGCAACAACGCAACACGACACCGACTTGAATCGAAGCTGTTCGTCATGATGTTACTCGAGCTAGAGTCTTACGTAGTCGTCTATGAGAGTCTTGATAAACGAGGATCTCTCTCCCTTGCATGCATCTTATCTGCATCCTGATCCTTTTCATCGAGATCGATACATATTTCACGATAGGGGTTGGTGTTCGTGTCTTTAGTTATTAAGTAACACTGACGTAAAGGATCGTTACACATTGTACGACCTGTCGACTGCATCACGACTTTGTACTGCCTTTCCGTCTATGGCTAGAATAATCATTCATGAGAGAGTATTTTGGAAAATTGTTCCCACGTATAATGTTTATTTATTTTCTTTTTCTTTCTCGATGATCAAGTGAGCGTGCAGTGAAATTTAATGTAGATTTAGAGATTCGATGGAGGCACAACGCTTGTTATGGACTCCACGGATGATGAGGACCATATGCTATGCTTTCTTTTTGCAGCCCGCAACGAATCGCTGTTAACGTTCTTAACGCGGCGGAAAGACAGTACTCGTTCGGCCACGAGCAAGGAAAACACCTTCTTATCCCGCGACGAGCAACACGTATCAAGATTTCCTTGCAGTAATTGCAGCAGCGTGTTCAGCTTGAAACACAATCTTCAGTATCACTTGAGAGTAGAATGCGGTCGGCCACCTAGATACAAGTGTCCCTATTGTGTCTACAGAACGAAGCATCCGTCGAACGTGCGTGCTCATGTACGTCGCATACATCCTGGCAATATGGTTTACGTGGTGGACATTTATCAGACTACGGTATCGTAATTCCTGAATGGCCTCGGCCACGATTCCATTTACTCGATACATTAGGTCCTGGATCGTCTACGGATAACTGTGATGTTACTTATACTTTTATCCGAAAATTAATATTGTATGATGCCATTTATCTCTTTTACCTTGCAAATTATTTATTTTTCCCGGAGTGTTATTTATCTTTTCTCTTAAATGATATTCAAATAAAAATAATTTTTACTTTGGACAATCTGGTACTTATACACTTATACTTTATGGCATATATGTTACATTGATCTATTTTATAGTTTTTTTAAAAAGAGATTGTTCGATAAATCTGCATTTTGCATTGAAAATTTTGTATTTATATGAATGTTTATATGACATAATTTGATTTCAATCGAAGTAAGACTAGCGATTTATTTATTTATAATTGTTATGTTTTTAAAAAGTTAAACAGTTAAAATTAAACATTTTATTTATTTTCAACGAAGATTATACGAATAAAGAAATATCATGAATGTGCTGTATAGAGTTTATTTAATCTTTATGCGTATCCGCGTTAATGCTAAGAAATGACTTTTGCAGCTAAAATTTCAGTTAAATTAAAAATAGAGAATATTAAAAGGTAGATTTATGGTCACAATGAAGATCTGTAGTGCAGCAATAGAATATTTACTTTGAGAAATGCGTTTGAGAAATTTATGTTTGAAAAAGTTTGGAAAAGTTTCATAGAAACATTGAAATTTTTATAGTTAATGTTTAGCTATAAACATTTAGCTATAACAATCGGATTTTGTTACTAAAATATAATTTCTTTCATGTCTTTATGTTTATGTAAATCTAACGAAATTGTTACGTACTAATAAATAAATGTTTCACGTACAACTTTATATTTTATTACAAGTAAAAAACAAATGATTTGCAAATTGTGTGATTGATTAAACGATATCCTTCTGTTCTTAAGGATCAGAACTTCCAGGCGCAGTTCGTGATAGATCTGTCATTTAGATCTCTTCATTAAAAAGTTCCTTCCCTATGTCGAGGATACCTTAGAATTGATAACATGTTCCAACTTTAATGAGATGTATCTCTTAAGAATGATTTATGAAGAAATTGCGAAACGTTGTCGGATTTGACAATGTATTTCCTTTCGTCCTTTCGTAATTAACAGAATCGCGCTGTGATGTTACTTGATTCACGTTTCACGTTCCTGCCCCGAATTACCTTGCGAAATTTTTTGTTTCCAGAGCATGTCGCACAAGATTACGGTCAGTCGATTCAACGCATCTACAATCTCGATGGAATGCATCAGAAGAGGAATTACTCTTGCCACAAATGCGGCAACGTATTTACACGAAAAAACAATTTATACAATCACCTCAAGTTCCAATGCGGTCAGTTGCCAAGGTTCAACTGCCCTTATTGTTCATATCGCACGAAGCATTCCTCGAATGTGCGTTCTCATATACGCAGGATACATCCCAATCAACGAGTTTTCGTCTTAGATGTCTGCATCACATACGACAGTCAATCGATCTAAATTTTTGTTGCGGATTCCTGCTGAAGATTGTCTCTCATTACGTTGTCAGCTGCGAAAAGCGGTTGTGGTAGTGACCGATTGGTGAATGTATCATTCATTGAAAGCCGTTATTGCGTTAATATGTGATTATTTATGTATAAAAGGGATTAACTAATTTGCGTTTACACAATATAAATTATTTATTAATTATTTACATCATCATTTAACATATCCCACCTGGTAAGATTTATATATCTTAATGAATAAAATATTTTCACGCGAAGAGAAAGAAGTCTTACCACAAAAGATTTCATGTGTATAATATTATGAACGAAAGTGATTGTGATAATAAATTGCGATATCTCTTTGTCATATTTTTATGAAAAATTATTCCAAGGAAGAGATAAAACATTCTTTTTCATCTTCTTTGATTGATTTATTTGATAGTTATTTATTTATTTGATAATAGAATGTGATTGACATTATATTAACGCACATTACATTTATACATAATATGTGATATCATCTATCAAGACAGACAAAAAATTATTTATTAGATATGTTTATTGTAGAACAGATAATGGGCATTTTCAATAAAGCTTTCTATTGTATTGTAATGGAATTTCATCAGCATTTTGACGAATTCTATACTTAGATGAATTAATACGAGATGCCAGTCTTGTAAATAGCTGAAGTACTATAAAGAAATAAATTATTATTTGTTAAAATATATTAATTTTGTTTATAACGTTTTTTTGATATTATGTGCTTCACTATTTTTCTTATTCTTATAAATATATAGAATAACATAGTTATAGTTATTATTGTAATTAAGCATAGGTTCGAAAGAGAACAATTGTAATCAGATATCGCAATATGATAACATGAGATCTTTTCTAAAAAATAATTATTTTATCCCAAGATACGAATTGGTTTTTTTAAATTTTAATTTTTATTTATTTCTTGTTTTCCCCTCCATGAAATTGTACTGTAATACAATTTCATATTAAAAGATTAGCCTCTAACTTATACAGTAATGAGAAGTTACGTTCTAACATAGAAATAAATAATTAAATAAACAGTATTCGCATTTAATTATTTTTACAACATTATTGTTAATTTTTAACAGATTTTATGTAACTAAAACAATTTTAAATAACTTAAATTATCTGCGTTCATTACCAAATCATTATAAGAAATTTCTTTCTACAATTATTATTTATAATTAATTATCCGTGCAATTCTTCAGGATAAAAGTTCTTCTATAATATCTAAATATTTTTTGCCGATAGCAATAAACAATATTAATGATAACTGTCCATGATAGTTCTGTTATAGACATTGCTTCTAATGTCTGGTTTCCTGTAATTGTACTGTAATTGTAGAACATCGTTTATCTTGTTCCAGCATCGCTATCAAGCAAACAATTTTGTTATGTCAACGTCTGTGGGAGTTGTTTTATTCGCGATTCCTTAACGAAGCATCTGTTACGAGTATTAGCAGAATTTGCTTTTTCAAGTCGTCCACGTTTTGCGAATTACGCCCGAGATGGATCTCTGATGTCTATAAACATGTGCACAAACGACATAAGGATACCGTAACTGATTGCATCGACATTTATAGAAATTGTATGAAAGATCACAAACGGGATTCTGAAACATAAGATACATGTCTTTTTGTATCTAGAGTTGCATAATATTATAAGCAAATCTGATAGAATAATTTGATCTGTTTTCTAATAAATACGCTCATCATTTTTTATGGGCGAACAATTTTAGTGAATTGCCATTTCGGGACGAAATCCAGTGAATTTTTAATCTTGATGGTCATTTTCTTTATTATGTTCCAGAAATGTTCAAGTCCATAAGAATGTTTACCAACGGAGCTGTGATTGCGAAATAAACTTAAGTAGCGGAGAAGTACTCCCGTATTAACAAACGTGACATATCATTATACTATGATTTGTCATTTACATTAAGAATGCCGATAGGAACCATGATTATAATATTCTTATTACATATATAAGTTAGAAGAAAATTTCCAGGCACGTTTACAGTCACTTGCGCCCTTATAACGAATGAAATACACGATATATGTTATTAAGTTTTGCAACTCGTATTAATTAATATTTAGTCTTATTTTTAATTTGACTGATGTTTAAACGATGTCATTATGTCTTTGTAAATCATTTTGTTTTCATAGAAGCTATAATGATCGATAGAATTAAATTACAAATCATGCTATAGTCCAAAACTTGCTTTTGGAAAATATAGATATCTTCTTTACGTTAAGACTACGCTCTTAAAATAAAAGATGTCACAATTAAATGATTATTTAATTATTTACAGTATTAATGTATAATGTGCATTAAGTGCACTAAGTATTTAGTTAAATGAAGATATACGGATTTTAAATCAAAGGCTTAAGTCAAATTTACTAGGAATATATATATTCTTAAATATATATTAATTAATTGCATTTCTCAAATATATAGAACCGATTTTTGATAAATAAAAAAATACTTCTTTTGTAAGAGAAATGATAAACAAATCTTTAGTGACAATTGAAACATGACAGTCACAGCGATGTTACACTATCTTATAAATTTACGTTATTATATTTACATAATTATATTTATATAGTTTTTTTATTATGCGAAGATATATAATAAACGATATTTATTCAGTAATTACGAAACAATTGAAGAATATTTAAAAATTCTTGAAATATATTCTCAGAATTCAGAGTGTAAGAATGCCAATAAAATATAATTATTTGAAACTGTTATATTAAATTTGTCTGTCAATGTATTTAAACATATGTTTTCGTAGAATAATTTATGTGAATGATGTAATCATGTTTGTAGAAGAATCGGGAATAAAGTCTCGATTTTGTTATCTAGAAGTATATCTATATCTATGAGATATACGCGATATTTTTTGTCAGCCAGTTCCCAAATTATTTGACTCACGAGAATATCCTTGTTCCTTTCAGGCTCTTATGAGACCATGCCACATCGATCGAACGGGAATCAAATAAGTAGGAAAAAACAACGTGGAATCTATAGTTGTACCAATACCAACTGCGTCAGATCCTTCAACTGGAAAGGGAATCTAATGAGGCATCTAAGATACGAGTGTGGTCTACAGCCACGCTTCAAATGTCCCTACTGCAATTATTGCTGCAAGGTTAAGGGTGATGTAGGCAAGCACATTATTAGGAGGCACAAGGATGCTGCGGTTTATGTCTTGGACCTTGGTCCTTAATTTGCGCTCGGAACGAAACAAGAATAACAAAACTTATTTTGTTACTCTTATGCGATTAGACGAATTGATGTCTCTTATACGATGTTAAGGAAAAGCATTATATAATTACAATTAATATTATTAATAATATAATATTATTAATAATAGAATATTATAATATCAATGATATGCATATTTATGATATGCAGTAAAAATCAAAATATCTTCAAAGAATCGAACATACAGATTTCTTTAAATAAAAATAACAATTTAATTTTTTAATTAAAAATAACAATCTCTTACGATTAGTTTGTGAAGCCTTTTGTAATCATTTTTTAATTTTATATTTAATTTTGTTATATTTGATTTTTCTGATAGATTTAATTTAGGTAATTTTAAATTATTGTAAATTAATAACTGCTAATCTAAGAAGAGAACTTAATTTCGTATGTAAGATTGTTATAAGTCATTTATAAATTGTAAAAGTATCTTACTTTTTCAATATATTGAATTTTTTATAAAAACGAAATTATTTTAAATTTCAAGAACAGAAATAAAGATTAGCATTTTTATCTTTTGAATGTATTCTAAAATATTTAACCTAATTTTCCTAAATTTTTCTGCTCCACCATTTCTTCTCTTTCAGGATTATGGAATCATAAAATAATATGATTGTTTTGATGCTATCGCCTTCATCGCAAATATAATATATCTTCAATAATATATCTTCAATAATCTATTGCTTTTGATATGAATCACTTCCAGGTAAATATGTATCATCATGTTTATTGACTAAATAATGAAATCTTTAGGCACGTAAGAGAAGCTGTTCACTAATATCGATCATTCATATGGCGTGTTAATATTGTAATGTAAAACCAATGATACTTTGTGTGAAATTTTCTGTGGAATTTTATCGATAATCGTTATGTACTTATATGCGATAGATATAGATATACGTGAAATGTTCTTCCTTTATGTTGCTTTATTTTTCAGCATTCTCGTTTCACTTATTCGTGCAGTTTATTTTTGGAAGGAAGTTCTTAGCGATGAAGCGGTCAGTTTCTTCGGCATGTTAACCCGAGGGACGCATAACTTTGTGTCAGGACTGACCGGGCCTTTCGTTTCTTCTTTGCTTTCAGATATTAATGGATCTTTCAGAGTTCTCGGCGATAACGACAGTGGCGTTAGATTCCCGTGTCCAAATCGTAATTGTGGTCGCGTCTTTAACTGGAAAAGGAATCTGACGAGGCATCTGAAGTACGAATGCGGCGTTCAACCGCGCTTCAAGTGCCCCTACTGCGATTATTACGGCAAACTCAAGGGCAATGTTAGCAAGCATCTCATTCGAAGACACAAGAATCGGAAAATTTTTGTTGTCGATTTATTTCAAGAGACACCATGAATGCAATTCATGTATACGTTTTTTGTTTATAGCAAAATAAAGAAACCTGCTTGTAAGATTGTGAATTTATGCGACACGCACGCGCGCGCACACAGACACACACACATCGATACTATTTATATTTACCTGCTTATTTTTGAGATAATTATGAACGTCTCATATTCGAAACTCAGATAATATACTATTGCGTCATCGTTTCCATTTCAATCTTGTTTCTTGTTGAACAAGAAACAAACAGAATTGTTTTCAAGGATTCTAATGAACATTGTATTCAAGAATAGAGATAACAAGTAAATAAAGAAACAGATAAAAGAACAGACACAGTCGCGTTTTATTCGCTTTCGAAAATATTCGCAATTCTTGAGATAGTTCTTTACAATAATCTCAAGATTACGATCGAGAAATGATTAGCGACATGTTATTGTTTTTACATAATGAATCAGCATTTACAGAGTACTTCATTCGTTTTCGTTCAACGAATTTTCTTTTTTTTGTTTTTTCTTTTTTTTTCAGAACCCGCACGTCGGAGGAATATTAATCAGACAAAGAAATGCAAAAGAATAAGATATCCGTGTCCGAATTATAATTGTAGTTTTATATCGAAGATATAACTTTGCATAAATACGTGGGTGCATGCATATTTTAGTCATCTTTTTTATTGAAGTGTAAACGCATAATTTTTAGCACAATATTATCTAAGCATGTATTATATATGGAACAAATGCTTTTTATTTGGTTAATCAAATATTTAGATATTATTAAGGATTTAGTACAAGAATTAAAGAAAAAATTAAAAGATGTAACTTAAGATATTGACCAATTTTAATAATTAATTATTTGATTTCATTAATTTGATTAATTAGTATGTAATTTCAGAGGAAGTTGAAAAAATAATATTACGAATATATATATGTATATGTATATATATATATATATATATATATATATATATATATATATATTCGTAAAAGAATTCCAAGAAAGTTATATTTGTCATTAAGCAAAAAGAATTTTTTTATTTATAATTCGATAACTCTCTTGGAATTCTGTATCTTAAAATTGATATTTCAAAATATTTTCAATATCACGGATTTATAGCTTATATATAAGGCATATATACTGATTACGTGACGCTTCACATGCATGACGGTATGCTTTTTATGGATACTAACAATATCCAAGAGCAAAGTACGAAGAAAAAAGGAATTATTAATTTCTCTTTGGAATTATTTTGGATCTTCATATATCAATTTTGCTCTAAAAAGAAATATGTTTATATTGTTTATATGATCAAATGGAATTAAATCTTTGGATTTAATAATTTTCCAAGAATCCCATACGCATGTAAACAAGATATATTTGATAAAACGCTTTATTAACAATATTTTTATATAGAAATTTGTTAGTAATTATTTATAAATATTGCTAAAAATGTGTCGAACGTTCCTTAATGCTTTCCTAATATTTGTAATATGATTAAAATCATCTTAATTGCATTTGAGTTGCAATTGCAATTGAATTTTTAAAACAACTATCTCTTTTTTTTCACCATTTCCCCTAGAAAGAACTTTTAATCGCATAATGAAACTGAAAATTCTGGTCAATTGCGTCTTGGGATGAAATTATTTGATATCCGTGAGACAAGTTTGATCAGTACGGTTAGATAAATCCAATTATGCGAGCATGTTATTGTCGATTATTTTCTTGTTTTTTCTCCTTTTTTAGGTTTTGATATAAAGAAACTCGGTGATATGACTCAGTCCTCCGTCAGAAACAAGAAGTTTCCGTGTCCGAAGTGTCCCAGTGCCTTTGGCCAAAAACCAAGCCTGACGAGACATTTGAAGTACGAATGCGGTCAGGAGCCACGTTTTCAGTGTCCGTATTGTCACTTTCGCAGTAAAAAGACATCAGATGTTTACAGCCACGTGAGAAGGAAGCATATAAATTACAAAGTTTTTGCCGTTGATATTTACGGTGAACTTGTTAAGAAATTGCTGACGAAAGTGACAAAAACCCGTTGGCTTTAGAAACAAGTTTTTATTCTTTTCATATATGTAGTAGTGCCACTTTTCGAAAATATAGACATTATATGTCCTGTATTTTACCACAGAATTATTAAGAATAACCGCATTATGTTAATTTTATTTTTGTGTTGGAATAATATTTATCAATAAATAACGAACACAAAATGTTAAGGAACATAAAAATTCAAACGTTTTATAATATACGCATTTGCACAAAGTATACTAGTTTTATATATATATGTGTATATATATATATATATATATATGTATATATATATGTGTGTGTGTGTACATACGGATATAAATTTCTCTTGTATCATTTTATTGTATAAAACTGATTGATCAAGATAACATCAAGCGATTGCGATAAATCTTAATATTACCAAATAAAGTTAAGTTAGATATGATTAGCACATATTTATAATCCTATTAATTATAATACGAACGAGATTTATAAAATTTTATCGATTGCAGTGAGATTAATTTTTATTTGAAATGACATGCATTACAAATCTATCTCTCTCATTGCATATGTTTAAATTCCTCTCCTTATTTTATAATCTCACTCAATATGCTCTACATCTGCTTTACATTTATTTATATGAATTTAAATTTATTTATATTTTTTGCGAAGGAAAATTTATTGATCATAGAAGTTAATTATGTTACTTTCAAAAAAATTATAATTTATTGAAATAAAAATATCGATTACGATTAAGACTATTTTATTCTTTTAGCCTGAAACATTAGATTCTACGCTGTCGATTTCAAGAATGCGCTTCACGACATTAATACGTTTATCCGATATTTATGCAGCATCTAAAATCAATATCAACTGATGTTTCAATTATCTGAACAGTTATTAACAGTTAAGAAATCTGAAATAGCACATAACGAATAACATAACATCAAGGGTGCCTATAATAAAGAATTATGTTGTAATGCTAATGAATACTATAATGCTCGAAAAATTGAATTGAGTTTGTTCTATCATCGTAATGCTCGTTGCAAGATTTTCAATGATTTTCTTAAAACAGATAAACGCATTATTTTGTTTTTGCATGTTTTTATCTGTTCGTGCTATGAATTCTTTAACAGACTGATTTTACTGAATTAACGCGATGTATATGATCGATGTATCGTAAGAACAATATTACTTTATTGTCCGAACTATTTCAAAAGCTTTATTCGCAAGGTGTTTTGCGGTACTTGTAATACGATTACGAAAATCTAGGTTCAAGTGTCCTTATTGTGAAATGCGATCAAAAGGGATATCGAATGCGTATATCAGGAAACAACATTTATTAGTCTATCAGGAAACAACATTTTGAGACGCATGTCTTCACGCGATGTTACAAATGTTGTTTGATAAATAAGTGTTACAGAAAGATATTCGACAAGAATTTAATTCTCTTGTACGAAGTTGTATTTCGGAAGAATTCAAAGGAGATCTAATTCTTTGTTTTATAATAAATGCAATTAAAAATTACGATTTATGGGATTTATAGGAATTGACAAGAGAATCTCAGATCTGTTATGCCAACACCTGTTCTAATATTAGAACCTAAAGCTTGAATGATCAACAGACTAATAAATCTATTTAATAAATCTGCAAATCGGCAAACTATAAATATTTTAAAATTAAAATGCGGCAAGAAATTTAAATATTTTTCAGGATTATCTTTCTTAATCAATTAATCTTATGTTATCATCAAGACTAGTTATATCATTATCCTTGAAAACATTTTAGCACGCCAATCTGATTTGTCAAGAATAGGAAGTTAAAAGTATAAAAGATTGTCTGGATGAAGGTTCAAAATTTGATTGTGCAAATATTATAACATGCTGACTTCTCTTCTCTATAGGGAAATATATATTTTTTAATTATATTGATCTATTATGTATTCATCGTTCTTACTATAAATGATGAAAGTATTTTATTTGCAATAAACTTACCAGAATTACTTCGTAATTCCCACGAGTTTTGTGTTTTGTGCATTTGTATTTGCTCTTTTCGTCTGTCGGTCTTGAAAAATATTGGTATGTCTCTTAGTTTTATATATTAGCTTTTTATCACGATTTCTTGCCTTTGTTTTCAGATTCCGTATTTTTATCACCAATCTTGCATATATCGCCTCATCAACTTGAAGAACGATCGTCATGGCGTTATAGGCAACAGAAGCAATCGCTTAGAAGTTTAAACGACAATAATACAAGGTGAGCCGAAAAATGTGCGCACAATTAATAGATTTATATTAAAACATGAAATCTTTGTAAATTATGCCAATCAATCGTAATTATCTTTTTTAGTCATTATTTTTAAAATATTAATACTAACTTATTAAATTGTTTCCTACGTTAATTTTCAATTATAGGAAGCTATGTTGCATGATGATATTTTGCAATTATTAAAATAGATTAAAATAGCTAAACAAAATTCTAGATGATTGAGATGAAATTTTTTATATTCTTAAATCGTTAATACATATCTCTGCTTTTTATCTTTTTATAATCAACGTAAAACAATATCGCAATTAAATAGAGCAATGAATTCTTTGTCAGATATGCCTGTCCGAAGTGCCAAAGAAGTTATCGACATGTACATCATATGTTACGCCATTATAAGTTCGAGTGCGGCAGTCCACCGAGATTTCAGTGTCCTTATTGCGGCATGAAAAGCAAGCAATCCAATAACGTTTACAAGCATATACGCGCCAAACATCCCGGATCGAAGCTCGAAATTGTCAGATTACATTTCGAGCAGGAATAAATTGTGATACGATGTAATATATATTTGACTCTCAATTTGCGCAGAAATTCCATTTTCTTTTTCCAACAACAGAAGAAGAAATCGTATAAATACAGACACGAAAGTCCGAATTGATCATGGTATGATAAGTTAATGCTCGAATAATATTTACTTACTACTAGAAGAAAAGGTAATTCAAAAAAATAATTCGCGTATATCTAAATCTGCGTAAGTTAAGATTCGAATAATATTCTGAGACACGATAATAAATTATGACAGGAATAAATTTTATATTTATATAGATATTTCACTATATTTATGCTATCAGTTAATTTCGTTTCGTTTTAAATAAAACCATTACGTATCTATTTCGAATAGATTGATGAAATAAATGAATTCACCGAATGTAATTAGTTTCTAATCCTCTAATCCGATTTTATCCCTTATGCTTGGTCTTTTTCTCTCTTTCTCTTTCTCGTATAAGTTGACATCTCATGTGGCGGCGATATCTATGTTTATATCTGTAATATATCTTAATCTTTAATTATAATTTGTTTAATTAATGGTTTTCATCTTTTTTGCAGAGCAGTAGGAGACAACCTTAGATCATAGAAATCATTGAGATAACCGAGTGGCTCATATGGATATAATAACCGGAAACGAAACCATATCTTGCGCCGTGAGTTTTCAAGTAGTCAGTCGCGCGATTATTTTTTTAACTAACACTCTATCTTCAGAAATGCTTTAATGTGTTTGTTTTGTCATTATTTGACATAAATACGTACATAAAAAATATATCTGATACATATATAATCGGCCAGTTACCGCGCAATTTCCGTCTGTGCTACGCTTGGATACGCCTATAAGTGCTTTATCTGTTTGTTTCTTACTAAAATTCTTTACTAAAATAAAATCAGTCTGTTGTCACGCATGTGTGAAGACAGAAACCACATGATCTTCCTCATACGATCATTTTTCGGAATTTCGGAGTGTTCTTTATCAAATCAATTCGAGCGGTATCCAGTGGGGATTAACTCCCTTTACTAAATATTCGTCAACATATACGAAAACAATTCAAATAATTTTATTCGAGTTTTCCGAATTTTATAATCTGGTGAGGTAATTTTCTCCTGTGAGTATGTTGCGCATTATTGCTATCATTGCTTAAAAGATAGATAAAGAGATGGATGGAGAGAGAGAGAGAGAGAGAGAGAGAGAGAGAGAGAGAGAGAGAGAGAGAGAGAGAGAGAGAGAGAGAGAGAGAAAGGAAAGAAGGAAGATCGAAAGTGAAATGCGTGTGGATGAATTAATCTCGAGATTCATCTCCGATCTTCCGTTCCGTGAACTAACCACGCCTTTCCATGTCTTTTTCAGCATTTCTGCAAATGTTACCGTTGCCGTGGTCGGAAGAAACTTATACTGGCAACAGGAACCCAAGGAAAACGAGGACTCGCTTCCCGTGTCCGCGTTGCCGCAAGAGCTATACCACAAAGAGTGCAGTCACGGCCCACTTCAAGTATGATTGTGGCAAACCACCGCGCTTCGAATGCCCGTATTGTGGCAAGCTTAGTAAAAAGAAGTTCAATATACAGGACCACATACGACACAAACATCCATCGAAACCGGTCATCTGTAATACTCTCTTCTAGGATAAGCCGTGCGGCCGAGTATGGCACATGCGAATGCAAGCATCTCGCGCCGCTGTAAATGTGAATTCGTCGAATTAATCATGCGATTCGCCTCTCAACGTCTGTTAACATTTCCCCTTACAATGGAAAAGCCCTCGTTTCTTTTTTCCTGTTTGTCATTTTTGAATTTACACAAGAATGATCTCTTCTTATACTTGTTCGTAAATGTAACGAATTTTCATCGAGATGTTTACAAGCGATTCCATATAATATATGGAAACATATTTCTCTATTTATTAAATTCTTTTTATTTATTAAACCGATGTGAAGAACAGTTCCAGTATTCCAGATTGCTGTTGTTCCCATAATCAAATTATACTATGTAAGTTTGCTTTATCTTAATGCAAAAGGTTTTAAGTCTTAGGATTAAACGTTATATTTTATAAGCAATTATTTAACACGGGTAATTGTGCAATTAATATTCTCGATTTTCAATGTATTCCCACTTATTTGTAATCTTAAATGTGGGCAATCGCATGAGATACTTTTATTCATGCTCAAATCTTATTTCGAAAATGGAAGATGAACTTTGATGATCAAGGTGATGAAGATATTTGTATTTAAATTATTAGATCGATCTTTCGAAATGGCGGCGGTTAGCAGAAGGGAATGATCTTGGATAAATGTAAATTAGCAATCTCTTTTAAGAGAGTATTTTTTGCCGCGGGAATACATCTGCGGACAAATCGTACCGAGAATATGACTCGTTACTTAAATGTACTTAGTCACGTAAAATTGCCGAAAAACGCGCCTATTTCCAGATTTCAATAAAATTTTTTTACAAAAGGATTATTCGCTTTTAAAAAGTTTACGTTTGTGGCATCGAAATTTATACAACAGATATGACGTTTCACGTCTCTTATATCTTATTTAGTGTTTATTCTCTCTCTCTCTCTCTCTCTCTCTCTCTCTCTCTCTCTCTCTTTCTCTCTTGTTTTTCCTTATGCAAATATTCCTTCTGCATGGAGTCCTATGGTACGCTCATCGTTAGGATCTTCCCGTGATGGATTGCTGACCGTAGCATGATCTTTTGTAGGTGACAGACTTATCGGACCTCGCGCTCTGCACCGGAAGAAATACGTGAAGAAGCGGGACATACAGTACAATACGAACACCGGCAAATTCCACTGTCCCAATTGTAACAATGGTTATGGCAGACGGGATACAATGCTCGGTCACTACAGATATGAGTGCGGTAAAGCACCCAGATATAAATGTCCATATTGCAATCTGTGCAGTAAAAAAACTTCCAATATTTATCAGCACATTCGATGTATGCACCCGAAAGAACAAGTGAGCCTCGTGAAACTATACTGAGTGTCGTGGAAAATCTTTGTTGTAAAGATGAGAGACTAACACGAAAAGACTATGCTGGTGAATACGAGAATTGAACATTCGTGGGATCATTTGTAAAGTTAGTCTGATTGCGACAACTCAGGAATATCATGAATTCCGTTTGCGTATTTATATGTATATATGATATTTGGAATTGTCATTCAACACAATTTGAATGAATGTCATTCGACATTCAACACAATTTTCATTGTGTTCGTGATTAATTTACTTTAGTATTTATTCAGTATTATATTTGAAACGTTTCTGATTAATTTCTCTGATTAAATGCAAACTTAATAACTGGAGACTTAACTGCGCAAATTAAATGTAAAAAGAATAAAAAATAGTAAAGCATAGTAAAGCAGTTTTATGCTTTTCCATTGTTCAAACAATAATTTTTGACAATAGCGCTGCGTGTGATATATCCTAGCAACAAATTTTTACAAAAGATACAATTATTTAAAAAAATCTGGCTACGATTATCGAATTTGCTGTGCTTGAGATTTTATACAAAATCTGTATCAGATTAATCCGAATGGGTATTAACGAAGACTCAGTAAAAATGATCATCTATAAGTATGTATTGTTATTGTATTCCTGTCTAGCAAACCTGTAGCGATAAGATCATTAATTGTGAATAATGAAGAAGATGAGTGCCACAAGTACATCCACTTTGGTTTATTTAAGTTCGGAATGAAATTATAACGAATATCAGACATGCAATGTAAACATACGCTATTATAATTAGAACGACTTATCGCAAACTTCTGAGGAGCATTAATCAATCGTTCATGCGAATAATCTGTCATTGATCTGATAGCGAATGAAGATATGAATCTGTAGATCCAAGTTCTATAATATGGTTTCCTTATCTTGTGCATAAAATATTACACGGTTTTATTATTGTATCAGTGTATCGATGATTATTAACGCAAGATGACGTCGGTTTCAGAGTGGGACAGCATCGCGATGACAAAGCAAGACATCCGATCACAAACATTATTGCGACATCAACAGCTATACAAGATGAGGAAAAAGACGATCACCTCGCAAATGCGGAAGTATCAGTGTCCAAAATGTGAAAAGCTCTTCTCGCAGAGCTACTCGATGTATCGGCATTATAGATACGAATGTGATTCCTTGCCGCGTTATCAATGCCCATATTGCGGCCATGTCAGCAAATGGACCCACTCGATCTACAATCATATCAGGAAGTTGCACCCGGGGCAGGAAGTCACGTTGAACAAGCTTTACTAGTGCAGTTGGGTCTGCCGGAGTTTATATAAGGGTTATAATATATCGTTTACATACGATATATTATAAAATATCGTTAGCATACACGGTCATCAATAAATAAGCTGTATCTTTTCGTAGGAGTGTTTCTGTCCAAATCGACTTCTATTTCAATTGTTTAATGCCAATTTCTATCGGTATTATCAAAGATTTTTCAGAAACACTCGTTTATTTTTTGGCATATCATTGGACCGAATATTGATCGCGATAAATTGATTTATGAATTATTTTATATCACCCAATGATAGCGTTAGAGTAGATGTCGAGTGAGAATAAAATAAGAATAAGATGTTCACATAGGAAGTATCATAAAAATCTAATATTGTTAAGTTTCCTAATCTAATAAGTTTAATTTCACTAAATGTAACCTCGAGGAGATTACATCTGTATTCTTTCTGTTTGATTTAACTGATGATCAAATGGAAGTAATCTTTGATTGCTTCCGAAGAAGAGGCATTTCAAAATTCCTTCATCTTGTCTCCTTCATCATTCCTTGAATTCTTCTGAATGTTAGGTGATCTCAGTTGCCAATTATCGGCGTTTTAATGTACGATTCTCTTTTTTGTTTGTGCTTCCAGATTTCAGACCGATTATTTTGGAGAAATACCACGGCACCGGACGTTTCCGACACACGTTTAGACATCAGGCCGCCGCAAACCGGCGCGGCTTTCCCTGTCCCAGATGTGGTCGCAGCTTTCGCACTCCAGGCGGCATGAGCCGACATTATCGGCTAGAATGCGTCGACATGCCGCGTTTCAAGTGCCCGCATTGCGATATGTGTAGCAAATATACACAGGCTGTGTACAGACACATCCGTGCAAAACATCACAATATGGAAATGCGATTCGTCAAATTGTACTGAATGGCGTGATTGATATGCAATCCAATTTTTATTCGCGTTTCGTGAGAGAATGACTGTCATCCATAACAAAATAAAAAAAGATTGACGTTTCTTATCTCTTTGTAATTCATGTAATGTAAGTACATATATGTATGAGTGAGCATTTAGCGATGATAAAATATTGCTGTTTTATGGCGCTAACTGATATTAAAATCAAAATTATTCTCTCACGAGACCGACTATATGAGTATCATGCATATGTATCAGGAAAAATTTGAAATCTATTTTTTTAATGAAAGATCTCTTTTTCCTTTTTCTTTTTTTTTGTTTTTGAAAAAGAGATATTTTTCATTTTTTTTTTGGTATTTTTAGCAAAGGATTTATATAATTGTTATAGATGTTTTATTTTGATATTTTATTTTGATATTATATTTTGATATTTTTATTGAATATTTTATTTTTGATCATGTACGTCATGCAAAACTCTTTCTATGATATATCTATCGTCTTTTAATTTTCTAAAAAACATTTTTGTTATTTTTTTCTGCTATTGAAAAATTGTGTTAAGTGAGCGAAATATTTTTAGAATTTGTTAGAGATAACTAAGTAAGAAATACATAATAAATTTTCAAGAAATTGGCAGTCATAACAATTCATTTTATGTCTGACAAGTTTATCTTAATTTATCTGAATTTATTGTTTGGATTTGTATTGATTGCGGAAATTTGAATTATCTTTTATATTCTTTTCGCGAAAAATGATTAAGGAGCAAAAAATTATAGTTATGCATGATCAATTTTCTGTGATAAAATTTATAGATATTTTTAAGTTATTAAGATTTAAATTCTAAAAAAATACTTAATGTCGCAATTTCGCATATTTTGTTACTAAGTTTGGTTTATTTATACGTATATAGTTTGGTTTACATTCATCTACGTTTATTCAATATTATTTAATTTATGGTGCAAGCTAAACATAGGTAGGATGAAGTAATTGTTATTAGAAGCTACAGAAGAATTGCACAGGAAGAATGAGAGAAAAAAATAGTAACGCTTGTCTCGATATCGATTATTCAAACATTAAATATTAGTAATTAAATACATAATATATTGTAAAATATATGAGATATATAAGCGAATATTTATAATATAGCACGTTATAATTGTGTGTAATTCATCTGCACGTAAGATATAATGTTTTTATTTTTACTTTTTCTCTTTACATGTCTTTTCTATGAACTCAAAAGAGGAAACGTAACTGTCCGGAAATATTAATCGCAATCAAATTTATTATTGAGGGATGA
Organism: Eciton burchellii; assembly: GCA_020341155.1. Classification (NCBI taxonomy): domain Eukaryota; kingdom Metazoa; phylum Arthropoda; class Insecta; order Hymenoptera; family Formicidae; genus Eciton; species Eciton burchellii. Next base: position 319,640 of record JAHMML010000014.1, read on the forward strand.
AAATGGCTCGAAATATAATTTCGTATAATTATGCGTACTGAAAGTATATCCATTTGATACACATAAGATATTTATACATTGATATCTTTAATGAATAGCATATATCGATGAATTTCTTTTTTTTTTAACTTCGATGCAAATAAATATAAATGCGTTTTAAAAATTATGCCTTTCAATATGATTTAAAAAAAAATTATATTGAATAGAGGAGAAAAATTCTATTGATGTTTTGTTATTGACATTCCATCCTCCTATAATTCTATTCTTCTTCAAATATTAAAAAATTGTATCTCTGAAAATTTCTGTTCAATCTAATATATCTGACTTGTAAAATAAGTAATGAAAGAAAGAAATGGAAACAGTGGTTATGATGTATTCTATTTCCTATATCTTTTCTTTCTCATTCTCTAATTATCTTCATCATGTCCTATATTCCTTTTATATTTATTGTAATTTATTCACATTAGTGATTTACAAAAGATTTTCCGCGTGATATTAAGACTTTTGTTTCAAAATATACAATATGTGCGTGCGTGCGTCGCGTACGCGCGCTGTGTGTGCGTGTGTTGTCTTAATAATTTATATGAAATGTAAATTAATTTTTTTATGCTATGCTATGCCATGAAACAAAAGAAGAATTAAAAGCAAATAACAAAAAATTGTATTTGGATGTATTTAACACTTTATATCAATAGATATGTTCGTAAACCTATCTATAAATATGTATAATTAATAATATAACAGAAAGAAATATTTAATTAACTGATTATTTTTTCGATTTGTTTGTAGCTTCTATTAGTACCACATTAGGCGCATGTATCATTTCAATATATTTTATGTCGCACATTTTTCATAACTAATTTCTCAGTTATTAAAAATATATCTCTTTTTCGCTCGATTAAACACTCAATGAAACAAATCAATTGTAGTGAATTTTATTTATATATATATATATATATATATATATATATTATATAGATCAATAACGTGAGGTATGTGATAGATTATTATATTAAATGATGACAAATTTGAATTTTCAGTTTTTGTATTGTACAAATTGTATAATTCTTTAATTTTTACAAAATAATGCCGTCTTTACACTTAGGAGGTATGCACTGATTTTTACGCATTCAAACGAAGATATGCTTTTTGTGTTCTTGCTTGATGACTCGCAGGTTTCTTATGCTCCAGATGAATTTTTTGTAACAGATATTAAATATATTTTCCAGGTCAGGAGTTTGAACTAGATTGGGGTCCATTTGAATCACATTATTGAAATGTCGAGGCATTTGATTTACGAGAGCATTAAAAGTTTGAATAGAAGTATCCGTATCTAATTTTTCTAATCCTATAACAATTCTTCCAGGTAGGCCCATGCCGTACAATCATGGCTGGTCCAACTACCTCGCCGCATCAACTATTCCACACAGCTTCCCATCAAAGGATTCTCTGATGCGGCATCACCGATTACGCGGCAATCACCCGGAAAGTCGTTTTCAGTGCAAATATTGTAATTACATTTCAAAATATAGCTCGAACGTATACAAACACGTACGAAGGATTCATAAGCATATGCCATTCTTCAAACCAAATCGATTGTAGTAGAAATTGTAGTAGACAAGGAATTGCGTGGGAATACTATCAGTAATAAAATATTTTTATTTATATTTTATTTATATAAATATTTTTCAAAAGGAATTTACTTTTTTCTGACAACATCAACGAAAATACATATGTTTGCACACATATATGTATATACGTGATCAGTATTTTTTACGAAAGATCTAAAGATCGTAAAATCAGATTGTTTTATCAGGATTTGAAATCTTGCTTACAAATACAGAAATGGTTTTGATAGAATCTAATTATTGGTAGAATTAAATTAAATCTACAATAAGCGAGGCTGTTAGAAATAAAATATTAACTAATATATAAATTGAATTATATTTTTTTTATTAAGAAATATAATTTTTTATTAAATAATATATTTCTTGTGATAAATATACCTTCATGATATAATGTATATGTAATTATATTTTAATTGATTTTAGTTTTAAGTATTTTATATATTTTTGAGTTTTTAAATTATTAACTTTTATTATTTACTCTTAAATTTTTATGAAAGTTTATGTTCCTTTTACGTGAATTGAAAGTTGAGAGAATTCCTGTTTTAAAGTATATTGTACATATTTTATACTTTAAAATATACTTTATAATATAAAATATAAAATATACAGAAAGGTGAAATATTGTAAGCAATAAATTATTTGTTATGCATTTTCGATAAAATTTCGAAAATATTGCGCCCTATATTTGTAATCAGAACTCCATACAACTAAACAATAAATGTTGTTGTTTGCTTATCGATTAATTGGAAGGTATAAAACAAGATTATCCTTTCATGTTTCTCCTATTCATAATTTCTTCGTTTGTGTGAAAATTATTTCACGCGATAGGAAATTGCATTTTTCTTTTTCAGGTTTTATGGTTGCGTCAGTCCGAGCAAGATTAAATCAACAAAGAATAAATTTGTTAATTATTTTTTTGCTTTGTTATTGCTTTAATTTTATTTTATATAGCAATTTTATATAGCAAATCAGTAATTCAGAAAAATAAATTCTGGAACAAAGAAATAAGATAAAAAAAGAGATAAAATAATTAATAAAAGAAAATTAAAGTAATTTTAATTGTTCTTATTATGATATCATTCCTATTTTTAACTGATTATAGTTATGTTTAAGAGCTATATATTTTCGATTAAATTTTTAGAAGGATGTAGTAATTAAAATATATATAATTGTATATATAGTAGATATTTCTTTATATTACTTTCTAGATTAAGAATGCTATTATTTATAGTCAAATGCGATAAAATCTTAGTTTGATTGATGAGAAATTAAAAAACAAATTAAAAATTATGTAATAAATATGATATGTACTAATTTTAAAATTAATTAAGACGCAGTTCTTTTTTCCTAATTTTTCTCCAATTATTATATTATATTCTCGATATGGTATTTTAAAATTAGAATATATGTTATAAACTTATTTACATACAACTTCATGAAAATATGAATCTAATATATAAACGAAGTTTCGTTTTGTTTGTCATCTATGACGTTTGCTGTCAATTATTTAAAATTAAAATTTCAACATCATTGTAATCTTAAATATTGATTTTTATCACAATTCCTCCCACTTTTTTCCAATTTTTCGTAGGAGTCATCAAATTACGGAATACAAGGAATATAGTCAGAGATATGCTGCAGCTCTTTTAGTACGAAGAGCATCATGCTGATGCATTACAGGTACGAGTGCCGGAAAGGAGCCTAAGTGACTTAGTGCTCTTGCGGGCAGAGAGATAGGAAGTCTTCCAATATCTGCAGGATGCATCAAAATGTATTACAGAGACAGCAAAATCCAGGCGTACCAATTATATTGTCACATTTTCATTATATCCGAGCGGATGTCTTATGCGAGAAATAAATGGAATTCTCTCGCGAGAAATATGCCTATTGAACTTGTCAGCTTCAATCTATGCTACTATATAATGTTTCGTGTTATTCAGTGAATATGAATTTGCTGCAAAGGAGCGTGAGAACTAAGACATCTAGACATCACAGAACTCTAGGAGTGGAAAATATTAATCTATTTATTTCATCATATTTCGCTTGCTTATGATATCTTCTAGTAAATATAAAGCGTGATTCACGATATTACGATAATAAGATCTCTAATATCATTTCCCTTTTTCCTCGGGACATCCTTTATTCTACCTGGCCGCTTGGTGAGTCAGCGGACTTGACTTTTCATTTTATTATTTCTTATCTTTTCATTTCGCCTTCACGAAATCATGAAGACACTTTATGAGGAGTCTTTTGTTCATTGTCTTCGTATATTCATCTTTTTTTTGCTATATTTCTTATTTATCTTCTTTTTCGTTCTCATCAAGTCGCTTTGACTTGTCCCACAATTCGTGAGCCTGACTAATCGTAGCTTCCCTTCTTCCTGTTTGTAGGACGATTTCTACAGCCATACGATGCGGGTATACTGGATATTTTGCGAGCAAATTACGGTGCTGCCAGGAATGAAGTTAAACACGAAAACGGTCCATTTTGGCAATTAGGCAAGATGGCGTTCCATTGTCCCAGATGCAATGCCGGTTATACGTACAAGAAGACGCTGAAGACCCATATGAAATATGACTGCGGGAAGGAGCCAAGGTTCAAGTGCCCTTACTGCAATAAGAGAGACAAATGCTCGTCGAATATTTACAAGCACATCAGAATGCGACATGATGGAAATCCAGTTTACGTGGATAAATTGGAATCACATCGTTCCTCTATCTCTTCCTTCCACGATTCCTCGTCCACCATTGGACAATCATCTTAATTTTGGTGGATTGAATTTATTAGATTTATGATGGAAATATATTGAAAGGAAAAAGGATGAGATCTTTCTATTTTCTTTTCTTATTTCGAACATTTTGTATTTTTACTTTACGACATTCTTTATACAGTATTAATATTTTCAGTTTTCACTTAATAATACAAAATTTTATTTTTGATAGATAACTTTATGATGAATATGATGAATACATATTTTTCATATTTGCGATTTATTGATTTTATATGACTTTTAAATTATTTGAAATTAGACGAAAATCTATATTGATGACTTCAATTGTGATTCTGACTTAAGACTTGTGACTTAAAGGAGAATGTAACTTAAAGGAAACATATGATCAAGAATATGTTTTTTGTTTGCATCTTATAAAAAAAAATAGCTGATTATTTCTTTAGAAACAAGTTTTTGAATCATGTAAAATGTGCCATTTATGGAGTTATATACAGTGAACGGTCTATACTGGACGATTAATTTAAAATACCTTTTGCATAAATCGACAAAAAAGTGAACGCGAGAATTAACTACGATTATGTGTAGACATTTGCAGTCGCATGAAATAGCTACATTATAATCATAATTATTCCGTCTTAATCATGGAATTAATATTTTCTTGTTTTTTTAATATAAATTTTGTTCAAGTACGTTTGCGTAATCAAAATTATTATTTTTAAAAAATTATAACATTAAAATAGATTAAGGATTTATGTTTTAAAAGTATTAAACGTAAATGTAATTATTATATTATTTTAACTTTGCGCATTAAGACAATCGTTCCATATAGATAATTTCATGTTCCGCATTGTTCAAAATTGTAAGAATTTTCATGGATCTATAGTTTTTATGAGCGTGTAATATTGACTGCAATACAAGTATATGTACATATATACAAATAAAATTCATATTTATTGCACATTATTTTCTTTCTTCAAGATCGGCGAAAATAAAAATAATTGTACGCTTTGCTACCTTCCAAGATACACTCACACACGAATGCATATTTGTAGTTTACATGTATTCAATGTAATTCTTGTTATTTTTTGTTAATTTCTTGTAAAGTTAAATAAGACTTAAAACGCTTATATGTTTCTCAAAGCGTACTAAGCGATGCAGATTTTTGATCTTTTGATATCTATATAATTATTTATGTGATAATGATCTATATATAATAATTCCATATATAAATAAATATTTCTTGCTAGATGTAATATGTAATAACCAATATAATTCCTATAAAATATAGGATTTTAAACATATCGAATATAAATTAAGTGAAACCATAATTATTGCATCAAAGTCATATCGCTTAGCTGCGTTACGATATCATTCGGTTTCTTAAGAAACGTCATATTTATTCTGCATCGCAGTTCATAATCGAGAAAGACCACCGTTTTCAGTATTAACGTTCTATTTGCTTTCAGATGTACAGCTGTCGGATTGGAGCAACTTAACGCCAGTGAACAGCTATATCTGCCCGAAGTGCAACGCGGGTTTCCGGAGGATGTGGGATCTGATTAGACATAAATGCGGTCAAATGCCGCGATACGCGTGTCCTTATTGTCAAAAGAAGGACAATTCGTCCTCAAACGTTTACAGACACATTAGACGTTGGCATCCAAATCATCCGCTCAGTGTTAACAAAATGTTCTGAACGAACATTTGCCTTTGTTTGCGCAATCTAAAATGATCCTGATTAATTGTGTGATTCTATTAATGAGTATGTCTTTTTTGTTCCGCAAGAATTGCATTTTTAGGTTCCAACTTCATTCAAAGCTAAAATGACATCATGTTTTTGCATTTTCAGATTCAGGGAGACATCGGTACAATTTCGATGGATATGTTATGCAAAACAATTTTTATCCAGGTTTTTATCAAAAGCGATTGATCCGTTCGTTACGTGCTGTTCAGCAACAGATTTGAGGGATAACTTGTTTGTGGAAGAAAGCTAAATGAGATATATGCGTTATTTCTGAATTTCAGTTACCATTTTTAACCATTATTACCTCAGATTTCGTTTGTTCGTATTAAGCATGTTAGAACATTCGTCGTTGTTTGGAAAAACAAACATCATTATAACGACATTATAATATGATGACAGATACACAAAAGATGTGCTGATAAAAACACATTGATATGTGAAAATTATAACTCTGCGTATACTATATGTTCATTTTGAATTTCTACTGATAAACTCTAATGTGAAACGCTCGCATGCAGGCAGAAAATTGCGCACTTGACGCTCTTTGTGGAATTTAACGCAAATAGAGATCGATAAAACGATCGTCTACATGTGATTTTGCATAGTGTAGTTGCATAGTCCATATTGCAGTTTTGCTGTGTATCGTATTGTGAATGTGCAATTGACTCGAGTTTTGAGTTTCGTGCGAAATAAATCTGATGACTTCGACCTGCCATTGTTTTTCGATCACAATGCGCTTGATCTGTCTTGTTGTAACATAATGTTCAGGAGAAAACGAGAACAATTCGTATTATTGTTTGACTTAGAAATGAGAAATTTCTCGTGCATTTCTTCTTTCCGGTCGCATATTCATATTGATTGTTCTCGCTTGAAGATTATCGACATATTCTTATTCTTCTGTGCAAAACCTCGCGAGATATTTTATTTGACTTAAAATCAAAGCATTCTTTGTTACATTAATTCTATTCATTTGATACTCCCTCGGTCAGAAATATATGGACCCATCGATTTCAATTGAAAATCCAAACTCGATATGCGAATTGCCGTTTCTCCGCCATCGCTAATCTATTCTTGAAATTTTTCAGGTATACGTCAGAATGCCGCGAGGAAACGGCGCAAAGTATATTCCATAAACAAGAGTCACTACTGTCCGCGCTGCAATCGCGGCTTTACTCTGAAGAAGAACATGACGCGTCATCTTCGCCACGAATGCGGCATGGCACCCAAGTACCAGTGCCCGTATTGTGACAAACCGTCCAAATTCACGCAGAACATTTATGCACATATCCGAAAATATCACACGGGTCAGGCATTGTGCTTCAGGCGATTATATTGAATAAGGTGTTACCGAAGGGATACGCTCTCGGTATCCTCTTAATATCGATGAAACGGTGGATTATTTCAATTTTGTTTACTTCCGTTGTATTCTTGTATCCATTTGTATTAGCATTCGGATAATGCAGGATGTGAAAACCGTTGTTGTACGAAGGAGAGTTCAATAAAATACTTTGAATCGAATTATCGGAATGCTCTCCGATATCTATGATTTCATGGAATAGAAAAGTTTTCTTCATAACACGTGAAGTCGAAGCGTCAAATGGAAAGGGAAAAGAGATGAAGCTTCGGAGGGGGCTTCACCCTGATCGATGAGTTCATAGGCGAGTTTACGTGTCCGTGTCGTAAGCTTGCTTTCCTGTTCTAATCCTGACGATCGTCTCGATTTCAGGTGCCACTGACGGACGTGTTCACCGGCGTAAACGGTTCACCTGTACGCGTTGCAGCAGGCGATACGTCAACAGCAAGGATCTGAAGAGGCATGAGAAGTACGACTGCGGCAGATCACCGCGTTTTAAATGTCCGTATTGTGGTCAACGAGCCAAGTATCGCTCGATCATTTACAATCATGTGCGCGCAATACATCCCAGGATGCACGTGACAACGGTGGATTTGGGCAGTGATACTTGTTCCCCTTCTGTTCATCGAGCAGAGAATCAAGGGTATTAATAGGATTTCGTTTCTTGCTCGATCATGGATCGAATATTTCCGTCCGAATTAGATCTCTATCATATTTCATTGGCATTGATATCTAATCTATGAGATTTAATGCGTAATAGCGTAGCCTCCCCGTTCTCTTCTATTATCTGTTTAAACAGAAAGTAAAAAGGAGCATAACAAATGGAGATATCGCTTAATTCAAGTTTATCTTCATGTCTATATTTAGTAATACTGTATTGGAACCTAGCGCGATCTGTGTGTCACGAAGCTTAAGTTCGAATTCACTCGAGGTGCATCTATTAAAACAAATTGTCATATACATTGTACTTACACGAATGTACTAGTCTTTTTTTCCATCACTTCTTATAGTCTCGACAGCGAATAAAAGCGAATAAATAAAAAGTTGTCGTGTTCCTCATGTTAACTTTGTCAAGTTCCTTGTGCTATCACAAAAACCGTTCATATTAAGTTTAATCCTTTTTTACATGTGAGTTTATTATTGTTAATGAATGTAATGTCTGAATATTTATGCACGTAAAGCATACATACTTACACGCACACATGTCCCGTATATTTTCTCTTGCCCATTATCTTTTCAGAGTAAGAATTATTGCAGAAGTGCTCCAGCCTGAATTGCTCCAGTGAGCGAGAAAGAAAGAGAGAAACTGCTCATAAAAGAGAGTAACAAAAAGGAACGCACGAAAGAGACATACGTGTCCATTTGAAAAATTATCTCTCTTAAATGTTACCGTTCAGTCTTCCGCGTTGAATCGTCATCGATTGATAGACAACCCTATGCTTTACAGCTCTCTACAGTAGTGCCTGCTACAGGGGTACTTCACAGATGACCGGTCGTCGGCGTCGTTCCTGCATCAAGCCGAATTCTTCCTTACGCGGCATCTTTGAGTGCCCCAAATGTCGCAAAACCTACATGTGGTACCGCGGACTGCAAAGGCACCTTGAATACGAGTGTGGCAAGGCACCGCGCTTCAAATGTCCGCACTGTGTCTACGCCGGAAAGCATCGCTCGCACGTCTACTCACACATCAAGAGTAATCATCACAACGGGCAAATCTACGCCCTTGATATTTTGCAGGATTAAAACTAAGAGTGTTTGGTAGGGATGAATAAGCGAGTTATTATCTTTTTTTCTTTTGGAATAGATTGATGGGTTCAGCACATGTACTCGGTACATGCGAAATGTGTAGTATGCGATAAAGATATGTATGCAAATTTCGTAAGACTGGTGCTAAACGAAGAGAGTTCAGCATAAATAGAACTCTTATTATCTAGTACGATAGATATATCCAGATATTAAAAGATATTTTGATTTAACTTCAATTTTCTTTAGTCGATTAACTAATTAACTGTGATCTTCATTTATTAACGAGCAAACTAAATAAATTATGATATATGTTTATTTCTGAATATAATCAATGATGTCATTGATTTAATAATGTTTGTATTAAAATATGTTACATATCGTTTTTATTCGTTTGCGACAATAGATATCAATTTTGAAAGCAATTTCACATTGTTTCCAACACAAACTTGTATATTGTACGTCTATATCATGTTATTTTATTAGTTTTGATCATAAATTTATAATAAACAATTTTATTTGTTAGATTGTTTGTAATATTGCTACTCTTTCTTTTATTGTTTATTATAATGTTTATTATATTCAACAATGCTAAAGTTATTCAACGAAGTTATTTATATCTTCGTAATCTTTTTTCAAGAAAAATCAATTCTATCAAGATCAAAGATATCAAAATTATAATGTAATTATTTGCAATTTATCGGTAATAAATAAGCTCATTTAACACGACAAATATGATAATATGACGAATATCTTATATAACAATATATTGTTCCAAATTAGCTTTGAAGCTTGATGAGAATATTAACTTTATCAAATATTTATGTGTCATCCGGAACAATAGAAATATTTTTACTTTCAGAATTGTAATTTTCTCCTATTCCTAATATTCCTCTTATCGTGTGACTCGTCTCTTCGTGTTCTCATCTTTTATCTTTACTATTTCGCTATTTTTATTGTTCGGTTATGTCATGTTTCTTAATATTCTATCATGACAATTCTGCAGTCGTTTTCGATGATTCCTCAATAATATATTGAATTAGCGGGATACATCACCAAATACTTGAATATAATTCTCTTATGTTCAAGCTAATTTCCTTCCGCTATTCGGCCGGTCAAGTCCTCGATGATCAAGGCGAACGCCAGGAACTGTATTGACACATTCGTCGAACTAACCGATGTGAATTCTTTTTCCAGATCTCTTCGTGAAATGGACGATGCAGAACCCACGTAATGCCGATTGCGACCGCAAGAACATATTCTATCGTCACCCCTGCCCCAAGTGCCACCGCAGCTACAAACACCGCAGTCACATGACACGTCATTACAGATATGAATGTGGCATACCGCAACGATTCGAATGTCCGTATTGCAAGCATCATTTGCGACAACGAACACATGTGTGGACGCATATACGCACGTTTCATCCAAACCAGGAACTCTATTGTGTTGATATTGCCACTAACGCAAGACTCTCTTGGCAAGAACATAGAAATGATTAAATTGTCAAATATTTTTAATTGTTCTAATGTAAAAAAATGTGAGATTTTCATATTCGCGCGTTAAGAATTTTTGTAAATCGAGAAATGAGTACTTTGCAATGATTATTTAAAGCTTTGGCTTTTATGGGACATAAGGCCTGATAAAAAGCTTGTTTTTAATTTCGCTTTATTTGATTTATACATTTATAAAACAATTTAGGAAAATTTTCAAAAAAAATCTACTATTACCTTGATCAAGTAAATATTTTTGTTTAATCATAAATTCATTGATTATGCTTAAGTCATTTTTTGATGACAATAATATTAGGTTGTTAAATATATTTAATTAATTCATAATGATTATTAAATGTTTTATAGAAAGGATTATATTTACTTCAATATATTTTTTTCTTATTTACATATATTTTAAATATTTTTATATATAGAATATATATGAATTCCTCCCTACATGTTATAATTTTCGAATTCTTATATCTTAATTACATATTTATAAATATATGCAGTCTATTTGATATATTATCTAATTCATATGGAGATTGAGCAGATTAAGCATAAAGCAGATTGAGTTAAGCTGAAGACTTTTATAAGATTCTGCAATCTTTACAATAATAAAAGAGTTATTAATTATTTAAGATTTGCAAATCACGTCATGTCTCGCGATACTGCGCTAATAGGAATGTTCTAGACACAGTATGTAGAAAATATTCAAAAAGAATATTAGCCTTTTCTTTATTGGAAATGTTTATCTGCCTTATGCCTACGAAGTACGGTTGCCGCCATTCCTAAAGCGTCTCGCTTGCTGTTTCGACGCGTAAGACGTACTGTTTTTAAATCCTAATTAATTAATAGTTTTTTTATTATTGTGAAAAAAATTATTACAGATTTTTCGGATTAACTCAATTCAATCCATACAAAAATGTTAGAAAGATTATTACATCTGAGCATCTGTGATCTGTCAATCAAGTTTATTGAATTACATTATGTCATTAATTGATAATGACATGGATTCATCAAATGAATAAATTATTTATAGAAAATTTTATTTACTGAAATTGATAAAATAAGTGGATAAAAAAATTCTCAAGAAGTTTGTAAATTATAGTTGATATTATAAAATCAGTGCATATCTTATTTAAATTCCTACCAATATGTTAACGTTCCTAAAATTAAATTCTTTCGTACTCACAGGAATATAACTGTAAAAATAATATCTATGCAAATGAATAATGCCCGCACGAATTATGATAGATTTAATTTTATGGCATTTCTTGAACATTTTGAATGATTTCATTTTTAGATCAAAGATTCATGTGAAATATTTAGAATTTTTTATGAACTCATCAATAAACAGAAAGAAACATAATTAACTTAATCTTGCATTAACATAAGTAAATGTGTAAGGATACATAATTATCCGATTATTGTTACTATCTTCTATATTCAGATTTCCATCTTGATTAATCTGTATTCAAAAATGCTTACTAAAATTAAAGACATGTGATTCATAGGAACTGATTCTATTTACGCACTGATAGTTTTATATGATACAGTTGTTAGTGAAAAAGATGTATCATAATGAAAAAGGAGGTATTCGATTTTGCAATATTGCCGCGCGTGTGCCAATAAAGTTACTACTATAGTTGCTATTATATTTGATCGATATGTTCTTCTTTCTTGTTTTTTCTCTCTTTCTGCATTTGCCCCTATATCTGGTGATGGTACTCATCATTGATAAGCAATCGTCGTTTTTTCAACTCCATAAGGACAATATTTAATGAACGATTTTATTTATGTCATTTCTTGTTTATATTTATTGTTGTGTGCTGATAAAGTGCTGATATGGAAGCCGCTTTGCGAGACGAGTTCAATTATGAAAGAAGCCGTAAGTCGGCTTATTATTAAAACGCTCTCGTTTCCTTATGGGTTTCAGGTAATCGTCGCAAGAAGAAGGGTAAAACAATTGATCCAGTCGAAATCAATCAGCGATTTGGTATGTTTGAATGTCCAAATTGCCAAAATCTCTACAAGTGGAAGAAATCTATGTTGGCGCATCTACGTTATCAGTGCAAACAACCACCACGATTCGAGTGTCTTCATTGTCAAATAAAGAATTATCAGAAGACACACATCATCCGCCACTTGCGCGTGCATCATTCGGATCTCACACCGATGTTCTTCGATCGAAAGCTCAATACTCTTTGCCGATCGCGATGAGGTTCACGATTGGATACGATTATTGTGTCTAATAAAAGGTGCAGTTGGATTTCCATGTGTGGTTTATTTGTGAAGAACCTCAATGTCCTGTGATACGATCGTCAATTTTCAACTCTGATTTATTTTATTTTCATGATGTTGAGAAATATGATTAATCAGATTTTTAATTAATTGCAGATCGTCATCGCCATTTTCTTGCAAGTAAATCCATTTGTTAATAAATGAAGTATAACACTAGTTTAACTATAATATTACAGAATGTTAATTCTGTCGATTAATAATTATTATTTGAGGTTGACATTATACACTGCACTTGGTTTGCATAAATTATTTATCTTAACACGCGTAGACGAGGATGATGGTAATATTTATGTATGTGCAGAGTCACGTCGCGAGGAGCATCTTTCAGATTTAATCATTTTCGTTATACGCTGCTTGCTGGAGAACTTGTGATGCAGCCTGAACCGAATGGGCAATGATTGCCATAAAAATTTTTCTCTCTTTTTCTCTCTCTCGCGTGCGCTCGAGCATGCGCTTCAGCATCTTCGTCTCCGTGTTTCAGGATTCCACGTGTTGCCGCCGTTCGGACCGAACATGATCTGCAAGTATCGACCTGGAACGACCAGTAAGCACAATTCCGGAACATCCAGAACGTCAAAGATGCGTACACACAAGATCAACACTGACAAAACAAAGCCGTTCCAGTGCCAAAAGTGTGGTCGCGGATTCACTTTGAAAAGGAATAAGGATCGCCATGTAAACTATGAGTGTGGACACGAGCCAAGGTTTCAATGTCCCTACTGTGGACTTCGCAGCAAACAGACTTCGCCAGTTTACGCTCACATTAGGAAGAAACATCCGGAAGAAGAGGTCTTTATCTTCGACATGAAGCTTTGAGCACGAAGATTTCCCATTCCTTATCTGATCTCAAACTGTTCAAGTGAATTTTGCCTCTTTATTGGTTTGCTTTCTATTATCATCTTGATCATTATCAGCATTACTGAAAATTAATATTTTTCGATATCGCTGTTTCAATATCGTTAAAATAAAAATTGTTATAATTCTTTGTTTTATTCTTATAAAAAATTAATGTAATATTACTTTTTTTAAATTGTATGGGTTAAATCAATTTTAATAAAATTTATGATATGAAATTATTTACATGAAAATTATTTTACATGACTGAAATTATTATTTTAATGTTTCTATTATTTTTAATTTCTAAAAATCTTAAGAAAGTTCTCAAAATTGTATTTTTTTTTAGTCTTTGTAATTCAAAGAGGCATTCAGTATATCCATAAAAAATTCCCTCTGCTCGCTCATAAAGACTCAAATGAAGATTTAAATGAAGACTCAAATCAAGATCGAAACCAAGAATCATTCCAGAAGAAATTTTAACTTTTACATAATTGAGATCCAGAAAAATTGTTGTTTCTACTTTATAAGAGCGATGATTCACTTGTATATTATTTTGTAAAATAAAATTTTATCGTATTTTTATCATGTTTGCTGTTGGGACGTGCAACTTTATGAAGCTATTCAATGCTCATGTTGTTCTTTACGTCCCTCTTTGCGTTTACGTATTAATTGCGGATAGGATGGATCTCTTTCTCATCTTCTGAAGATTTCACCACCGATTCGCAATTTTTGAAACCATTAGCATTTCTAGTTACTCTTATAAAAGATAGATTCTCGCGTATGGGATAAAGATCACAAGGCTAGCGATTTAGATTTCAATAGTATTTTGCAAAATTATGCCGTGCTTTTGCGTCACCGTAGTTCATAGCGCGACAGGTGTACTGCTGAATAACAAATTCATCATGAAGATGCTTCATGGTTCGGAAAGGTATCTTTACATTAACACAATACAAAAAAATATAAAACGTATCAATCTTAAGCAAATCCACTCTACCATTTTTAAATTAGAGGGAGTCTAAAAGTTCTCTCTCTCTCTCTCTCTCTCTCTCTCTCTCTCTCTCTCTCAGTTTTTCATTTCCTTATACTTTTCTATTTGAAGACAATAAAGCACAATACATTTAACCGGTCAATTTTGAAGTTTCAGGTTTCTATGCAGCGGCCCCGCAACTGGATCTTAACAACCTCTTGCAGTTCTACAAGTTCAAGGACAATAACAGAGAATTTGGCCAGGACTGCTCGACTATTTCGAGATCACTAACAGATTTCTACTCCCACGATCGCGTAAGAAGCACCTATCCAAAGGGCATGTTCGACGAAAGTAAGCCCTTTAGTTGTCCCAAGTGCAATCGCGGTTTCACTGTCAAGGGCAACTTAACCAGGCACTTCAGGTATGAATGTGGCCAGGCACCGCGCTTCAAGTGTCCTCATTGCGATTTCCGTAGCAAGCAGACATCTAACGTGAAGTCCCACATCAGAAGTAGGCATCCAGGTCAAAGGAATTATGTGATGACTATCAACAATGAATAAATGAACATTTTTATGCGTGAAGGTGTTGCGGATCAATCAGCATCAACCGTTGGAGTTAATCATGGCTTGCGACGAGCAAGCGATTGACAACCACTCGGGGAACCACACTTGTGTACGAAGCAAATATATACAATTATGATACATTACATTATGATTGTATACAAATTGCGAGCATCTTGAATTCCCTTTAAACAAATCTCACGCAATATTTTTATGTGTAATATTGAAGAAAGAACGTAAATGTATTCTATTTTTTTTTTTCGATTTTTTCATTGACATCGATCTCATTTTTCATTGATATCGATTGATTGTATTTTGTTGATCGTTCTTATTTATTAATAGTTTACGGCCACAATGCGGTTCCCTCATGTCGTTTGTCATATACATCATATGCCTCATATAAGACGATATTTCATGCATCTCAATGTGACTTGATTTCGCTGTAAGATGCGCCATTGAAAGAGCACAGAGCGACGAATCGTGCGAGATTCGTAACATCTGGAATAGTGGGATTCAGTATTACCGTCAGATATTTTCTCCGTCTTTACACGTAACCAAATATCTTCATGCTTAGTAATTAAAAAGCCAGCGTGCGGAGCCGTCACAATATGGCATGAGAGATGTGATGGCATCGTCAAAATAATCAGGAACTATTATGTTGCAATCAATATATCATATATCAATATAAACATTTAACCGTAAACATGGGCTTCTTCGGAAAAGAAGCATTTAGTGCAAACACATTCGAAGTTTCGATATTCGCGTGTTGTTGTGCAATCTTTCGATTATTAGGAGCTTTAAGAGAACCGTATGTTTTTTAAAGTATAACTATATAATTCTAACAATTCAGGTTGTGAGGTTAATAATGTGACGCGAAGAAGGAAACATTTACGTGTGTCTGCAATAAGATTGATGCATCTATTGATTGGCTGGTTTATAACAGGCCAAGAGCGATTTAGGAAAGGAACGATCATTATGCGTTGTCATTAGCGAAGAATTATTGTTGCTTCTAAAATCGACGAATCAGAATTGTTATAGCGTCAAGCGATCGTTCATCATGAAGACTGAATTGTTACTAACGGAAGCAGAAAGTCTGAAAGAACAGGGTTTTCAAGCGGTCGGAACAAACGTCGTTATTTCTTTTCTTTCTTTTCCATTGTTCGATATAGAACCACGCGCTGTGTTTCTTCGTGATTATGTTTTCACGGAGACACATCGATACACTCCAAAACACTTAAGACATAGAATATATTCGTCCATCAATATCGCGGAAATAGATTAAAACACTGTTCTTCATGCGATGCGAGAACATTGCTGTCACACATGCAGTTTCCGCAATTCAATTATCGCGATATACTTGCCCTGCTTTCGTTCGCATTTGTTCGCGAGAAATATATGCGAGAAAAAGTTCTTAGTAAGACACGATACACGTTAGTGGCCGACTGTTTTTGTTGCTGTGATATAATTATTGATCGTGTAGCAATGTAAGTATAATTGAGCGTATAATTGCGCTCGGCCGCAATGTGAATATACGTTAGACACGTTGATCAACGCGGCCAACGCGTAGAGGAAATTGTACTTCGTATATTCCGTTAGGTCTTTTAATTAAGTTTTTCGAATATGATACCTTAAGATGTTTCTAGTTTTCGCGAACAAGGGATCAAATCTTATTTCGGGGGTATTTTGACGATCCGTTGATTTGAAGATTTCAAGCGATTATTCATCATTTCGAATTTTGTACAATACGTCAAGGTATCCCTACGATTTCTCATCGATCAGAAGCGCAATGTATTTTCATCATCGATTTATTGCCTTAGCGATTTCCCGCGGTATGTTTTATGATCATATAAAGTCGCTGTGGAAGTGTAAGATAAAAATAAATTGATGTTCGGATACCCCATCTGTCGAATGTGCTTCAATAGTTTTCTCTTTGATACCTCCGCCCTTCGACTCGGTTGTCCCCCTATCAAACTTTCATGTTGCTTCCACTAAAACATTTGAAAACACAAGAATTTATCCGGGATAAAAATTGTCGTAGCTGCACAGTAGGTTTACACGATTTAACGCGTATGCTGTTTGTTTGAAACTAACGACGGACGCCTCTGTTTCATGTTTCATACGCATCCAAAGAACATGTCTGACATTTACTCAATCAAATATCACAAACAATCTACGTAATTTTTTATCTGTATTTGTGTGCTTGCGTTCATACACTGGATTTCCTTATATCATAATCTAACGAATCAGTTTTCTCTAAGAGCAATGATAAGTATTCTTGAGGAAATTCTCATCTATCGCAAATTGGTAGATTTTCTTTTTTCCTCTCTTCCCCCTTCTCTCTTTTCTTTTTTCTCCTCTTTTTTGAGATGATAAAATGATTTTTAATTTATTTAAAGTTAATGATAAATATTCGTTGAATAAATGTTTGTTGATATATCCGGAATTCAGATGCTACCAAATAAAGCAAGTTCGAAATCTAGACTCTCACAATGCGATTTTTGTTTTCAGATCTTCTTGTGATGGATTCCTTCATGAGCTTCGCAGGTCCAGGCGTCGAGGTTGTTGAATGTTCACCTCATCAACCTCAAAAGACACTCTACTATTGTCCCAAGTGCCTGCATGGTTTCACTTTGAAGAGCAATCGCAATCGTCACTACAGATATGAATGTGGTCATGAGCCCAGGTTCAAGTGTCCTTATTGTGAATTGCGTAGCAAACAGACGTCACAAATTTATTCTCACATCAGGAAGAAACACTCCGCCGAAAGAGTCTGGGTTATTGATCTAAAGTCTTAACGAAATTTCGAAGATTATATGCAGATCTCTGGTGCCTCATATCAACGTCAGTCACATTGTTATGTGTTATTGCAATTGTTGTGAGAGCAATAAATGTTTTTCTGCGAAATATTACTTTAAAATTTTCGATTGTATTCTTATTTGTTATCCTTGGCTGATATATGTTATTTTTGTTATTTACGATTTTTACTTTCAGATGCTTGGCTGACATTTCAAGAATACTTAATTATCCACTTCGTCTTTATCAGGTAGGATTGAAATAAATCAAATTCACAGGAAATTAGGATTTTCTTGCTTACCTCAAATTTTGCTCTTTCATTATCTTTTTCACTATTTTCAATATAAAGTTCGCAAATGATTTCTATCAAATAAGTTGCACAGCGTTTTCAAGATCCATCTACCGTCTAATTTATGACACAAACTGGATTGAAGATTGTGTAGGAAAAATGGAATCTTTTAGATACATGATATGTTATGTTTATATATATCGTTTTCACATATCATTATGTATCGTACTCAGGATATTATTTTGTGTACGTCAAAAATACGGTACGTATTTTAATGATAGACACGAAAATAAATGGAAAAAATTTCAAATATTGATATTTCTGAATTACATAAAGAAATACGTATAAGAAATACAAATAAATAATAATAACATCAAATACCAAAGATTTATATTATTATTGAAGAATTTCTAAATATTATTGAAGAATGTACGAAGAAAGTATGAAGACTTTGTTGTGCAACGATTTTAGAAGAAGAATCGTTAAAATACCAACAAATATATAATATTAAATTATAGCCTAAGTGCGCAGTTGAAACACATTACAAATAGAATATGTAATATCAGGCATCTCTTTCCCATAAAAATGTTAGAGATTTGCATTCCTAGTAAGAGTCATATCAGCTATTGATACCCGTTGACAATTATCCGATTACTTTCCTTTAACTATTATAATCGTTTGCTTTCAGTGGAACGAGTCTTTCCACTTCTTTATGGCAGTTATGGGATTGGAATGTTTGATTCGGCAAAGTCCGATGCAGACCACAGCAGAGGATCATCGATACGACGTCAGGGAACCGGTCGGAGAAATCACGTATGTCCCAAGTGCGGCAACGGTTACAGCGTAGTCAAAAGCCTTAGGCGGCATCTGCGTTATGAGTGCGGCCTGACCCCAAGGTTCAAATGCCCTTACTGTGGCACTCGTAGTAAGCAACGGGGCCATGTGAGCCAACATATACGCAGAAAGCACTCCGGCCAACGCGTTTATATTATCGACTCACCCTGATGATAAGAGGTCATGAGGGTATGAGGTTGCACGAGAGTATGTAGCCTGGTTAAACTTTATGCAAAAATTGTTCCGTCTTATTCGCGATGCATATTCGGTCGGCGATATTGTTTTGTTGTTCTTGTTTCCTCTTTTTTGTTTTGCCTTTTCTTTATTTAATTTTCTTAATGTGCATTTATTCTGCCGGTCTTCGGTAGTCTCGACGTGCAAACACAATGTTGTATATGATTTCTGTTATAATTGACATTTTGTTGATTGTACTACTTGTACTGTATCTTGATAGAATAAAACATTTTTATGATATTCCTATTAGTCTTTGGAAGAGATGGCTGTTTCATTTTCATGTACTTCATATATTAAACACTCATTGCCAGTTCTACCGGACAGTCGGACGCAACTTGGTTTGCCGATGTGCAAGCTGAGCACGTAAAGGAGATTCACGCGTGAGCTTGTACTCCTCAGGGTCAGGTGACGGGAATAACTCATGGTAACATAGACAAGCTTTCTTCGCGATTTTTTTCATTTTTACCTTTCTTTCTTTGATTTTCAATATATGTATCTCGATCCTCTCTAATCTCACGTTCTGCCGATTTTCTTCTTTTAGACACAAAGATGATCAAGATAGAGCCCAGTTTGGAGAGTATGTGTTCAGTAATGATGGAGGAATTCAAGGAATTCAACTGTGAGGAAGAGAAGCCAAGGAAGAACCGTAATGAATCTATGCGAGGCGATATCGAAAGACACACGTGTACACAGTGCTTCAAAAGTTACATACATGCGTGGCACCTAAAGAGGCATATGAAATTCGAATGTGGTCAAGAACCGAGAGTCCAATGTCCTTATTGCTCTATAAAAATGAAACAACGTGGCCATGTTTATAGACATATCCGACAATGCCATCGGGGCAAGAAAGTCTATGTGATCGATCTCAACTGAGAAGAAAAAACAGCGAGAAAGCCTAACCGTTGAATATATACAGTGCAATGTTTTTTTGTTATTTATGTATTGTTTTTTAATATTAGTTTGAATATTTTTTGAATTTTATGAGCAATTTGATTTTAAACGATTTTAAAGGATTTAAACGATTGAATGATATGAATCAATCATATTTGATTTCTGATTAATATTGTAACAAAAAAGCTGCCTCTTCGCTCAATATTCCCAAATCTCATGTTTATCAATCATTTATGATATTATAACATCGATGCTGATATATCTAGTCATTATAAACAGGATTTGAACGTGGTATGAGAAAAAATATTAAATTATGATTTGCAGAAATTAAGTTTATTCATACATTATGATATATCTTGTATCTTGTCTTATTTTGAGAAAAGGACAAACAGATAAATATAATATTTTCATATTTAATCGAAATAAAATAATTATACCCTGATGAAGAATATCCATCATCGTCCATCCATCATCATGTATATCCGAATGACAAAATTGGATTTCTCATAAACTCGAACATTCGTGGGACTTGACTTTGCAAACTCTATGCGAATATTCGGAGCTTGGGGAATTGGTGATTTGATCCAGAATCTACGCATTCTCTGTGTTTTCCATCGTCAGTGTTACTAGTATCTTTTCTAAATACAATTCTCGCATTCCATAACTAAAGCCTGTTTTCTTCTTTCTCTCGCTTTCAGACCCATTAGTATCGTGTATGGTTGTACCCAATAATCTACATCAGCAGAACTGCGGCTATCCCATGCCTTTGATGAAGAATTTGGCAACGCTATGGATGGTCAAACAACGTAGCGACTACCCATATCGTTGTGAGAAATGTGGCAAGGGTTACCAACATCGTGGCACTCTACTGAGACATACACGACATGAATGTGGCAAGGAACCGCAGTTCAAATGCCCATATTGTGCTCACAGAAGTAAACAACGAGGCAATCTGTATCAGCATATTCGCACTAATCATCCTGGCAAGAACGTCTTCTCCACTAGTAACTAGTGCTGGAACTAGTTCTGACGCGCGCTCGTTTTTATATTTGATTCCTATTCGTTTTATCCTATTCGTTACATTTTAATTCATGATTTTAATTATTTTAATGAATAATTCTATAAATTCATATATATGGAAACAGAAATCATAGTTATTTTTTAGGATGAATTTAGAATAATAACAGTGTATTTACGTAGTAAATGATTCGTTGATGTTTGAAATGATAAAAATTTCAATAAATTACAAATTTGCAGTTGTTTATAACAGTTATATTATTAATTAATTGCTTAATTTTGCCATATTCATTCCAAAGGCTGTTTGATTAAAGTTTTTTAAGCTATTCATCTCAATAATTATAAAGTATTAACCATAGTTAGTAGAAATAATATAAATGGAGAGCAATAACTTTTCCAGTTTTTCTAAAATTTCATTTTAGATATGTTTTTGATGATTTTTATTCTTTTTTTTTTCTATACATTATAATTAATTATCACTGTTCGTTAATCTGTATTTGCTAAACTTTACGCAATAAATAAATTGAAACACGCCTTTTACTTATATAAATAATCCTATATGAATCTAATTATTTTATGATACGAGATATAATAAAAATAATCTATTTAATATATCCCTCATACATCTCTACATACATATTACGTGTTCTCTATCTCTCTCTTTTTACAAAAATTTATATTCACTCTTTTTCATTTCTTTGGAAATCATGTTATTGGAATGTACAACAAAAATATATCTTTGTTATGTCACATTTGTTTTTGTGAGGAATGAAGATGTTTAGTTTCTATTAACTTATGTTTATATTAATTTGTATTAATTGAGAATGTTTAATTCTGAATATTGAATATATCTATTTATTTTTTCATGTCTTGATTTATTTTTTCATAACTTTTCATAACATAACTTTTATATAATTAGTCTTCAATCAAGAAATTTGATTTTTTATAAATATAATACAAATTTTTTGAAAAAGTAATCTAATTATAACAATGTACATTAGACACTAAAGTGAACAAGAAATATATCTTACGCTGCAGTGATCTTTACGATTGAAAAGTTCGCGAGAATTTCTACAAATTGGATTCGTCTGCTACAGAAATTTGTTTTCTTCGAAATCTTCGTGATCATTCACTAATCGTTATTTTATCTTATTGCAGGGATGGAGTGGTTCAGTTCCAATCAATGTCATCAAGATTGGCCGATCAATCAACGCAAAATCATGTATAATTTTGATTGCGTAGACGCAAAATCTGTTCGAAGAATATGGACGAAGATGGACAGTTATCTTGATAGAAAACCAGGTTGTTTCAAGTGTCCAAAATGTGATAAGAGTTATCGCTGGCTAAGGAATATGAAGAACCATTTAAAGATTGAATGTGGCAAGGATCCGAAAGAATGTTGTCCATATTGCCCGCATCGTACCAAATACAAGAGTAGTCTGCAGAAACATATTCAAAGGATTCATTTTATCTAATTCTGTAGATATACTTCTTTGCGTTATTCATTGTTACTTCTGCGATCTTTTAGTTGTCATTTAGTTATCAAATGACAATCTATACGCACTAGTTATTAATACACACGTTCATATTTGGCAAATGAAAATGTTTGTTACAGTTTGGTATTGGTATACTAGTAAGATATTGTTTATTAATGAAATTATTGCAAGTGCACAAAATTGTTTGACACACAATTCTGAAGTTATTTAACACTATCGTTTATTGTGAATCTCTAGTTGAAATCAAATATTAAAGAATTTTCATGCAGTTTGTCGATTTTTACACATCTTGTATACCTTGTATACCTTAATTTTCCCATCTAATTCCATTAGATATTTTGTTCGTTAATCGGTATTTAATGATGATGCTTTCAGAACGGATCTATCAATGCTACAGATGCGGGAGAACCTACATTTGGTTGAAGAGCCTAAGAAAGCATGTACGCACCGAGTGCGGCTTGCCACCGAGACATCAGTGTCCATATTGTCCGCACAAGTCCAAACAAAAGTGGAACTTGATTGCGCACATCAAGAAGAAACATATTTTTTTAAATTAAACTCTTTAGCTTTCTAGTGATTTTTTCTTGTATAGATTTACATAATGAAAGTCCTCCAATATATTTATCAAAACTTTTTGATAAAGGATTAATAATTTTCTGTTTTAAATTTAAAATTTGAAAAAGTTAAGTTTTTTAAAAAATTTATGTTAATTTATTATTATTAAAGAGCAAGAAAAAATTACATAAATGTTATTACAGGTTTGAAACATCTATGCTGTGCATATTAAAGTTGAAGAGATATATTTTCGATCTTGCTAAAGACATATCATGTGTTAATTCAATAAATTATTAATGTAACTTTGAAAAAGGATTTCTCTTATTTTCATAAACTTGATGTGATATTGATTCGTTTGTGATAGAATCGATCTGCTAAATTGACTTCTAAGATTCATATAATCTTGTTACATCATCAATAATTATAAGTTATTTTTTAATATATATATAATGTATTTTTTTTTTCATTTTTGTCATCATTTTTCGTTTTCTTATTGGCAATATAATTATTTTTTAAAATTTATATACATATATATATATATATATATGTAAGAGCATATATTTCGTAGTCATATGAAAACAAATTCATATCATTTGTAAACAAATTTATTATAAAAAAAGCATAAATTTTATATTAATAGTTGTTAATTTATATATTAATCCATAAATTATGATACATTTTATATTTTTTAAATACATTTTATATATTAATAATTATTAATAATTATCTTTTGTAGAGAATCTTAATTTTGGGAAAAATTGCAATAAATTTTTAATAAAATTGTGATATTTTTTAATATGAAGATGCTTTAAAGATATTTTTGTCATATATTAATTTTAATCGCGTTTTCGAAGGTAATAGATAGAATACTCTGCAGAAGACATCCTTATTCGCATCTTGGGAAAATCCTTCGGTACTTAATAACTTTATAAAAGTATCTTCTTGCTGATTAGTATTTTTGTTGCAGGTATCAAATATACATGCCAATATTGTGGACGATACTTCGCATGGCCATCAAGTCTACGTCTACACCAGAAAATGGCATGCGGCAAGCCGCCGAACTTCTATTGCACTATCTGCGATTACAAGTCGAACTTCAAAGGCAATCTCAAGAGACATCTATTTTGCAAGCACAAAATGGACATGTATTAATATTTTAGCTGCATATTTTTTATTCTGTTATCATATTTTTGAAAATGTTCTTCTTTCACTGAATGAAAAAAATATAAAACGAAATCAGGGACGGTTTATCAATGTTTTAACATGGAAATATAATTGTAATAAGTAGTAAAAGAAAAGCTGTCTCATGAAAATCAGAAAAAAAATGCAGAATGTACGGTTGAAGGTAAAGATTCGCACGAATCTGATATTAATTGATTATCCTGTTCCTCAACATAATTTGTAAATAAAATATATTTGTTGCAACGTCTCCTATAGTAATCTTTCCTCTTAGTCTTTATTAAATGATTTCTTCCTGATCTCTATATCTTCATCAGATTTATTATAGAATTTAATCTCTTAATAGTTTTTTTTGTAAGTTCTTTTATTTCAGATATCGAATATCGTTTAGATACGAGAACGAAGTAAGTATGTATATACAGGAAAACAGTCGCACGTAAACATCCTTCTTCCTCTCGAAATCGAAGAAGCGCTTTTCGAGATTATAGCAATTAAGAATCTCTGAGAATGTTCGAAGATTTTCTTTCCATTTTTTCCTACTTCGGTTCACTTGAGAAATGATTGAGAAATTCCTTCTTTAGAAACGTCTAGGAGGAAACGCGCGCGCGATATCTCGAAGAGCGCCATTCCGCGAGATGGATCATATCAAAAAGCGATTTTGCGGGGAATCCATTTCCGAAGTAACTCTCAAGGCATGCGCTTCGATGTATAGAGACCCATTTTGGTTGCATCTGACGCTTGCATCACTCGATTTATCACGATCCTTGAGCACAGAGGCCTTGCGAGGCCTCGCCTCGCATCGCCAGGGATCAGGCTTGATCCCTTGCGGTTTTGTACATTCTTGATTGCTAAAACGGTCTTCTCTTTTCAGATGTGCCCTTATTTCCGATCGTGAAGCCGCGATTGCATGTCTGTCCACGCTGCGGTCAAATGTATTCATGGGCGTCGAACTTGCGGAAACATTTGAAGATGGGCTGCGGCATGGTTACCTTCGAAACACACTTCTCCTGCCAGTACTGTCCTTATAGATCCAGGATTGAGGCAAGCTTCCTCAAGCATCTACTCTCGGTGCATAACATCAAATAGACACGCCAACTATAGATGCAACCGTATATCTTGCTGATTGACGTTTTCGATTTCTTTTCTGTGACTGTGGATTATCTTTGCTCGATGAACAGTGAATTCGTTCAGGAATTTCCTCTTCTCAATGTAAATCATCGTAATAGCGATTGCCATTAATTTATTAAGGCATTCATTCATTTTTCTGCTGAAAGATCTTCGCTACGTACCTCGTAACGGTCGGATAATTTGATGATACATGTCTCGAAATCTGTTTTTTCACAGTTTCTCTCTGTTCTCATCTGGAAGAAAGTGTATGTAATCGCACGAAAGTTGTTGCGTCGCGTTTCGACAAGGGGCAGAACATCAGTTCATGCGATGCTGATTGGAAATAATGAGTGTGCAGTCTTATCTAATTGTTTTCGATATCTAAATATCGAAATATTAATTCTTGAAAGCAACGCTGAGATATCACATAGTTATATTATGACATGTTATATCACGATTCATATGGTCTAGGTATTGTATTATAGACTGTGTGATGTCATTGGCATTCAAAATTCCGCGGAAGCGATTTGCGACTGTTTAGTTCATAAGTTTGTGCGTTTGCGGCATTCGATGACTTATTCAGAAGACAATTTTATTTTAAATTACCTTAGATCATAAGTGAAAGCTAGAAGCTTCATTCGTTCACAAAAAATATGTTTGACATAAGAAAAGTACATCTATGAACATAGTCATATTTAATTGAACGAACAAAATCTAGTCGAACGGCTGTTTCTTTCATAAGATTTTAAATGAACTAATTTTGAGATTTATAGTTGATTAAATTATAATATGATAATAGCTTTTTATATTTTAGCATAATGATACATTTATTATAACAATTTTTTATTAATATTAAGTATAATTTTAATTCAACAAAGTTTAAAAATTTTTTTACATTATGTTTCGTGGCTTTAGATAAGAGTTATATATACTCGCATCAAGAATGTTCAAAATCTTCCTTATTTCTTTTCGAAGAATTTCGTTTGATACGAATCATTTATGTTTATGTTTATTTATATATATATATATGTATGTATTTATGTATGTGTATATATATATATTTTTTTAGCAATTTCTCTGTTTATGCGTATTTCACTGGAAAAAGCGCCTTTTTTTCCTACGATCAATGATTAAAGATAGTTACAATTTATAACTTTGATATTGCATACATTCGTGTGTGCATGCACACACGTGTATATGTATGTATGTGTGTGTATAGCGTGGGAGAAAAGTCTGATTACTATTTAGAAAATGATGAGACATTAATGGTCGCATATTGTAGTCGTAAGCATAGTCATCGAGAAACGGCGATCATCGAAGACTATATAATGATCTTGAACTCAAAACTAGAAGTTTAAGTATGAGCATAAACTTAAGAAAGATATTGATGGAGCCATTTTTTTAACGCGATTAGTAATATGTCCATATATTGTCGACTTGTGCATTATAGAGACAGCTCGAATATAGTGCAATTTCACTGTAAATTTTATGCTAGCTCCAATTACGCTTAGCCATGTGGTGTAGCGAATCTTAGACGACAGTTGCGTTTATCAACGATTAAGCGTATCCCGCAACACGATCAACTATTTTCTTTTATGACAATGTAATCACAGTAGAGATAAGCATGCATCCGTGGCCTGTTTTATGCGATATGCGTGATTTCATCTTTAACATAAACATCGATATACTAGAATTTTGGTAATCTTTATACCATGCGGAACCACTCCACTTACGTTTATCGAAATGTTTTTATATTGTACAATAAGGAAATGGAAACAAAACATATAGATTATAGATTAATTATTGTCACATATTTGACAAACTATATCGTTCCACAAACCACATTGATCTAAATTTAAAATGCTAATTTCTGACATTATATAATAGGAATATTATCATTACGCAATAGGAACGACATAACATATAAAATATTTCAGTGGATTAACTGTTAACGAAAGATATTCTATACAAAAGTTTCATAAGCAAACAAAGACAAGCTTAAGATAGAAAAAGAAATTTTGCAATAAAATATGTTAGAAACATAAGAAATGTTTGATATATGCTTATGAAATCAGCATACTGATTTACCAGCATCAGATTTACCTAATTGTCCTAATGAAGAAATTCGTTGATGCATATCGATACTCGTTATAAAAGCTATTATTGCAAAATTTGTTATCATATACATGAATAATATCATACATTTGGCATATGATGATGTTATAGAGACGATAACGTATGAGCCACTTGCCTATGAGATACACGCTAATGTACTTCATCCAGTCGATAGATCAGTAGATCAATAGATCAATCGAGTCACACATCGTTACGGCTGCTCTGAGCAGCGATTAAGTGTTTGTGTAACAATGTTTCGCATTCGTTTGCTTTACAAATAAATACCTGTGTACATATTCGCAGTCACGAGAATATTCTTCGAACTGCATCCTTTTTTCATATGTTACATATAATTTATAGCTTCATAAGATATTATTTCGATTACGAGATCAAGATTTGTCGGTATATAATTTACATATTTCCAGGCGTTTAATATTATTTATTTTTTAAATTATCCTCGACTTTCTCCTTCTTTTCGTTTTCACTATTTTTATTTTTTTTCTATTCAACTCTCCACAATTCCGCTATTATTTTATCATGATTATTATTATAACATCGATAGCTTTATTGTTTTATTCAATTTATCTTGATTATTATTACATAAATTATAGATAGAATCTGAAATATTAAATATTAGCTGTCCGAAATTATCTGTTTAAGAGTTATTTACATGAAAATCTTGATTTCTCATCTTATATTATTATATTTTCAATTTTTTTCTCTTTATGATACCATTATAAGCAAGAAATTACGCAGATCGTCATAACACAATGTACCTTTTATCGCTAAAGGAATAAAAGGCTGTCAAGACGAATAGAGATATGACGAAGTTCTAATCTCTATATACTTCATATAAATTAACGATATATAAAATAAATAGAGCAGATACATTGCATGAGACTACAAAATAAAAGACAGCAATTTAAAAATATCACAATGAAAGAGAGACAGATTTGTAATGCGTGTTATTTCAGATAAAAATTTAAAAAATTTCATTGCAAGCGATAAAGTTGGCAATTTTATAAATTTCGTTCATGTTGTAATTAGGATTATATACATACATTAAGCATATGTTATTTAATTTTATTTAGTAATATTAAGATTTATCGCAATCGCTTAATGTTATCTTGGTCAATCAATTCATTTTATGCAATAAAAGATACAACAGAAATTTCCATTTGTACGCGCGTGCGCGCGCGTGTGTGTACACGGAAATATGGAAATATATATATATATATATATATATATATCCGTATAATCTTTAAGTATGAAAAGCATTCGTGGAAAAATGTCAATGTTCATCGCATGCTGCTTAGATGTAAATGTGTTGAAAACCAGATCACGCATTGGATTTGGGTAACCGCCCAAACGGTTGCTGTTACAATTCTTAGATGTGCTGAACGCGTCATGACAAACTGGCTCTTATGTTTCAGGTGCTATCGTTCTGTGGGAGGATTATCCGGTGCTCAATACAACCAGACACAATAACTACATCGAACGCAAGTTCAGAGTCAAGCATATAAATCAAATCGCGGGTAGGTACAAGTGCTCCAAATGTGCCAAGTTGTACCGATGGAAGCATCACCTTGTGGAGCATGTGAAGGCCTCCTGCGGTCAAAACAAAGCAGAGTGTTGTCCATATTGTAGTTACAAGAGCAATCGCAAATGGAACTTGAAGTCACATATGAAGAGGATTCATGCGAGCATATGAAATATACATTTTGTATAAATAAGGACGAATGAATAAGTGTTGGACAGTCCATAATTATTCATAGTAGTTAAGCTATGTAGAAATATGTTATATGACAGACATATCTCATTATGAATGTTTTCACTTTGATGTTCTTATTCAATAAAACAAGTGTTTACTTCATTTAGGTCTTTTGAAGACTGCTTTAGCCTATTAGAATTATTTTCAATTTTTTAAAATTAATGCATTTCGAGGAAAACTCTCTCTTGATTATTTAATAATTCCACTTGTAAATATTTTTTATTGTTTGAAGAGAAAGATTCATCTGAAAGAAAAAGAAAGAAGGAGAAGAGAGAATCCTGAATCGAACACTATAGTGTTGAACTTACGTAACTACGCATGTTTCATTTTTACTTCTCTTTCATGTTACAGGACTGTTCGCTTATGAGACTCGTTTACGGAACAGGAAGTATAAAACAAGATATAGACCTCAGTCAGAAATGGTGAAGAAAGCTATTGAAGCAGTAGCCGCTGGAATGTCCTTGAGAAAGGCTGCCAAGATGTATTCCATGTCTAAATCAGTTCTACATCGATATACCAAAATGAACATTCCTTTCATGTGAAATTTATGTAAAAAAATTTCGGATATAAATTTTTAATGATTGGAGCAAATCTAAATTAAAATTCAATTCAAATTTTAATTCGATTAATAATTTTTTTTGTTCTAAAATAAATCAAAATTCCATTTTAACATTTTTGTTCCGAACAAATCAGATTTTTCCTTTTATATATATATTTATGTATATATTAATTGATCAATAATACGATAATGATTTAAAGTTTTTTTTATATTATATTCTGATGTAACTGAATATTAGATTTATATTGTTGCATGTTATTATAATTATCATTCTTATTACTTGCAAACATTTGTTAATATCTATATTCAATGTAAAATATTATGTAATCAGAAATGTTTATGAGAAGAAAATCTGCTTTAATTGCTGAAATAATTTTTTTGAAGAATGTTACAATTGTGTTAGTTTTTATTTGCAATATGTATATTAATAAGGACGAGAAACATATATATGATGATGATGAAAATATTTAACTACAGAATACATTTTTACGTTTTTACATTTAGTAATTTACTGTCTTTATATTATGTTTGTTTTATTGTGGTTGTGTTATAAAATTGTTATATTATCAAAAATTATAAAGGGGAATAAGGTATGTATTGACTATGAAAATTATAAAATCAAGATAATAAATTATCTTAATGGTATTAGTTCATAATATATTATATTATGTTATAAATAGATGTACATTGTGTTATAAATAGTAAATCAAGGATGAATATACGAAATAAATAATAATATAAGGATTATTTTATAAAAAGTTTTAATTTTATTATTTTATTAAATGTTTCATGCTCTTTCGCTTCTTGATATTCTTTCTATTGATTTCGAAATGAATTTTAATTTTTTCCTTGTTTTTATATAATATTACTTACTAATAATTATCTATTTTTGGTATAAAATTTGGTGTAAAATGTTTTTAAATTACTAATAATTCATAAAAGATAAATAATTTTTGTGCAGATTTTATTCGATTTGACTGACTAATGTTTTAGAAAGATTGTCCAATGTTTTGTTAACTTATCAAAAAGATAATGATAACCAGAAATTTTAATAACCATGAACCTTTGACTCAAGGAAGATCCTTATAATCATCTATTAATCAATACGAATATATTTGTTGCAGAAATATTCTCACAGCGATATCATTGATGTTCATCTTTGGCAATATTTATATGATTGTGAATATAACTTGATGTATAATAATATAGAAATAATAGTAATGCAGATCTATCTTTATACTTTATACGAATAAGAGAGGACAATCTTGTTGTTATAAATGATTATCGTATAAATATTTCTTGAATGAATCCTATCAATCCAAATTTTGTACACTAAACGTATCTAAAAACGCTCATTAAATTTAAATTTAATATAATTTGCCTTTAATTTTGTATAGTAGCTGATGCTATGCCTCCTTAATGACCCATGCATCTTAGAATCAAAGAAGTTACATGAAACGTATTCCAGCGACTGTAAAATAGTTGACGGAATTTTCTGACACATTGCGATATTTAAACCAGTAAAATATGATTTGTAAGACCAATAAATATATACGATACTATAGACATTATTCTTCCATAAGATTTAACATCGTTTGTTCTTCTTTTATAGATATAACTGGTTATAAAAGGTAATTGTAAAAGATATTTATATTTTTTATATTGTTCGCGCACGTTCGTAATATAATCTGGCAAAACAGATATCTTTGCAAGAACTGTATAAAATAGGTATTTTCTTAAATGATGAGAGATTAGACATCGTCGGAAAGTTTGCGCTATCTCATGTCCGCACACGAACATGCGGGAAAGAATTATCCTGCGGATACGAACAGTTCTCTAATCGGATGTCCCTGTGTTTTTCTGTTTTATAGATACACGCATGACGGCCTATGCAGATCGCCAAAGGATGACCTATCCATGCAAAAATTGCGGCAAGATCTACAGCTACTACTCCAGTCTGGCTAGACATTTAAAACACGAATGCGGTGTGGAACCCAAGATCCAATGTCCTTTTTGTCCATATAAGACGAAGCACAAGTCAAGCCTGAACACTCATCTAAATGGCAAGCACATGAAATTCTGGAACGGTTTTTATAAATTGCCCAGTGACAACATATGATCCTCGATGAATGCCAAGAATTAAATCATAATACTGAAATGTATATAGCAGTGAGTTTTTGCCGCACATGCGATACTTTATGTTAGGCTATTCAAAATTCACGCTATTCACATGCAGTATTTGTTATGATTTTGATACTAATTATAGTATTAATATAATATAAATATATTATACAAGGTAAGTCAATAAAAATGATCATTTAGAAAAATTCATTAATTTATTGATTTATATATGTATATGTGCATACATGGATATGTAATATCAATTACATAATAATTATTCATGGTAACTGCCAGTTATCAGAATGAATCAAATTTAGAATTATGAACATAATTTTATTGTGCTTTAATAATTAGTAATTTAGCATATTAATTAATTAATTTTGATAATAATTTAAATAGATAATTTTTTTTTATTTCATCTATTTGTGATAGTACGCATTCAGATATTGAAATTCTGAATTATCTTATATGCTCATATCTCTTGAGCATGGATTGTTGTTAAAGTTATATAATTCTTGCGATTCCGAAGCGAAATCGTATATATTTATATGCGTATTTATTATTTCTATCACGATTTCCATCGCAAGCCAACAACATTCACAGTACCATTAAGTATCACGAGCGTTTATTTTGCAGCGACATAATATCTATATTTTTATAAACAATTACAGACGCATCGTCATTAATATCTTGATATAGCCCATGTTATATGGATGCAAGAATGTAATAATTACGTATCAAGTGCTTGCGGAAATAAAATCACGAATAGATGATATTACTTATAACAGTATTAACATATTAACGTATGTTATATACTTATCGACGAAAATACTTAACTATTTTTTAAATATTGCTTTTTAGTTGCTAAATGTTTGTCATATTTCATTAGGATTGATGCCTTTCAAATCGTAGTTCTAAATTACATTTCAATTCACACGCAAGTGAATGGAATGGAAGATAAAATTTATCTTTGTCGCTTTATTATTTTAATCGAAATAAAACTGCTGCAAGAACTAAAAGACTGATATATAGAACATATAGGTAGATCATTGTGTCCATTGCTATCTATGAATTTAAAAGGTTTAAGAATGGTGATTATGTTGTCATTATTTCATCATAATAACTTATCATAGTCATCATACATCAACAGTGGAGAAAGATTCGAAGTAGGATCGCGCAATTTGAAATCCAATTTAAGAAATTTTAATATTTAAAACAAATATTGTAAATTACGCATCAAAGACTTTAATGTATAAGCGTACGTACAAACACTTTTATGTTTATTCTCTTAGATTTATAAATGAAAATAAAATTTATTTTGTATTTAAAATATATTCGATATATATATATATATATATATATATATATATATATTTCATATTACTCGTCTGAGTTATTTAAAACTAATAATATAGAAACGGAAACCGAAGATTCTAATACCAAAGTGGTTATCGACTACGAAACAGACAAACCTATCTCATATGCTGATATGCAATAAATTTCTAAAATATTTTTTTTCTGACCAATTATCTTTTTCACTCTTTTAATTTTCCATTCTTCTATTTAAATGATGGTATTTAGTATATTAGTAAAAATAAGTTTAGCATTAATAAAGCTGGATTATTGCAAAGCTCAAGTTATTGGAAATGCTTAATAAATAGCGCCAATAAATTACAAAGAATATGAATAAATGATTTAAGCACGATTGACAATAAAAAAAGATATAGAAAATTCGCACGCTTGTATGAATAGAGTATGCTTCGCTATATGTTCGTTATAAAACATGACAAATATATATGTGCGTGAACATCGCACGTCAGGCGTAGGATATTGTTATAATAGATATCTATTTACTTCAATAAAAATCATAATAAACTGGTTCCTTTTCTATAACATCCTCGAAATTTTGTTTCAGTTATCAATCTACGATTTTGAATGCACTGATCATGCATTTAGTCTTCTTAATTTAAAGAAAGTATAATTCATATAACATTTAGCATTTGGATTAATCAAATCATTCTTGATGATAATGTAATAATCTTAGAAAATGTTTATATATTTATCTTTAAAAGCTTTCGAAGAAATGAGATATACGTTCTATATAAGAAGGCAAAAAAGCCTGAATAAATAGGACGAACATCCTGATATTAAGTGCAAGATTATATTATTAAGATAAGATTATATTAAATACATTGATATTGTTCTTTTGATAGCAACATTATGATGATTTTATTAAGTAATGGCAGAGTTGTTTTATTGAAAATAAAAAAAATATTTGTATTAATACAAGTAATACATATGTTCAAAAAATTTTTCGATTTGTTAATAGATCAGGTCGATATCAGTAATTTAATAGCCAGCGATTGTGAAAATATATATCGATTAAGTAAATGAATATGCATAATAATCATTTTATCTATGTAATCTCAGAAATAATTAATTTAGCCTAATTTTTAATTAATTTAATAACGAAAATTAATGTTCCTGTTCTCATTATGCTTAATTCACATATACAACTTGCATGACTCTTTACGGAATGTCGTTTCCGTTAAATCGCCATTTGAATACATTCAGCAGGTTTTTGCATGTCAGATCAAAGTTGCTGTCGGAAGAATATTTACGGGGGCATTCGAATGTGAAGAGCCCACGCCTTATATGTATAAGTACTATATAAGTAAGTTATATAACTTAGTAAGTTATATAAGTACCATGAATAAATATATTATCTAATGGTCACATGAATTCTTTCAGAATGGCATCTCGATAGTATACAAGTAGTCGATCCTTTAGAACTGATCACGCTACGGAATGACAAAATAGATTGGCGGACAACTGCAGCAATATCGCAGGGTTTCCGGTGTCTCCGTTGCGGACGGTGTTATAAGTTCAAGAGGTCATTGCGTCGACACGTCAAAGTCGAATGCGGCAAGACGCCAAAACATAAGTGCCCTTACTGTCAGCATCGCAGCAAGTACAGGGCCAGTATATCGAAACATGTTCTTTCCATTCATCCGAATCTGCCATATCCGTAGTGGCTTATATTCGTGATTGATTGAGCACAGTCTCCTTGTTCATTTATCCATTTATAAGTTTACGATATCTATCGAGGACTGTTATCGTCGAGCGCATTATACCTCGATGATTTATTGAAATTTTTATTTTATTTTTTATTTTTATACATTTCATAATTATTGCGAGCTTTCTATGCCACATCGATCAAGGTCATAAATTGATTTTTATACTTTTATATTTTTTTACTATTTGAATTTAAATCTGATATTTATATCTTAAAACTTAATAAGTGTTATATTATTTAATATCATTCTTATTATTTATTTCTTTGATACGTTATAAAATGTGATACATCGATACTGATCAGTTAATCAATATTTTTTAATACATATTTCTTCTACGATGAAGTAGATATATCAATTAATGATATATTGATTATTGACCTTCGATGATTACTATACATTTGCATTGCGTGATTATATATATGTCATACATATCCATTGTTTTTTTACCCGAATTTTGTATGAGATTATAAGATCATACAATATGTAATAATTCTTTTAAGTAGATTCTTACTTAATTTAATTATATGAAAATTATTGCAATAGGCAAATTATTTATTATCGCTCAAAATTAATGCGTCTTAAGTGATAAATTGATAATTAGATTATATTTATACTGCTTACCGCTTTACACCGCGCGATTTTTATAAAATCGATCTCATAGCTAATAATATGTCGAAGGAAAAACATAACCGATGGATATTTGTTCTGGCTAAAATAACTATTTATATCAATTGTAGCGGCTTGTAAATTGTATCTTGATACACGGTGGATATAAACAAAATATGAAATATGAACATAGAATGGATACTAAATAGATTTATTTAAAGAAAATGTTTTGCTTATTTAAGAAGAAAAAATATACATTGAAAGCATGTAATTATACCTGCTTCTTCGCGATATATAACAAGATTCTTATGAGCACAATCGAAGTTCTCTCGTTTATATATTTATTTGCTCACACGTATGTACATTTTCTTACGATTACTTCTCCATTAAGCATTCTATGCTTATCCAGCTTATTTAAACATGATAATGCATATTATGATCCTATTTCTAATTATTTATTTAAGCTATTTGAGATCATAATAAAGTTATTCTTTTCTATTGCAAAGAAAAGAATATAGGGATTGCAGAAAATCAATGACATTATTCTTATTTACACTAAACTGCGAGGAAAAATAAGTTATTCGAACATCTCTCCCGTATTAATAAAGTGCTTTTCATTATTGCAGATAACGCCAAGATGAGTTCTTACATGACTCAAGCAATGCAGGATCAACGCCGATGTCGTGGTCAAGGTTGTTTCACTTGTGACAACTGCAATCGTCGCTATCATCATATGAAGAATCTGAAAAGGCACATGATTAATGAATGCGGCAAACAACCGATGCATCAATGCATGTATTGTCCTTATAAGGCTACGTACAAGTCGTATCTGCAAGTGCATATGGTGAAACATGCAAAACGAGACTTTGCACCTCGCTGGTATGTTTCCAAGAAACCATATCCATGAAAGTTTATACTTATCATTCGACCACTTACACGATTTAGTGGTTAAAGTTGGTTAGAATTTTCAGAAAATACTTTCAAAAAATATTCAATTCAATATTTTCATGTTATTATATATTATATCATTTATTACACATTTGTTGATATTTATAAAGATGATATCTACGAATTGGAATGCAATTGAAAAGATGCTCTATGTAAGATTTGTCTTTCACCTATCATTAATTTATTCGAATGCATAGCATTCCATATTTGAATTCGTAAAGATATGTTTGATTTGTCAATTAACTTAGACTTAAGAAATACTTTACGACTCGGAATCTAATAAAATCTGTATTTCACGGACGTTGCTTGAAGTTATTTTCCACATAATATTTTCAAATCCTTTTGTTCTTTTTATATTTCATTATCATTCAGTTAAGTAATTGTAGCGAGACAGAGAGATACTATTGTATCTAAATGTATTAAATGTTACAATTATCATTATTGCTATCCTTTATTACCTATTATTATTAAGAATCATTATCTAAATGACAATTTAAACAGATAGCATGTAACAGATAGCATATTTATTCTCTTGCGATTATAATAAAAATATTTAGGAGGTGATGGGTGGATGCATGATAGGGCAGTGCATGGTGTATTGTGGAATCAAATACCACAAAGAAAATAAAGAGCGTTACTTTTCATCACAAAGGCTCTGAGAAGAAACAGAATCGATATCATCACGAAGCATCATGTTGCTCGTTAGAAAAGGATAATCTATATTAACCGTGGACAAATATTTTTTTGTTTCAGTTGATTCAAAATACGCAACAACGTGCAAACATACTTGCATTACTTGTGGAAAAAGTTACAAACATAAGCATCATCTAAGGCGTCATCACAACTTCGAGTGCGGGATTGATCCGAAGTTTAAATGTTATTTCTGTCCACACAAGACTCGATACAAGTCCAGTCTGATGAAGCATATATTGGCGCGACACCAGCATTTGCAAGAACAAAATTTGCAATACAACAATCGCCAACAGATTTACGAGATGCATATGGAGCAACCGAATCATCATGTACAAGAATTCAATACGTATCATGAATTTACATAAAATCTTTAAGTTAAGTCCAGTCACATAGATTATAGCGCTGCTATGTAAATGTAATAACGATTAGATCAATTAGCCCGGATAAAAGAAATTATTAAAATTGTGAGTACATTCTGAAGATGATACAATGTAATAACGTTTTGTATACAAATTATTGAAATACTTTGACTAAATTTTCAATATTTTACTTGTAAAATATATCTTTTTTATTATTTTTTGGATTAATTCATGAACTGCCGTGGTTATCATTTAGAGATTATGATATTTCTTGTTCAAAAGTATCCGATATACTTTTATTCATATTTCCATTGAAGATTTGGTTGAGTATTATTATTAGTAATATAGCGTAATCATGTAACTAAAAATAAATAAAAAATAGTATAGAGCTTTTTTTAATACAAATTAGATAAATAACGACAAAATTTTGGCAGTTAATGAATTAATGAATTAATCAGAAATTTTATCATTCTTTCACTGAATGATATTTCTAATTACTCTAATTCTGATATATTTTAACTTTAACATTTATTATTCGTCAACTGGCACTTCAATGTGTTTTTTAAATTATTAAGACTTGACTGATCTATCTATATTTCTTGATATCTATCAGTATCTGTTTTAAATGTATATATTATTTTCATATAGACTTTAAACTAGCATTTGTATAATAAATAATAGTTTGTATGTAGTGAAATTAATTATTGAAAATTATATGTTATAAATTATATATTTGAATTGTTCAACAATATATTATTTGAATTCAAATGATAAAAAGATGATGAAATATAATTCCTTTCCTTTCTTTTTCTGATATTTGTAATATTATTAATAAAAATTGTAGTATTATTAATAAAAGAACATCGCATTTGTCATAATAATACTGGCCATACATATTTTTGGCAATTAAAGAAAAGTTAGGACTTAGTTAATAATTAGAATGTTATGTTGAAAATAATTATGTCATTCTTTATACTTAAATCTTACACTTTTAGGTTATCATTTATCTTGATCTAAATCCAAAATGATTTAAGTAGAAAACAATCTAAAGATTTGAAAAATGTTTAACTCAATGATTAAACATTTCAGAAATATTTTATGGATGATGTAAATCTTTTTATAAGATTATAATTTTGGGATTATATAATACGATATTATATAATATGGATATCATAAAATATGGCATTTAATTAATAAATACTCGGAATTGTATATAATATTATATGCAAAATAATTTTTATGATTAGTATTATTTCTTCGATAATTAAATATGGTTTTAAAAGATATTTTATAATATGACTTTTGCACTCTATAATTATACGTATTAATTAATATAATTATATATAATAATTTAATATGTATAATATATTGATATTCGGATGATATAATATATTGAAATTAGATTGGTATTAGAATTTAGTGCTAAATGGAATTTATCCTATTATTTTTACTTAATTATTTTTACATTAAAATTAATTTTATGTCATATATACCAAAGATCAGGTAGCATAAATAGATAATTACATTGTTATAATATTTTTGTTTCATTAATTTTATTGTGTGTTCTGTATAATATTTGTGTGCGTGCGTGTATGTGTGCGTAAAATACGTGTGTGTAAAAATATATATGACATACACAAATCTTAATTAAAAAAATAAAATTTTACGTTATCATATTAAATCTAATCATAAATTTTTTCGTCATCATATTTTTTTCTGCTTCGATACAATTAAATATATCCTTATATTATAATTAGAAAAATAATATATATTTGTCATTATGATTATATCTTATGCCTTTCTATATCTTCTTTTATCTATGACATCTGATTAATTTGTTGCTTTCAAGACATTTTAATAATTATGTCAACATCGCTTGTGCGAATTTAAAGTCTTAAACCGACATTACTGATTGCTAAAATCCATTTCTCTTTTTCTTGATTTACAGGTATAACGTACAGTTCGGCTAACTGGACGATACCTACTTTGCCATCGACATCACGCATTGCATTGTATACCAGGCGCCTCCGCTCAATGAGCTCAAACGAAAGTGGCAGATTCAGCGGTGGATCGGGTTCTCGTAAGTATGCGTGCAACGATTGTAGCCGCACGTTCGCTTTGAAAGCCTCGCTATTGAGACACAAAACATTATACGAGTGCAATAGAGGTCGGCAGCCGTATGAACGGCAATCTCCACACGAAGACACGCAAGAGAGATCCCAGAACGAAAAGAAATTCAAGAAACAACATGTATGTTTCCGATGTAAACGTGCTTACGCCTTCTTCACGTCTCTATGGCGACACCAGAAGTATGAATGCGGTGTGGAACCGAAGTTTGTATGTTCCGTCTGCAAAAGTCGATTTGCTCAAAAGAGTAATCTGGAACGTCACGTGCGATCGAAGCATTGAATCATATGTATGTTGCTCCTAAATCTTAATGTCGCGATATCTTAATGTTGCAATTGACGAAATGTCCTGTTATAATCTGTGAATTAGTTTTTTCAGGTGTCATGATTTTCTGTTATTTTTTATTGTTTTGACCTTTTGAACTTTAAAAACAAAAAACCTAGCTTGTAGAAAGCTAAGATATTATATTGTATGATAAGTTGTCTAATAAGAAATGCTTAATGATCGTTAAAAATTACTTATTTTCTGTTTTTTATTTAATTAGAATGAATATTAGAATGAAAAAATAAAGAAATAAATATATATATATA
Source organism: Eciton burchellii (assembly GCA_020341155.1). Lineage (NCBI taxonomy): Eukaryota > Metazoa > Arthropoda > Insecta > Hymenoptera > Formicidae > Eciton > Eciton burchellii. Next base: position 360,362 of record JAHMML010000014.1, read on the forward strand.
TGTGTGTATATATATATATATATATATATATATATATATATATAAACTAAAATATAAATTACTTCGCACTTAATATGAAACTTTGGAATTTTATATTAATACTGATTGAAAGTTAGTAAAGTATAATTTCACTTTACTTTTTATACCTTTCATTGCTTTTTTTCCCCTCAGAATTATATACATCAATTTGATGCATATATTTTCAAATAGCAATTTTGTTGTAAAATTTTAAAGAATCAAATTTAAAAAGAATAATCGCTGGAATGTAAGTTATTTCAATGAGCACTTGCGTTAATTATGATTTACAATAAATTTATAGGTAATTATTAATTAATAAATTTATGTGTGGTTGTGTGCGCGCATGCGTGCGTGCATGCGTGCGTTTGTATGTGTAACATTATAATATAAACTACTTGATTTATTGGATGGAAATTGCCACGAAGAAAGTTATCTCTTAATAATAATATATAATAACACATTTTTATTTATCAGAACCAAAGAAAAGAATGTATTGAGCATAATCTTTTTTTTTTACCATAATGAATCACTTGTAAAAATCCATATAACACATGTATGTATAAAATAGTCAAATAAATTGGATACATCGAAAATGAAACATTTTTAACAAATCAACCGTTTCTTATAATGTGCAGAAACAGGAAGACATTTCTTTATGTCGACAAATCTGCGAGGCACGAATGCATTTCATATTATTTTCATAATATGCATTTCATACTATTTTCATAATACTTTCCAATGATTATATATATGACAATTCGATATGACGACTTTATCGTAATGTGTATAACATTTGTGACTGAAGAAGAATTTAATAAAAAGTATTCATTATCGAAAACTTTTGAATGTAATACCGCATATCTGATTTTGTCCTAGCGTTTTTCAAGATCTGCTATTTCGTTCGATTTTACGAACAAGACAACTTAATTACTTCAACCGTTGTGCTCCTATTAGCGATATAGATGCGAAGAAATACTGTAACACTGTTCTTTTTCGTTTGCAGGATTCACGTACGGTTTCAACGATAGATTCTGTGATTACCTATCACAAAATCCTATGGCTATTCCAGCGTCATCACTTATGTGCCCACAATGCGGACGAACATACAAAATGAAGCGTAACTTAAGGACTCACATGAAGTTTGAATGTGGTGGTCAGAGAAATTTTAAATGTCACGTATGTCCGGCTAAATATACGCAAAATATCAGCCTACGTCGTCACCTTTTGCAGCGGCATGATATCTATTTGCCGCCAAAATTCTCAGTTCCTAAGCGCATCTTCGCCAAATGACCTTAAAATTGTAATCTTAAGATCTCGAAATTTTTGCTGGATCTGTAATTCTTATTGTTCCTCTAGAGAATACGAAGGCACTTCTCATTGATGATGATGTAACGAGTATATTGCATTGTGAGAAATAATGTATGTACAAATAGATCTTGAAAAATAATTTATATATAATTTACGATATGTTACAAAGTGAAAGAAATGTAGACCGAATTAGTACATGAGGATCTTAAGTTGAAGATATATTATTTCGTTATATTTTACAAAACCATTATTTCATTATTTTCAAATATTTTTAATAATTTATACCGATTCTTTATGATCTGTTTCTATATTTAAAATTTAAATTTAAATGTTTTTTTCTTAACTAATAATCCATTAACGAAAGTAATACGAATTTTATGTAGCGAATCGGGAAATGAGGCCAGAATGCCCGTAAATTATTTACGGGACATCAATATCGCAAATTGTTGATGTCATAACATGCAGATGGAATTTAATTTATCGATATATCAGTCGAAAGATAAATAAATAACTATTTCGAAAATTAAAATACAAAATATGTAAATAGATAAAATGATGATCAATCAAGTTATGCGAAGAATTCTTTTGTAATGCATATTTAACCACTAATAAACTTTTGATAAATCATTGTATACGAAGTCCTTCCCTCCTTTCTTCCTCTTCTTGGAAGAATATTGACGCTAGATTCGTCAGATGAGAAATTCTGCCCGTTGTTGATGTCATATCAAGAGATTTCGCTTATATCCGCTATACTCAATACTAACCGAACTATTCCTCTTTTGCAGATCACTTGTCATTAACTCCGCGGGAATTCAGACGCAATTCTCACCAAAATGATCGGATCTTCAATTGTCACCAATGTAGCAGATCATATCAGATGCGGCATAATCTAGTGAAACACCTGAGATTCGAATGTGGTGGACAGAAGCACTTTGCATGTTCCGTCTGTCCTGCTAGATATACTCAGAATGGCAAGCTACGACAGCACATGTTAAATGCTCATGACATCTTCGTACCACCACGGAAGACCTGGACGAGATGCAATTACTCGTCGATAATTAATTAATTATTTATTCATAATTTAAGATTAAACGAATACGAGTACAAAAATCGAACAAGAGATTCTTGATTATGTTCTTAGTTATTTTAACTAATTTTATTATCTTATATAATTGTAAGTAAAGAGAATATTTATTAGAAAACAAATATTTAGAATAAATGCAATGGATTAATAAAGCGGTTAAGTAGATTTGCCTATGCTCAAAATTTGCGAAGCATGGTATGAATGTATCGTCCATGTATATTTATATATGTAAAAAATTATCACTTGTATTAACCAATAACATTGTTATCGATGAATTCTATTCATTTTTATAATACGATAATGTATTGGCATGTATATTTTCTTTTATAACTTATTCATTTAAGTTTTTTAGGCTATTGTATATTTAAATTTTTCCAAACATTTGTAAATTCCGATGTGAATAAAAATTATTCACATTTTAGTAACGAAAAATTTTAATAGCTAGTATTGTACAGCTATGTGCTCATTTTAATAGCGAATATTATGAGCTATGTGCTCATGAAATGTTTCTTAATCCGTTTTTTTTATTGCACTAAATTTAGCATTATTTGACATTATTTAGCATTATTACATTATCTATATTACTGATAATATCTCGAATTCAAATTTTTCCCTTCTTCCTTTCGATTCTTTGAAGTGTCCATTAGGGTATAATATATAATATAACTAATTAAAGTGAAATAAAAATTTTATTTATTAACATTGAAAAAATTGAGACACTGTATACAATACATCTCACTATATGAGTGACATTTTATAAAGCGTTTGCGAGAAAGGATGTTTATGTGTGAGCATAATGCTATTTTCCAGACTGATCACTCTCAGGAAATTATTGCAGGAATCGCCCGGAAATATATAGTCACGTAGAAACATGAGAAGAAGATAATACACAACGTACATTCTTCATTTTCTGAATAGTATTCTAATCGGCATACGAATGGTGTTTTTCAGGTTTTTGCGAGAGTTTCCATCCTCCGGAGGCTTCTGTCGTTTATGGCCGAAGAACACTTGTGAAGATAGCCCGATTTCGAGTAAACGCAAAGCACAACGCGGACAATATCGAAGATCAGAATCTGCAATGCTCTGCCTGCGGGAAGAAATATTCATTGAAGCACAATCTGGCGAGGCATGTACGTTTCGAATGCGGCGGTCAACGAAGATTTTCATGTCATTTATGTCCGAACAAGTATACACAGAACGTTAGTCTGCAGAGGCATTTGTCGCATCATCACAATGTTGCCCTACCCATGAAGCGAAGATATAATGGTCCGAGAAATATCTATGATCGAACCGTTTACCAATAAGGGCAGCAATGAAGAAACTCTCGGATGTCTCAAGAATAAATTTGATTGTCATGAATGTGTACGAAGAACGAAGATCTTGTGCCAAGACCAATTCCAAGTAATATCATCGCAGCGAAGATAGATTAAATTGACAATACCGCGCATAGAAACAGTATGAATAATGTGCTTTATACCAAATAAATCATTTGAGCGTTTCTAGTTTTTATAGAGAATTTTATATAGTTATTAAAGTAAAGTTCTTTACTTGCAATCGCGCGCGAATACTTATTTTATTCGCGAATATCTATTGGAACTGTGACTGCATTTCTTCACAAGAATTATAATACATTACGTTGGTACGTTTTGCGTCATTTTCCTCATATAAAATTTGTAATTTGCACAAGATATGAATTTTTTTAAAAGAAGATCATCAGTGATTAATGCTTTTAAAGTAGAAAGACATCTCGTTTTTCTATGACGAACAAACTGATTCTGTTGATTGTTCGTATAGGAAAAATAATAAGAATATAATGTCAATCGACTATTTAAGCATTTATTACCGATGAAATATTTTTATTGCGATTTGCATGCTAAATAAGTCTTGTATAAAACATCATGGAATTATTGCGACGAAGTTTTATTGTTCGTGCCTAAATCCATTATTAAATCTATTTCTGGCGTTTGCTTAAAATGTTCCGCAATGATATAATTATTTTCTCGCATTTATATCAGAATGCTAAACTCCGCAAAAATTATTCTCGTCATTGTTGCATTAAACTACATGAGAATTCATTTTCATGATAATGTTTTCTTTCGTTCGGCAGGTTTCACGAGGTCCCGCTTTGCGTGTCAACAGTGCGAACGCAGTTATACGATGCTCTGCAATCTGCGCAGACACATGAAATGGGAGTGCGGCGGGAAACGCTCATTTCCGTGCATCTACTGCAACTATCATTTCACGCAGAAAACTAGTCTACAACGGCACTTGCAAGCTCGGCAATGTCAACGGGATGGATTCTAATGTTATGTTGTAAATAATTTATTTCTGCAGGTCTTCTTTGAATCGCATCTACGATTCTTTATGAAACTAATTATGAAGATGCGCAAACGGTTCTTTATTCAAAGCATCAATCCATCTGACGCCTCTTTTCCTATATAACAGTCGTTCATAAAAAAGAGAGATGGATAAGAAATCTACGTTTTAAACCTGTCGATAAATATTTAATTCACTGTATGGTCGCGCAGATGATATTATTTACGCAGGTTATGTCTCACTTCACGATCTCCTTTCTATCCATATGTCCTTTTCCACTGAACACTTTTCGGGAAACCAATTGCAATATTTGCGGATGAGATCTCGATCATCAAGACTCGCGTCTGGTAATTCCAGTTAACTGTCTACAGCTAATATGATTATCATCTTCGTATTTTTCTAGGTGCGGTCTGGACAATAGTTAAGCCGGGACTGATCCGGAAGTCACGACACGCGAATTACCTGAAAGACGAGGACCTTACGCTCAACTGCCCGCAATGTGGCCGTGGTTACAAGGTCAAGCCTAGTTTATTAAAACATCTGAAATATGAATGTGGAGGCCGCAGAAACTTCCGTTGTGATGTATGCGGACGCAGCTTTACACAGAACGTTAGTCTGCGTCGTCATTTGATGCAAAGTCACAACATATATCAGCCACCGAAGAAACAATGTATCCGAAAGATCGTCAAATGAAAACTGCTCTCTTCATCCTTGAGAATTATCTGAAATTGTGAAAGATGAGGCGTTACATCTCCGAATAAGACTCTTGTCGGAAACAAAAATCTGTTAACAGACAGTTCGCCTAGCAATTGACACTAGACTACGTCTGAAGATTAGTGTAATGTGCTTGCATTTCTTCGTGAAGATCGTTCATAAGCTTCTGAAGATACACAGCATCCTTACAAGATTAAATAGAGCCTATAACATCCGTACTGAACTACGCAGCGATGTGCATCTGAAGTTCATCATCCGAAGTTTTTGTCTAAATCCTATTAGTATATGTGTTATATGTTCACGTGATACAATTCTCACCAAGTCAGTAAATGTTAATAAAGATGTTAAGATATTTCATGCCTATCCGAATATAGAAAATACATAATACCCATAGTAGCAAATATGGGAAAAAATCAATAAAACTGTTCAATCAATTACAACGAAACCATGAATTGTTCTTACAATAATACTTCTGTTTGCCCGATTTACAACGAACGGGCATACATCGTCTTCCATACTGAAGATCTTCAACAGATATATGATCTTTGTTATATTTACTCAATGATTTTCGTAATCTATAAATAACTGATTGAAATTTGTGCAGTATTCTCTTACATATTTAAAATATTCTGTTCTTTCGTCGCGGCATGTACCGTTCTTATCCTCTTTTCAATGTCATCTTATGCCGGGAATAGTACATTCTTCATATCACTACTACGTGTACGTATATATTTAATAATTATTATTGCAATACTTCCTTTCCCTTTTAATCTCTGTTCCTCCCCTTTTCTTTATGCGCGAAATATTTAATGTAGTAATTTTAGATTTTTTACATGGATGAAATCGGATGAGTTTTCTTAATATGTTCAAATGACCTAGTCTTTCTTAGATCTCTCGACTTTTGATACATTGATTGCTTTTTTTTCTTTTCTCGGAACCTATTTACATATATTTCAGAAATGCCGGTTTTTCAAGTTCCTTGTACTTGTTATAGTTACTATACTCGTTTGTTTATTTTTAATCGATTTTCCATCGATGTATAGTAAAAGTTTCGTTTTACCTCTCATCTTTTTATCTCGTAATCCAATCCTGCCTTGATTTTCGTTAATATCGCTATTTTGATTTTTTTCAGACAACAAGCCGAAATATCCCGTATTCCTGAAGCCTTCGATATCATTAGCAACTGATCTTACAACCAATGCGTCTCGCTTTGACACTGGCAATTCTCTATTATGCCTATCTACTGCGGCGGTGCCCAGGCCTATGCCCGGACCTGTGTCCGGACTTATGCCTGCATCAACAACCAGCATGCAGACTAGCTCGTACACGTGGAAACCCCAAACGGATAAACCATATACATGTCCCAAATGTGGCAAGGGACTATCCTACATTTTCACTCTGAATCGTCATTGCAAGGATACATGTGGCAACGTGCGTAACGCTAATGGTAAATGGAAATGTAAACATTGTCCTAGATCGTATCAGACTAAGGGCAATCTGGTGCGTCACACAAGATATGGATGCCGTGTGCCACGACAGTTCTATTGTGTAATTTGCAATAGCGCTTTTACCCAGCGCTGCAGCTTAATTCGGCATATGAAGAATCAACACAACGCCAATGATAGATTGGTGCAGAGATAATTTGATCAAGCTTCTGGAATATATTCACCCACAGAATCGCTTCAGTCACCAAACTAAGGCAACATCAACACTATTTCGAAGTGGATATTGGTCTATATAGATAATGATTGATAGTAATGCGCATGTTAAACAAGATCGCATGATTTCTATTCTTGCCAGAGAATCGCGGAAAAAGTATGAAATGACAATAAATCATGATGAATAATTGGCACTGCCACGACAAAATGAAATTAATGATTCGTGTTTCGAGAGGCTCGTTTCGAAAATAGAAGACTTTTTAACGAGAGATGTTTTATTACACAAATGTATAACAAAATATGCAAAGCTTTGATAACTTGTAAAACTTTTTGGAAAATCATTGAAAATGAAAGACCAGTTACATTGTACAAAAATATATTAGATAATTAGGTTGGAAGATAACAAAAGTGCTATTTCAGCCATAGTTCCTTGATAAAACAAAAAAATTTTCTATCGAGAAAATGAACTTTAAGATTAGGAATTGAATATTTCGTTATCTGAAAGGGAAAAGAGATTTTTTAAGACTTTCAAGATACATGAAGAAGTTCTATATGAAAAATCTTTTGTTATCTAAGTGCGAACGCCTTGTGTCTTAATGATTAAAAAACGATAAGAAAATTATTTTGAATAATAATAATTAAATAATTAATTAGTATAATTTAATGATTAGTTTAAAAATAGTTTAAAAAAAATTTGTTTCCAAATTTTTAAAAATATTTTTTTAGAGAAAAGAATTCAAATATTGATTCAAAAGAGGAAAAAACATGAATTGTTCAAAAAATTATATTTAACAAAGAATTATATTTTTCTCTTATAAGAAGTAATATGCATTTCAAATTTTCAGATTTTTTAATTTTCAGAATAAATTACATATGAGTTATTACAAATTAAAGCGCAGAATTAAAAAAGAAATTTTTGAAATTAAAATCTATATTTTATATAATTTATTTGATTTAATTACTATATTTAACGTATTGGTTCTTATGTTGAAGTTAATAAGGATTTTGATATAATCGTAACATATATACGTATATAGCGAAACTTGGTTTATATATTTCAAATTACATCAAATCATATATTTATTATTGAATCATATAAGAAATTAAACAATTAAACAATATATTTAATATGCATCGAAGATAACCCGATGCGATATCATGAAATCGATAAATTCTGCGTTATACTCAACATTATAATAATATATCTTTTTTATTATCGCATATTATATTTTGCATTCATCTTTTCATATAAGAGAGTATGAGCGAGTGAGTAACTGACTGAGTGAGTGAATGAGAGAGAGAGAGAGAGAGAGAGAGAGAGAGAGAGAGAGAGAGAGAGAGAGAGAGAGAGGGAGAAAAAGAGACGGAGAATTATTATATATTATGAGGGAATCATATTAAATTTATAAATATAGATTTATATATATATATATACATATATATATATATATGAATTTTATTATAATGCATACTTAACAATTGTATTTTTCCTAGATTTGTGATGTGCATTAATACATGATAATATAATTATTTAACAAAAATAGCTAGATTTCTATTTTGGTATAACCAAGAAATATTAACACGCAATGAAATTCATACGGGTATGCAGAGATTTTATTTCTGAATGAAATAAAACATTATTTTGATAATTACGAAACATTAACAATCATGTATTGATAAAGCTAAATGTGAATCGCATTTTTTTGAGAAATAATTTCTGAGATTGTATAATTCCTGAACTTTTGGTATATTAAATATATTAAAGCTATATTTGTGAAATAATATATATAACATTTAGATATATTGCGTTCTTTTCGAAATATTGTATTGTAAACGATATGTAAAATCGAAAAAGGAAAAAGAAAGATTAGCAACATCGAGAGGACAAAAGGATAATGCCGCGAAATCCAGAAAATTATGATTCGTACTTTCTTTGAATATCTTAAATTATTTGTAATTCGTATATTTGTGTGTATGTGTGTGTCTGTGTGTAGGGGGAAGTGCATACGTGCGTGCATACGTGCGTGATATATCGCAGCTTATTAACATGATTAAGTTTTATCAAGTTATTGAAATGTTGTTAAATGGGTTTGATACATATCGCCTTGGACGAGTTTGACGTTTTTTGCATTTTGTCGGCTTTCTCATTGTCTTTCGTGTGTGATACGCAGCAGATACGCTTTGAATATCTTCGAAATGCGGAATGCGTGAATCTGAGTTTGTAATGATAGGGGAGCATTCAATTCCCGTGTCATGCACTAAGCCACTATAACATGATATAAAACTAGAATATGCATTTCTCTCTTTGTCTTTGTTTTTAAGTATATTGATGTTATGCGCCAATAATAATTACTTGAAGCACTTTTTCGTCACTATATACTTCACTGATACAAAGGAAGGGATTTAAACTAGGATAATACACAGTGCACTTACGAGACTTTTATAAGTGACATATTAGCGTGTTACGATTCGATGATTATCTTGGAATTGAACATCGTATAACGTGATTGAAATTGCAAAAGAGTGAATTTATATATAAGTGAAAGAGTGTAAGTAAATATGTGTGTAACTATTCGAGACTGCTAATGTAATTAATTTTCGCACACCTACGACGAATCGGAAATTATTGGCGTTTTTGTGCGTCTCGGCTGTGAAGATTATTGCTCGAAAATTGTTGATCGATTTTTTATCTTTTTGTTGATAAATCAGAAAGTCTTGCGCGAGCAAAAAATTATTTTAATTATACCGTGTTTATTATATAAATACAATATCGAAGAATTGATGATGAAAGGAAAAGGAATTCTATGAATAGGGAAAGAACACACAAGACACCTCATAAGACAATCGTCACGTTTGAATATGGATTTGAGTTTGTGGAGCATCCGTTTGCATCGATCGAAATATTATACAGATGTTACAAATATATGTATATCTTGCGAAATGAAAAGGGAGCGCAACTTCTGATAAAATTTTGTTATTCTGTAAAATATTACGCATAATAAAGTCATACAATTTACTTACTGCCTGCCGTTTCATTAAGCTTTCGGCTATCTCGTTCGCCAACAAACCAATTACATAAATAAAAATAAAATGATTTCATGACAGTGGTACAGGTAATAAGAAGAATTCAGTCTCTCTGTATTCGGTAGTATACTCATTTTTCATAATTATCAAGCTCGTTGGATGATAACGTACGAAGAGGGATACATAAGCCGCAAAAAAATCTGTTCGCATATCTGATTATTCAAACGTGCGGCTGATGAAATTCTTCCAAGGTTTACAAGTGATATAAAAAATGAAAATATGGTTTTCTTAATCCTTGAGTTATATGTCTGAGATATTATTCAATTTACAAATTCCATAAACAGTGATTGTTTAAAAACAGATTAATCTATATATCTTCTATTCAAACCGGATTCAAAAGGATACAACTTGTTTGACTAATCCATTTGTATGCAATATCTATGCTATGCATAGAATATTTCAAGTTTCGAAATTGTATTTGAAAATATCATGGACAAAAACATCTAAAGCGTGTGTAGTCTCGAGAATATTATAGGACATGCTTTTTGTTTGTTGTCTTTCTTTTATCTCTGAAATTCTTGATACACTCTGTTTCTAGCAGTTCAAAATTGTACTCAATAAATTAAGAAATCTTATTCATGGATACGAATGTATTCATTATATTATATACTACTACTGTTATTCATTCTGTGTATATATGCGTGAAAGAGAGAAAGAAAGATAGGAAAAGAAATCAGGCTTGATAGGTGATATATCGGAATCAATATAATCAATAATCAATAATGATTTAACATATTTTCCATTTTGTCTTGCAAACATTCGTTGTTCCACTTACATGAGATTCTGATCATGTTTCAGCTAAACTGCGCCGACTCTTCTGTGATGGATTGCCGCCTAATATATGGAAGCTATGCAAAGACAAGCTGCATTGCTTAAAATGCAACAAACAATACAGCGACTGGCGCAGTCTACGAAAACACATGAATTTCTTCTGTCAAATGGAGCCGCTCTATCAATGCCCGTGTTGCTCACACAGAGCTAGGATACCCACTTTGCTGAAATATCATATTGTCCGTGAACATCTGAAACCTGAGTTGAATGAGGAAACACATTGAGATTTTAATCCTGATTAAAACGAAGTTTTAATCAAATGCGACAATGAGATTTATCTTCTTTAGGTAGATTTATTTTATAGCTGTAAAAATTATTATCCTAGTTGATTGGTTTGATATCAACTTGTTATTAAATTTTAATATTGGAAGAAAGTCGTAACTTTTTCTGCATACGTATAAATCGATATAAATCAATAATATAGTTAAGTTAAAATTGCATTTTATATTGAATTGTTACGTGTCATAAATTGTATAATGTTTTGTTATATTGCAATATAGAAGATTTTATCTTCTTTATGGATATCCTAATTATAACTGTATTATAATATTTTATTTTTTAGGAAATTATATAAATAAAATTATAGATAAAATATTATAGACAATTATGTTATAGAATTATATTAAATGATAGCGAAATTTATGAAACAACAATGAAATATTAATAAATCTTTATAAATTTTACTTCATAAAGATTTAAATTTATTTCTGTTGACAATAAGATGTGATTTCGCATGAATATTATATCTATCATATTTTATACAACAAAAGAAAGAAAACGAGAATGTTTTTATTATTCAATACTAGTTTTCATTGTTGTCTTTATTATGCCCGTTGTGAAATATTTATATTGCAAAATTCAAAATAGAATATATGTTATAATTTCTCATGAAAATATGTTTGTGCCGTAAGATTTTTCAAATTACTCCAAATTATCAATTTTCATGATTAACTTTGTTTATTTGCTTTTGGTTTATGACAATAAAAATATTGCGATAAAGATCGATAAAAATATAAAAATAACTTCAATTCTTGAACACCTATTTCTTTGACGTTCCCAATTGAAGAATTGATATTAATTTTGTTGATTATTTAATTGTATTAAATATTACAATATTAAACCGATAAATAAAACGATACGTTATAATAAAACATATATGATACCATTAAGATGAAAGTAAAAAAATTATATACATTTTTTATTTCAGATATATCGTAAATAAGGAGGAATAATCTAGAGATGAGAGCGATTGCCTGACGAAAAATCCGAGTTTTATTCTCAATACAAAGCTTCCCTCCTCAACTATAACAATCGAACATTCTCATTCTTTCTCTTTTGCCACGAAACTTAAGATATCCTGCGACAGAATCAATTTCTGCCGTTACTGGTCCCTTGATAAAAGCCTTGATAAAAAGAGGAGAGTTCACAAGCGAGGCTTGCGACCTGCTTGTAGAAAAAACTTCCAAATGCTTCTAGGCCCAACAATGTTGAGATCCAACAATGTTGAGTTGGACATTAAAAGAAAAAAAATGCGTAATTCTAACATAAGAAGAAAAGTATATCGTAAAATATGCATATGCTCGCTCGCGCGCATGGGATGGGTTTCTTACACGTTGTGTTCTGTCATGAGCACGAAGTACTATTTGTGTCTCATTGAATCTTACAAGTTTCATCAATTTTTATCGAAGAATGGAAAGAAACGAAAAAGTATCTCTCTTCAAAGTGACATCTATTCTTTTTACATTTTTATCTAATTTTTGTCTAATTTGTAGGATTCAGTCCGGACGCGGCAACCGAAAGATTCCTTCGCCGGATTTTTGGATAAGTCTTCATGTATCTTAAATGCAGCAAGAGGTTTGCTTAGAAGGGATACATCTTCTATGTAACTGGAGCATCGCACATCGCCCTTGATTTATTACAATCTTTGTGGGTACAAGATCCCATAAGTCGCAGGGAGGTGATTCTCTGCAGACATATATACTATTCGAACTTACAGTAATGAATGGAGAAACATGAATTTTCATATTAATTGATCTCGTAAATGTTTTTGCTGCATACGTTTAAATAACAAACGGATATCGTATATCCAATGATGCAATGCTGAATTCAATTGCGACATTAATTCCAAATGGATGCAATTGCATTGCCCACAAAGGTGTATTTTATGAATGAGTTGTGATAATAAAGATTATGAATGAAATTAAATGTCCGATGAAATACTATAAGCAAAAAATAATGAACCATTTTTGACTTATTATGCAAATCCATATAGAAAGTCTTTCTTAACTTTCCTTTATTTTGTTCACATTTTATTTCTCTAGTATGGTCATGGTATCTATTTATATTTTATTGTGATTCATAGTTAAGTACTTTTAATACATAAATAGTGAAATTATAAATAAACATTGGGGACAATAAGATAGAAGTAACTTTTTATGCAAAATAAGAGTGAACGTGTTTCTAATATTTTACGAAATATTTTATTCTGTCTTTATATCGATAAATAGTTAAAGGCACTTGGGTTAATCCATCGTTTTTAATGTTGGCACGTTGATGTCTTAAAGTAACCTCATTAATTGGTCGACATAGTCATGTTATGCAATTGTATGATATATACATCTCGGTTCATAACGCGGTAAGACTAAGACTATAGGTTTCTTGTATGCGGATATTTGCCATCATTTGTGTAATGCGAACACTGCTACATCACAGCATCTTCCATCTGTTTCAGGCACCGATGATTGGAACATGTGTGGCTACGCAAATAACTACGACCCTGCATATGCCATTCACAAGCGACATATATGCCCGTTCTGCAAGAAAATCTACGTCCTAAAAAATCTGTTGAAGAAACATATACAATTCGGCTGCAAGATGAATCCGCGTAGCGCGCAGTTTGCCTGCACTTTCTGTTCTTATAAAAGCATGTATAAGGCTAATACTGAGAGACATGTGAGAAATGTTCATAACACTGGCGGCCTTAAGTTCCGTTGCGAGCTTTGTAACTTCCACAGCAATTACTCTTTCTGCGTACGCAGACACATAAAAACCTTTCATCGTGCTATCGCGGACGAACCAAAGCAATAAAGTATGATATCTTCTTTCTTTTCTCCTTTAGATTTTATTTTATTTTATTTTATTTGTGCAATCTTCTTCCAAAAAGTTACATGTCATTTAATTTATTCACCATTTTTCTTAAATTGAGATTCTGAAATCTTCAAATTGATGAATAAATTTAAAGATGTATAGTTTTATAATCAAGTCTTTTTGACATTAGGATATTTTGTTATGACGAGAAAGAAGTAGGAGTTCGATTATGTAAATGTATATAAATGCGTGTAATTATGTATATTATTTATAATATAAGCAATACGGTATAATATAAGCTGTACGGTTATTAGTTTGATTTCTATCAGCGATTAATTCACTTAGAATGTTATTTTATAATAGATTCTATATTTAATTATATATATATGTAACATATTTCAAACATATTTTATGTTGTTTTAATATTTATATGCTATATATTCTTTATATAAGCATAAAAGCAATTAATAATATTTTATCATAACATTATTTTTTATATAATTTATGTAATTTATTTTTTTAATTAAAAAGAATATTTGTGGAAGAATATAAAAGTTCTTTAACATAAAATATAAAATAGATAAAAATACAGGACCAATCATCTGTTATTATTAGTAAAAATTAATTGTAAAATTGTTTGTAATTTTATATATGGAAAAATAATTTCCAATTGGAAAATGAATCATTCTTTAATATATATATATTAATATTTTATATATATATAATAATTTATATATATATATTACATAATGATTAATATATATATATATTAATATATATATATATATTAATGTAAAACTTATTGAATTCCATATTTAATTAACAAAACATTTTTCTTATCTCAAAAGCATATAATACATTTATTAATAGTTATATTAGTTTTTCATAATTTTTTAAAATAATATTACTTTTTTTTTCTGAAAAGTTTTGATTTGATAAACAAGATAATAATATATTAATTGAAAGAATAGTTATTCTTTTTTCAATAAACAAATTCAACAATTGAATTTTGAAATGAAGTACTAATATTAAATTATTATCGCATTCATGATTATTGTAATGAAAAACTGAAATAAAACACGGTTCGATCAATTCTTCTTGCAAATTGCTATCTAAGACAAGACTGTTAAACTTGTAATAATTAATCATATCAGAATTATTATAAGAATTGTCGTATCAATTGTGTTATATCAAACAAATTTTTATTTGTAAATAAAGATGTAATTGGCCTTGTTATAAATATATGTGTTATAGACTTTCAAATTTATTGATAAATATCTATATATGATCTGTGTAGAATCCGTTCTAATATGATTCTTTATTTATTACACAGAAATAAATACTTGCTGTATATTCATAAAAAATATATTCACAGAAAATGCCTCTTTTCGTAGACGTAAAAGAGAGAGTGGAGGATTTTATGGCGAACTATTAGCATGTGATAATACAGTTTGATAGTGTAGTTAAAATATGCGACGCGTATAATTGTCAACTGTTCCAATTGTATTACAAACGCACAATAATATTAATAAATTAATAATCGAAAAGATAGCATATACACTATTAAGTAAAAAATTAAGTAAAAAAGAATGTTTCTAATGTTCTGTTCAACATCATCAAATATCTCTAAGTATCCGATTTATGCGTCAGATGTGACATATGTGTCAGATTAAGCAAATTTGACTTTGTCAGAGTTCTCGCATTGTTCCATGTTTTAACAAAACTTTGCACTTTTTATATGGCTGCAGTTCTGCATTATATTTTCATTAAAATACAAAAAGTAGATATATTATCGAGTTGTTGAAAATTTAATATTTAACAATTGCATTAAAAGAAATTGGAAGTGAATAACGGAGAAATATCTTTAAATCCTAGAATCTTAGCAGCAATTGTGCCTGTATCGAAATTATATATTAAATTATTTCATATGCAAATAGGATATTATTATCTTTATTATTAACTAAATATGCTATAAAAGAAAAAAATACTTCCTTTACGTATCATCATCGAATTTGTTTTTACCGATGTATGCATCGGTATATAATTGCATTAAATTTATGATTACAAATAATATGCGCTTATAATTATTTCCTTATCTACCTTTTTACTTTTACTTTATGATGCCTAATGTTTGAATGTAATTTTGTAGCTTTTAATGATACTAATAATATTTAAATAATCATTGTTTAATATAAAGGCCAAATAAAGTCAGAGAGAATATTATTATTTAATACTTTATTACTACTAATTTATATATTTAATGGATACAATAGAAATATATGAATTAAAATAGATTAATTTTGATTTATATGATTCATTCAGTTATATGATTCATTCATCACTTTTTTATTAATTGTCATAAAATGGAAATATTCTAATATATTTTTATATCCTCACGCAAGTATCTGCATATATAATTGTATGATAATCGCTTTTATTAAACGACTTATTGTTGTTTCAGCTCTGATATATCACGCATACTTTCCTTCTTGCAATGAGAGCAGTTTGTGTAGTCAGTATTAGATGAAGTGCTGTATTGAGAATATGGCAAAATCATGAAAAAATATACATTCGCACAACAGTGCGAAAACGAATTTATTTGTGCGCTAATTACAATTATATTTTCATGTCGCAGATATCTCTGGAAACATTGGAAAGTATTGAAATAATTAGATTAGCTCGCACTAGAGCTTAATAGTGCCATTAACAGATACATGAACAATTCTCAGCAACATTATCTCAAACCAATCTGTAGTTGATCAAATTACTATTTCGATTTGAACATTTATCTGAAATAACAATTCTTATCAAATTGTCCTAGAAATATCTGTTGCGTCAACAATTCTTGGATGTATAGATGTCGTGAATTTTGAAGAATAGAATCATCTGAAACTTTCTAGCAATTAATATTTGCATCGCATCTAAGATTATTGCTTTATTTTTATTAATTAATCTGACATTGATTTCAGCTTCGTTGTGGCATTGTCTAAAATAAGATATGACCATACCATCAACAATATGCTGCATCAACAATAAGAAAACATCGAATGCTGTGATAAGATCTTCATATGCACGAACTGCAGTAGCAATTACGCGGTGAAGAGATCTCTTAGCAGGCATCAAATGTATGAATGTATGAATGCGAAACTAAGATTTAGCTATGAAATATGCGCATATAAAAGCCCATATAAATGGTATTGAGCATTGCATATAAATGTATTGAAGCACGCAAAAAAATAGTAAAATCACAGCAAAAAATTACAATTGGCAATAATCACGGTCGCTTTTCAATTTATTGAACTTCATGTATTATTTATTTCGTTGAATTCGGTTCGTGTTGTTTAATAAAACAATTATTATTAAATAGTTTTTGTTGATATTTAGGTAAACAGAATTCGGATGAGACTATATGAAGCAGTATAAGTGAACACAAAAATGAAAATTTTATATCCCATGATTTGACCCTTATTCCATGTTCATCTTTTTTTTTAAATATCATATATCTTTAATTTATATAAACTGATAGATAACATCAAAGAGAAAGCATGCAAGAATTTCTTCGCGCATAAATATACATTTTAAATTTAATAATAGACAATTGAAAAATTGTTGCAATCGTAATATAATTATTAATTAATTATTAATCGATTAATATTACATGGCAATTAGTATTATATATAAAATATATTTTATTATTACATACTATTGTATTGTAACATATACAAGATAAGTTTAACACCGAAGAATTACAATTTTTTAAGATTTTCAGGAAACCATACATACGCAAACACAAACGCGCAAATTGTTTTATTATGAATTGATTTTAATAATTTCTAGAAATATCTTGTTAGAAATTTTTTATTTTTTATATTCATATTTAATGAAGCTTTTCAACAAAAAATTAAAAAAATGAAAATAAGGGTTATTAAACAATTTCAAGAATGCAAAAGAAGCTAAAGATATTAAATGATGAAAAATATAAAAAAAAGAATGCAACTATTTGGCTAATAAAAAATGTTAATTAAAAAATAAGAAAATACTAAACAGGGAATACATTAAACTCTGTCTGATATACGATCTTTTAAATATTTTTATAGAAAATCTGTATCGATATCATGTAATAGATCATCCAAAAAATAGTATATATACAAGAAACATGTTAATTAAACAACAAATCTGTTTGATTATGTTTCGATACGAAGTATATTAGTATTTAATTAAATTAAAAAAGATATCAAACTTTAAGAAAAAGAAACATGACTGATTGCATCTTTGATCTCTGTCCATCTATTTTAATGGATCTATGTTTCCAAACTTTTAAATATAACTCATTATGATTATACAATTATGTAAAATTCCATAATTATATAAAGTTGAATAAATTGCTGTTTTATTATACCAAAAATCTTTCCTTTTCAAAATATCGGCATGAAGAAATTATTTCTATGTCTTTAAATACAAGGATCTCTCATATACTTATTACTGAGAATTTATTTCAGTTTTTAGCGAGACATGAAGAAACGCTTTTATTTTATGAGATTTGTTTATTATATGATTTTAGATTCTTCATTGAAGAAATGTATGCGAAAGAAGAGAAAATACGACAAAATAAAGAAGTTCAACAGTCAATATATCTGAACTGAAGCGAAACTTTTCCATTTTTTAGTTTTTTCTTTTAATACAATTCTTGAATTTTTTAACGTAGATTTTGTTACGTTTTCTTTGCAATTCATAATTTAAAAAATTGAAGGGCAAATTAATTGTACATATTTGAACAAATATGCTTTAATAGAGATATGTTTGGCAGCTTGGTATATTGACTTCTAATCTTCCTCATCCCAAGCTAGACTCCTCCTAGAATTTATAGAGTAGTGATTCTTGTGTGAATTATTTGCAAAGTTTTCGGAGCTTTTATTGATTTTATTGGTTTTTGTATCCTGAGAGACGTACATAAGCTTTCGAAATAAGCAAATTTTGATCTCCTTGTGACAGGAAGTATCAATCTGATAATTTATTAGAATATTAAGTTTGATTTATGAGATTTCTTAAATGTTACTTAATGCGTTGAACATGAATATAGTTTATTATTTGCATTTGAATTCTTGTGAATAGTTTTCATGATCCTTGAAAAAGAATGTTAAGATATAATAACGTCTGTGTAAAAAGGAAGAGTAAAACAATATCTAATACGTTCAATAGGAGAGAAATTAAAATCGTGAATTATTATTCTCAAAAATTTTGCATTTTGCAAAAATTGATCAGACAAGTTATTTCATAATATAATTATTGTTATCTTTTGTCTAGAAGAATGTTTAAATAATTTTGATTATCTCATTAAATTTCTATCCGAAAATTTGTATTCAAATTTATAGATTAGTTCGCAAAGTAATTGTAAAATCTCATACTCGAACTATTGATTAAACAACTATTTACTACGTGATGCTATTCTGATACTATTATTTCTGTTGCGAAGCTTAAACGGTGCAATCGACTTTTAATTAAACTGACTAACTTGGTTTCTCTGTTTCCAGCTTACCGCAAGATGTACATGGGTGATCAAGTACTCGGCTACACCTGTACTATGTGCAGCAAGTTCTACAAGATGTGGAGCAACTACTTGAAGCATAAATGTGAGCCACCGCAGTTCAAATGTCCACTCTGCCCATTTGCCGCCTTCAAAGCTTTCATCTTGCACGCCCATCAGGCCGAGCAACATTTCAAAGTAACTTCGCCGAATACATAAATCATTTACAGTGGTCCAGAAGAAACAGAAGAAGAAATTGTCGAATTGCCTTAATCGTCCTTAAGATTCTTCATCAGTGGGTCATCTTTATCTGACTTTATCAACGGTATTCGAGCATTTTCAGGCTTCGTTGCGAGCAGCAACTTATTTTGAGATGCTTGATGTCTGTTTTCTCGGAATTTTTCATTAGAAATCCGATTAGAAGAAGTGTTTATTTTGAAGAGTATATTTTTCATAAACTCTCGTAAGATCAATGCGAAGAGCCTGAGGTAGTTTTCGAGTCTATTATAGAGTCAAATTTATTGTAGAAAAAATCGCAATTACACATTGCATTAATTAGTGAACTAATGATTGGCAAACTTTATTCGGAATTACAGAGAAAATCAGACTTTAAAAAATAGAGGCAATAGACAATGCGTATCAATCCAGAAATAACATGAAAAAAATACAAGTCATTATTTGTAGCGTACTTTTTTCTCCATAATGCTTTAGTATAGAATCACATAAACATTAGTATGATGATAATGATCAAGCATACGATCATTATTAATATAGCGCAGAGATTTGTATCCCACAATAAATTATAAAAGGAAAAAGACTGAGTGACAATAATAGGAATTATATGAGACGCATAGTCTCATGCATCTTTCATACACATGTGCACACACATGTTTTTAAATATCATATACCTATATGACATTTTCTTTCAATATAAGGCTATTATGACATCAGAAAATATTCATCTTGCTATCAAATGTTGGTAGCTAAAAAATTGGAAAATAATGAGATATAATATAAACGAATATATTTCGTATATAGTGAGAATCGATGCTGGTATCTAACGATGATTATCAATGCTAAACATTATCGATTCTTGCTGTATATCTCATTCTCAAAATTCTATCTCGGCATGAAGTATTATGTCAATTGCTTACGCGAACATGATTATAAAAATACCGTATAATCCGTAATATTTATAAATGCATGTATTTTCGTAATACACAAACAATAAAGTGTCAGAAAAATATCCAGAAAATAGGACAAGTCTCATTTTTAGATGATAGATCAATATATTATGTACAACAATCTTCTTTTCCCAAACTATTCATTGTCCCTGAATTCAAATTTTATTTAACCATAATAACAGAAATTTTATTGCGAAAAAAATAATATTTTAGTCTTATTAATACTGCTTTTCGTCAATATGAATCTTCACTCATTGATGTTCTTTCTCAAAATATTTTTAATTTTTTCTTAATTCTTAATTCTTTGTGAAATTTCTTTGAGGCATTACTAAGGAATGATTAAAAACATTCTGTATTTCAGATCGCCTGAAGGATTCGGCAGGACACTATGATTCCAACGAATTACCTGGTATGGTGAGGAAAATAATCTGGATATCTACTGCCCATATGAATTGCATATGTTAATGCTTTTCTACGGAGCAAGGGCTTGTTATTGTCGCGATACGTATCGAGACAGCTACTCAAAGACAGCTTCTCTTCCTTCCGTTTCAGGTTTCTATACGTGCTGTGAGTGCAAGAAAATCTACAAGTCGCGAATGGCGTTGAATCGGCATGTACGAGAAGAATGCGGCAGGATCTTGTACACTTGTCCATACTGTCACAACATCATGCCGATGAAATTCAATCTATTGAATCATTTGAAGAAGGAACACGGTTGTTAATATTTAATCATCCGAGAAAGGTCGTTGAAGAAGCAATATCGCAATTCTTTTGCAATTGTCTTAATTCACGTTTGCTATTTTCTTTTCATAAATAGGACTCTGGACACATTATTGTGAAACATAAAATTCATTTATAGTAACAATCGTTAACTATCAAAAATAACATTTATGTTTAAACTTATTGCAATTTTATTATTATAATATTAAGAATGCTCTGAGAGATATATTCCAAACTTTGTGCTATACGAAATATCTTGAGAAAAATTATGTGATATCATATTTCTTATTATTCTTTAATATATAAAGCAAATTTCTCAATAATTTAAATATGCATAGTTGACGTAATATGTCATTAGATAATTATGGAAAAAGGACGTTAAGAAATGGCATATCCTTTGACGATAGCTGTTTTACAAACTATAATTTTCTTAAGCGCGCGCAATGAATATTATTTTCTGAGATATTGCATGTAAATTAACATATTTATATATTAAATAATTAATTTTATTTTATATATTTTATATATTTTATTTATTTTATAATTTCTATGAAATTTTTTCACGAAAGCAAATTCGATTTCTATTTCTGAAATAAGCACTTTACAGAATTACGGAGCATTATTTATTTAATACTTTATTTATTTATATCAATTTATATTAATCTTAATTATATGATTCAACAATTACAAGATTTCATAAATAGTTATCACATTATTTATGTATTTATGTAATTAATATAATATGTGCGTATATTTTCATTAGGACATTTTTTATAGAACAGATTTTATAAAATGATTTATAATGATTGTATATTTTGCAATATTATTATTCATATTGGAATTATATGAGAACAGCTTGGAAAATTACAATTTCTTAATAAATATAAATACACTATATAACAATTTCCTAAAAGAGAAATATTGTGATGAAACATATTATATTTATGACAAATCTAAAAACATTTAATTATTAAGCAATAAATAAATCAGCATTTATAGATATAAGAATATATAAAAAAACAACAATCATACGTTACTCTTTTATATTAATAAGAAAATACTAATGACTGCATGAGAATCTGGTTATGTGCAATTTTATATATTTTGTGATTTTATATATTTTGCTTTTTCGTTTGTTACGCGCTTATGTATGTATGTTTTCATTTTTAACAATTATATAATCCTATCCACACCAAAGAACAGTTGAACTGTCCAAAGGAAAAGTGTATGATAAGAAGAAGAAGATATACATAAAGGTACTGAAGGTGCGTAGATGTAAGCTTTTGATGTATGCTCTTTCTCCAGCTCTTTTCATTTGCGAATTCTTATGAAACAAACATTAACATATCCGATAGTAGTGAGAGAATTGATCGTCGATACTCGATTTTTTGTTATTTGAGATGTTAATATTATTCCAAAATAATATTTTTAAGCAAATTTAAACTGAAATTTCCAAGTATTACTTTCGAGTTTGCAACAACTTTATGTATTTACTATTTAATTACTACATCTCGTGTATACTACATCTCGACGGTAAATATCAAGAAAATCAATCGAATGAATGCTTGATGGTACTGATCTATATTGTAAATCGCCAGATATTCCTAACGATCATGAATTATGCTGAGTATACATGTAAAAATTACATGTATATATTTACATTTATACATTTAAACGTAATCTTCTGTACATAAATATTTGTTGGAGGAATACTCTCTCGAATGAGTATCAGCTACTGAAAACTACTGAAAATGGATAGTTGAGTTATATGATTTTAACATAGGCATGTGATTTTTCTTTGCAGGCTATCTTTTGGGAAATCAGATGCATACTTGCAAGACTTGCGGAAATGCCTACGTGTATTATAGCTCACTGATGAGACATGTGAGGGAAGAATGTGGAAAAGCGCCGAAGTATCAGTGTCTATATTGCCCAAAAAGAACGAAGTTGCACTGCAATCTGTTGAAACATATGCGAACCAAGCACGGTTTTGAACAGGGCTGAGAATATTGGAACTGCCCAGGGATAATAGCGGCAAAGTTACGGGCAAAAGCAAGAACGAGGAAAAATTCTAAATATGCAGGATTAATAAAATATCTCCGACGCAGTAGCTTTATCCGGCAAATAAAAGAAAATGCTAACTGTAACTACTCTACAAAATGTCACAGTATAATGGAGCACTTCCATGAGCACTTGTATGTAATACACTTTGTATTGACCTCTTCTAGCGGCTATATTTCCTTTTTAAGCTGTTGTAAAATAATGTAAAATCTTAACATGGACGCATGTGCGCGCTATAAAGTCGCGAATTTTTTGTAAATAAATGCTTTGAAGCTGATTAATAGAACTGATGCCATTAATCAAATCGATGATATTAATTTTAAGTCTCAAAAAAATTCTACTTAATTTTGCAGTTATTTTGTCTTAATCAATTATTAAATATAGTTTTCAACACGAACTATTATCTGTTATCATATCATGGAGACATATAAAAATACATGTTAAAATTAACTAATTTTTATATGTATTTGTATTTTTATGATGCATTATTATGATATCTAATATATATTACGTTTTATATTACGTAATATGCGTAACAAATATAAATATATTTTTATTAATAGTTAAAATAAAAAAGTATTTGAGTATAACTTCTTTTCTTATTAATGATATTATTTTGATATTATTTTTATAGATGCTAAAAACAGAATTATATGCATGCATATCGACAATAATACAATTTGCAAACTTTTTAAATTTATCATGATATCATTTCTATTACTTAAACTATTATATAAGCATGTCTGATTGTTATATATGTAGTTATTACTGTGCTTCTTCAATTTAGAAAAACTTCGTTGCTTCTTCAAATTATCACATAAAGACATCTCTGAAAATTGCGTAATACCGTTAAACTTAGAAGTACCTGAAGTTTGAATACATCAACATTTTAAAACAGATTGATGATAAATAGTCTCGTTTTACATTATTTGTGACTTGAATTTATTGACATTTATCAAACAATAAATAATAATTATTTATGTGCATTACGTGTATATATGATGTGCGTTTAAAAAACGCAGTTAAAATTGGAAAATTGGAAACTCAATTTATTTAGGCTCCTTCAAAAGATATCGATGTTATTGATCGATGTTTACCTTGTATTTTGGATGGAAATGTCGCTGACAAGTTTACGTGTTGCTTTCTTTTTCAGATTACAACATCTGTTTGGCTTGTTCGAAATCATATAAGTGGAAAAAGTCATTGCGCCGACATGTGCGCGAGAGCCCGGAATGCTGGCCAGTTCTTCTCACTTCTGGCAATGGTGAATTCATTCGACAGATCCATTACAAGATGTTGTACAATACTAAAAACTGATTTATCGATTAATTAAAAATGTGATATCAGTGAAATATCATCTTCTTCGTATGAACTTTCTGTGCTGTTATATTTGAGATATTTTTTATAAAAACAAATGTTAATATATTGTAATTACATTATGATAGTAAATATTTATTAATATAATATAATAAACAGTAAATATTCTTCGATGGACCAGGAAGAAATATCTATTTTCTTCATTTTAAGTCAACATAATTCGCGCGACATTTATCATTCAAGATGAAAGGAGCTCAGTTCTCAATTATCATTAGACTTGGTTCCGATCATGTTGTTCATTAGGAATGTATGCTGAAAGATGGCGCGTAACATGTGATCATTAGTCCTTGCCAGAACAATTACTAAAATCCCGCCCGCGATTTTTTGTTTCAGGTTGTACTAGAAGCATCAAATTTGCCACCACGCATAAGAAGCCATTTCCTTACATACAATATGAGCGTAGCTACAAGAACAATAGCTCGTTGAACCATCATTTGTATTATGAGCGCGCCAGAAGGAGACAGTTCATCTATTTAATTTGTTATAGAAACTTGTCGAGAAAGATTACCTGCATGAATATATATTCACTCTCCATTTAATGTTGACGCCAAGAAATGGCCCTCAACATTATCCCTTTTTTTCTGTGATATCTTTTTTACACAGTGTATCGATAAATGAGATCTAGTCGCGTTTATCCGACCCATATTGGCATATTATAAATAAATACGTTATATTTTCGTCGACCCGCCATTGCATCGTTTCGCCTTATGCGAGCACTTCAATTTTAGATGATATACGTATATGTGTATATATATATGTATATATATATATATATATATATATATATATATATCGATATTTATATATATAATATTTCTTTCTATATACGTACGCTTGTACATGTATGATTATTCTGCGTTACATAAATTTCCGTATACATAAAAAGAAAAGGAATCATTGTTCCTTCGTTCCATTGTTTTCGACTTAATAACTAAATACGTTATTAGATTGTTTTATATAATCGCATTCTGTTTTTGGGTATATTCTGTGGAAGGTTTTTTTTTTGGAAACTGGTGTGCTGTCACCCAAAACGGAAAGGTTGAGGGGTGAGGAGGAAGTATTTGTGAAACTCATGAAAATAAGTGTGAAAATAAGTCAACGAATTTCTAGTTTTGATCAATTTTTTATAATTTATTTCCAGGACTAATGTCTCTGCAAATGTTAAATTTTTCAATGTTATATATTCAATGTGACGAAAAATTGTCTGTAAACTGATTTGGCAATCTGGAAGCCTCCTCTTCATCCGCCGTTCCTGTCTCACGCAGATTATTTCACGCTTCTTCACATGGACACGTATTCTTTGGCAAAATTTTGGGTGCACATATCTTTGGGGCTATTGGCTGAATTTTGTGTGTTGGGTTGGTTACGGGTTTTAATCTCATTGATCTCTCGGTCAATTGCATATCGACACGCATATCGATGAAACGTACTTGCCTTCTTTTCTTCCCTTTCTCCTTATATTTTCATAATCGTTCAGTCCAATACGATGCCTATTATGACGTTTCCAAACCTTATGAGTCAAATCATGCTCAGTTTGTGACAAAATATATAATTTAGAATCAATCAGAGATTGATGGATTCAATAATTTAAATAATTTTGCATCGTCACGAGCACGATTTTGACAAGATTTTGACAATAATAACGTCGAGCTCGACACGCGGAATCGGTGGAAGTCCTGTGATGATGGTACTAGTGAACTTATATTTCTTCCGATACCGCGTGGCGTTGCGATGGACACCGTGTAACCAGTATAACCGAGCGAGCTGTTATACTTGTCTCACAGATTTAATTTCCTGACCATTTTCGCGCCCCCGCCGGCGCTGGATCCCTGTTACAGGCATGGGCGCACTATTGTCTTTGCTGCGCTCCGACTTTAAGCAGCAGCAACAACAGCAGCAACAACAACAACAACAACAGGAGCAGCAGCAGCAGCCATCAACGAAGAAGGGTCATCACCGTGTATCCGCACCAACAATGATGACGCGGGCCAATATCGCCATGGCAAATAGACGTGCCAGCAACAATCCTAGCAGTGACAGCCACAGCTACGATGATGGTACCAGTGGCACTACATCCGCCCACGGAGTCGTGTTTCCGGATTCATTCGAAGTGTTGCCGCAGCCGCACGATCTCGGCATCCTATACATGTCCGGCGTATCGCACGAACAGCAACGCAAATTCCGCTGTCGTTTTTGTGGCAAGGGCTACCGCTGGAAAAGTACAATGCGTCGCCATGAAACGGTCGAATGCGGCGGTAAACCGCCGGCTTTTGAATGCTCCAAGTGCCCGTACAAAGCCCGACAACGTGGCAATTTGACGGTCCACTTTAAACGGCATCATCTAAAAATGAATTTCGACGAGAGCGCTTAATAAAGATGAATGCTCAATGCGTGTCACGCTACCAACTGGGAACGCTCTCGTTATAGACGAGCAAGTCATTGGGAAACGGTCGTCACGCCAAGTGCTCGCTGCTCGCACGATGCACTACTTTCTTTAAAGCGTTTCCAAACGCGCCACAAATTGAACGTTTTTAATATCCAATGTTCTCCCGAACTTCTCTCTTGTTTGTTAATGCGGTATTTCCACGCGTATTTCTGTGTTCAAAATTTCATTTCTTTTTTATGCTTATTATATTATTAGGATATTATTCTCTAATACTGCAGTTACGCAGATTATTTGACAAAAAATTCACAATGAATTTAATCTAGATATCCAAATCTTGCACAGTCCGTTATCTTGACTAAATTCAATTATTTTATATTCTATCTTAGTTACAGTTATCTACAAATTTTTCATATTTTCAAAGACATTTTATTTTTCAAAATGTCAGTTTCGGTTACATTATTAATTTTTTAAAATCGGCATATAGGATACGCAGTACAAAGAATTTATATAAATTATTAAACGATACAATAAGTTAGTTTGAAGAAATTTAATCATGACTTAACAAAATAATTTGCAATTATTTTCCTAAAACTTTATATTCTTTTTCATCTCGAACTTTTATTCTTGATGTGGATCTAATATTTCTCGTGCATTTGATACTTGTATTTAATTCATATTCAAAATTTACACTGAGACCCGTAATCTCATTTTCATTTGACTATTCAATGTGAAATGCAGACAGTTCGATCTCGATCCTTTTAATGATCGTGGATCAGCATTCAGTGTTAATATAAGAGAAACAGATATCCTTATTAGAATCGTGCGATGAAAATACGGGCCAAAGCGTTTAAATTTATTTATAAGTGAATAAGTGACTTAAGAGATCTTAAGATGAACATTATTGGTTTAATTTTACTTTTTGGGATTGGTGAACAAATTGTAGCTAGCTCGCATAATTTTATCGCTTTAGTATGTAAACTCACGCAACTCTTTTATCATGTACAAGTACTCACTCGTGGATCCATTGCTATTTGACATTGCATTAGTTATTATCGCGATTAATCTGCGGATTAATAATTTCTGTCAAAGAGATTTAACAATGATAACGCAATAAGAATATTCTGAGAATCTTTCTCAAGAATCGCGAATACATTCCAACGACTGAATATTACATGACACATATTTCATGTTGAGATATAAAGTATATTCTAGAATTTCTTTTTCTAGATATATCGAATTTAATTATATCGAAAATTATTTGTATAAGGAATATTTATAATTCGATCTACCTAAGGGGGAGGTGGAATATAAGGAAAAAAACATGCGAGAAATGATGTTCTTTAAATTTAATAATTTTTTTAAGTTAATGAAACTGGACGTATATTATATGGTATATGAAATCTAATATTTTCAAGAAAACTTTAACGATAGGAAAAAGTCGTATGCATAGTATTGGGAAGAAACAGCGAAAATAAAAATGATCTGACAATAGATAAATCATAGATAAAATTTAAAGTAAAGTGAATTATGAAATTTATCAAAGTTTGTCTAAGTTAAAATCAAAATTTTATAGACTTTCGAATAATTGATGAGAACTTTCGAAGTATCTTCCATGATAGTGCCTTAAATCGCAGATGCGAATTGAATTTACGTCTTTGTTTTTAACGATCTTTGCAAAATAATCTCTAAGAAATCAATTAGCTGAGTGTACATTTAACCGTCTAGACAATAATTATCTGTTCTTCCAGTTTCGCATTCATCATCACGACATGCAAGTGTGTGCATCGTTTCGTGCATTTATACATTCGCGTACTAAAAGGAATATTGTTCATTCAAAACAAATAACAATGACAATTAGACAAATGATAATTAGAGCAGGATAAAGCAACAAAGATCCAATTTTATCGAAATACATATAATTGTATAATTGTAATATGACAAAGCAACGAATAACAAACATATGATATATATATATGATATATATATATATGATATATTTATGATATATATATTTATATATATATTTATATATATATTTATATATATATTTATATATATTTTAAAAGATCTTTAATACAACAAAGTACAAAGTCCGCATTTTGCAGTCGCTTTATGTGCGTCTCCATCAATGTAAGAAAAATTAGTATCAATGATTCTAAAAAATGATTTCATCATTATGTTTTGTTATTATCACTTTTTTTGGAATCTTGTTAAGAGAATAGAGCAACATACATTTGAATCATGGTTGTGTTCGGGACATAATCCTCAATTATCGTCATCGTGCATGGGAAATTATATTTATGATATGACATTACGATGTTTCACGAGCTTATTAAGCTTGATTGTCTGAACACAATATAAAAAAAAAAAGAAAAAATGGTGATTATTGAAGAATCACGATCACAATCATAATTATAATGTTAAGGACCACTTGTACCTTTAAGCAAACGTAATCCGTGATGGACTCGATTGCGTAAACAAATGGGTCGATCTCGTGATTTTAGAATCGTATGCAGCTCTTAGGCTTGACATTGCCATATCGTGGCAAAGTGCCGATACTTGGTACCGATACTTAGCGCCATTCGGGCGATATTATCACTCAGCGACTTAGTTTCTATATTTAGCTGTTATTACATCATGTTTCAGGAAAAGGGTAGAGTAATGTATCGTTATATTAGTATTATCTAGTGATAATTGCGACGCACGTTGCATATACATATACATATATATATTTTTTATAATTAATATATGAATCATATGTTAATATATGATCGTTACCGCCCATTAATGCATCTTTAAACTATCCGATGGACCAACAGATAGCATCGATGCTTCCAAACTATTGTATCTATTATTTAACAAGGCGAAAGTATCGAGACTTTTACGGTATTATTAATGTAATCTTTACTTAGGCCGCAAAGAGAATCGGCGAGTTGCATTCTCGCGCCGCAACATACGTTCTAGCGATTTCTGCTGTCTATATTCCATCTCCGTTTCTCTCATTTTTAATTATTTAACTGGCAGTATTTAATTTATACACTTGTCCAGTATCGATCCAGAATCGACGGGACCGACCTGCTTGACGCACTGTGTAGGTTACTATACTCATAGATTATATGCGGACTTTTCCACTTTTTATATGCATATACATGTTATACATATATATGTACACGCAGACACAAATAAGGTGTTATACACGCAGAATTATTATGATTTCTCCGTTTCCATCCGCAAATTCTTCGGCATGTTTCAAATGTTTAATCTTTAGCAATCTTCTTCGACCGATACGGTTTAAAGAGTTTTTTGTTTTCTTTCAGATTTAACGGATATTAATGAGGAAAAGGATATCATATATGTTGATCGATTGGAGTTATGTATAAGTCGACGCGCTTTTATATTGAGTGATATAATAGTTTGATGCTGAATTGTTTTATTTTACGATGATCGAGTGATGCGACTTGATACATGTGTACAATATATACGTGCATTTTTACAACAATCGCATCAGGTTGTACGTTAAGAAATTTCGTTACATACACAGATGCATACATGCACGCATCATGCATACATGTGTACATATGTATGCATATGTGCGTGATAAACAAAATTAATCATGGAGGCATTGTGAGACTGTCGATAAACGCTTCGTACGATAATCGACAGACTTAAGCTATTATAGATTATCCATTACACACATACATACACACACACACACACACACACGCTGTGATGATAGTTCCGTTGTATAAAAATTATTTTCAGATTGATCGATCAATCAATTGATCAGAAGAATCCGCGGATACTGAGCGAAAGGAACGGCCGCAGTTTCGAATTAATGCATAAACAGATGCGCACACAGAAGAAAGAAAGGTATTAATAACGAATAAGAAAGGAAAGAAAAGTAATGTCGACAGAGTCGACGCGCGTCCGGAGCACGGGTGACGCGTCAGTATTTTTGATATCAGTATTTGCGAGCGCGCTTGGACGTTTCTGTCTGCCTACCTGCGAATCGATGCAGGGCATATATATATATATATATATATATATATATATATATATATATATATACACATACACTCACGTTGCACCTTTTACCTGTAGGCCTGTCGGTGATTTTCATCACGGGCCGTCGGTTGGATCTGATCCGATGATAGCAATTCTCGCTGCTCACAAAGCTCGGCCGAGATCGAGCCGATTATTTTGAAACTCTTGTTACCCGAATTCATATCGTTCAATAATTAAATACGCATCCAACATGTTTCCTCATCAACTTCTCCGTCTCTCTTTAGTAGTCTTAGTTTAAGATCTTAAGTGTATAATCGGATAATAAGGGACCAATCTCAATAACCTATTGTGCACCGCCTCTCCCTTCATTAAACCTCGGGTATATTTAATCTCGTCCTACTTTCTTTTCTCTTTATTGGAAAGGTTTATCAAGCGACCTAAGAATATCTACCACGATGACGATTACTATTATTATTATTATTATTATTATTATTATTATTATTATTATTATTAATAATAAAAAGAAGCTCTTTATTGCGGGTTATTTTCTAAAATTCACGTGTTCGTTCTTTTCACCTGTAATTCACCTCTTCTTATTAATATATATAAATGTTTCATAAAGTCGTTTATATACATAAACGATTTTATGCATCAGTCGTATGTAAATAGCGACTAGTATTTAATACGAGTATCTAATATCGAGATTTAAACATTGGTAAAAAGACTAGATGATAACATTAGAATGTACGTTAAGATTTGTAATATCTTTAAGATTCTTTCAGGCATGTCCTCATAAAATTTTTTATTATCTTTATTTTTTCTTCATAAAATTAATAATTTGTAATTTTCAACTGTAATTTCCAGAATTCATCCATCTTCCAATAATATTTCAAATAAATTTCAAATTTTGTGTATAGAGCGAAAAACGTATCACTAGCCATATTCGCTTTCAAAATAAAATATCTTCAAAGCCTAGCGAGACTACAATCATTGTAATCAAGAATGAAATGAAATAGTACGAATTTGGCGAAAGAATTTCCAAATTATTTGCGTAGTACATGATGAAAACTTTGTGAAATAAAGGAGAATTTATGTGATTTTTTTTAATCAGTATAAGTACAAATTTCCTATTTTTACGCTATGATGCAAGATCACATCTTGTCTCTCCCAGTTTTCGTTAGCTTATACTTTATCGAATGACACTTTTGTCACGAGTGTGCATAACGGAGTAATATATCTTATATTATGAAATATTACAGGCACAGGTAGAAAGCAGAAAAGTAAATTCAAAGGCGAGCTTTGAATCTATCTTTGTAATACGGAATATACCATCTTTCTGCCTAAACACAAAATAAGCAAACTTTGTTCGCTTATAGTATATAATACTCTAATTTCCTTTACGTTTGCAAACTCATACGCAACAGGTTGTTTTCACGCGCGACGAAGTCTTTCCCGAGTGATGATTGACGTTGTTAAAGTATCGATCTAATCGTTGAATGTTTGCTTTCAGCAGGTTGGAACCGGAAATCCCTCGGTGTCGAGATGTACCCGTGTGATACCTGCGGTAGACAGTACCGGAGAATGATCTCCCTGCAACGACACAAGAGACTCGAATGTGGCAAGGAAGCGCAGTTTGAATGTATGATGTGCCACGCGAAATTTAAGCACAAGCACAGTCTACTGAGGCATTACAACGTGCACGTGGTCTATGTCAATGATACGAACGCATTAGAAAGCGAGGACAGATACGCCTGACAGACGAGGGGTTGTCAGAGGTTTGTGCACGTGGAATGAGCAACTACAGCGAGATAGTGGAAATTTTCGTTACGAAAATTATCGCTGAGAGTTCGGAGATCGCAACATACGCGGGATAGTGGAAATTTTCATCACGAAAATTATTGCCGAGAATCCAGAAATCGCAATACACGCACAGCGAAAATGAGACTGACATCTTCATACATTCACGACGATTCGGGATAAAGGCAATTATAATATAAAATTATAAAGAATACGCTTAGAATAAAGAATATATAAAAAAGGGAAGTCTTCGATTATATTTTTTGGATAATATTATATAATATTGCATAATCCAAATATTTTAATGTCATGGATAATGTCATGATCAATGATATTATCCAAAGAATGTATTATCCAAAACAAGAAGATAGCGTTAAATTATAAGCTGTGCTTAAAATGATGTTATTTTTAGCTGCTTTTAAATCTTTGTATCTCTAAATTTGTACTTCCAGTCTTCTGTAGCATTCTCTTCGCGTAAACGCTTTACAAATGTTTCAATACAATAAGGGGAATGTTCTTTCTTTTTTTTTGTTTTTTTTTTTCCAATTAAGTATATTTCTCTAAGTATCATAAAAATGATGGCTCGCGGTTATATTATATTTTAGCAATGTATCAATCTATGCAAATAATGATGGATAAAATAATTCCTAATATTGATATTATAATGCATCTAGATTTCATTAGATTTGATGAAAATGTGATATTAAATTGCGGATATCATACTTGATACCAGTGACAAAATTCGGATCATTCGGCATGTCAAAATACACATATAGGAGAATACATAATAAAATAGAGAATTCTCCTTTAAATGCATAATACCAGCACAATGTCTGACGAACCTACTGTATATTCATACATTGTAATACAAATTATATATCTTAAAAATGATTTCTATTTTTTCATTCATTGTTATTTTGATTACTTGTTATTTATAATTATAATTATATAATCATGTGATTACATAATGAATCTTGTCTGTCTTGTCTTCATAATTTATCACCAACAACGAATTTCAAAACTGCGATTTTGATAATAAAGCGAGCTGAAATTTGAGATGATTTATTGTGTTCATTAACGTTATCTTCTCACACGGTTTGAGTAAAGAACCATTTTTGCACAAGCAACAAGATCTCCGGTCTTAGCCAGATTTATTGTTCAATCAGCTTAAGTTATATGTATTATATGATTGATCTGCATTTTATCTGCATTTTATCTGCGTCCATAGTATCCTATCTGCATTTTACCAGCATGCAAGACCAAAATCATCACGTGGCGTTGCCGAAGCAGTGGAATCACCTTAACAAGCGCACTCAGCACGAAGGAATGTAACACAGAGCGCTGCATATTTCGCCTGATCTAATACCTCGATCTCACTTGATATTTTCAGTACTTCCGTGCCGCAATGCGACCTTGTATCTGCGTACAGGGTGTGCAACGAGAATTCGCCTGCAACAAGTATCACACACATATAGCACCATGCGTGTATTGAGGTTCCATGAAAGGATCAACTGCAATCGAGAGCTAAGCTTCAACCACAACTTCGGTAGACTGTGCCTACCGAAGTCTACGATGAAGCAGTCTGCGAAAACACATGTTGAGACATAAAAAGATTGAATGAATCGGTATACGCAGTCCGCAATTAGCTTAGACTATTGAATTATCGCAATCCTTCAGTCACTAATCCCTGAGATGTCTCCTATGCATTCATCCATCCGCACTGTGTGATATCCTATGTTCACAAACAGTACCACTGTATACCAGTAATTTATCTAATAATAATCTAACGATCTCTCTTTTTTCAGTATATCATCACACAAATAATCGATCGATCTCACTGCATTGATTAACGCGGCATCGATTGAAACTAAATTCTACATCATATACAAGATGCTCAACTTGAGATTCGAGTTTGAGCATTGAAGAACCGATGATCATAATGATCATAATGATCATTAGGAGTGTTCAGATCCAAGTATTCAGATATTTGCACAAAAGTGAGAAGAGAAATTATTTATATAAATATTTTCTCAGGCATATCGGGATAGAAAAAGTGATTTTGCATTCGTTTCTCGTTAATAAACTAGATGAGAGACAAATGAGAAACAAAATTCGAGGAATTGGATGAAACATAAGAAGTATTAACATTATCTTGCATTTAAACATGCTTCACTCGCAGTGAAGATATTCGCGAACTAACTTATAAAGGGATTATTTAACAAAATAAAAAAATGCGAACACGAAATTTGCAAGTTAAAAATGATTAGGAATGATCACTTTCTTTATTAAGTGCATTTCGTTTCTCATGTATTTCCACAGATTATTACCGCAGAAGCAACCTGCCTCCTTCCTTCACGAAATACAACTGTGTGCCCTGCGGCAAGACCTATAGAAGCTGGGGTTCATTTAAGTATCATCGAAATGTGGAATGTAGAAGAGAACCTAGCTTCGCTTGCATCTTCTGCAACTATAAGTCCCATAGGAAGAGCAACTTGCTTAGGCATATGCAAGTGCATTATCGACTCAAGTGAGATGAAGTAAAATGAAGAAGAATATCAGTTGAATGAAGATTGACTAACTTGTATGATATTATTGATCATCGCAAGTGTACATATCTGTTGTTATACAACCGAAATAAAGATTAAGCATTTTTTCTATAACTTGCTATTTCATCCTCTTCTGTTATTTTGATCAGTTTTTCATGATAATTCATGATAGATATTAAGTATGAAATTATCATTCAAATATAAAAATTATTAAAGTATAATTAAAGTAAGTTTTATATAGACAAAATTTATTACGCTCTGTCAATACCTTACATTCTGTTGCTTCATGTTCTTTAGTTTACTTTGTTTGTACAATTATTAAAAAAACTTTATTTTATTTCAAGTATTTACAAATAAGAATAGATGAAGATAACAAGAAGAGCTACATTTCATCAGCTACATTCACATTTCTGTTACATTTTATTCGATACTATGTCAAAGAGCATAATGAAAGAAAGAAACAAATAAATTGAAAACTCTCGCATTGTATATTATATTCTTGTTTTATAATATTCTTGTTTTTCCTTTTTTAATATCAACTATTTATTACATCTTCTTTTTACAGACCGATGTGCATTCGGCTTCATATTTCGCTTAAAAAAAAAAAAAGATGGAACAGTAGTTCATTCCTTTTTGCGTTTTTAGGTGAGCCGTTCGGTTGCCATTACAAGATGCTCATCATGATGCCGCAGCAGTGTCGGGCATGCTTCAAGTATTTCAAGTCAGCTAAATCACAACTACAAAACGCGCGACAAGGCGAAGAAATTCAGATGCAACCAATTGAGATGGTGTAGCTATCACTTTCAGCAGAAAGCGAATGTTTTTCGATACGCTAATAAACGACATTCATACAAAATGCATAATGCAAAAGAAATGCAAAAAAACAAACAGTTCCTGCTGCAAGTGATATCAATACATGAAAATCATGCCTCGACAAATTTGAAATTTCTGCGATTATTAACGAAAACATTTGTTATGATTCATTAATATAAAATTGTGAAGATCTTTTATTTGTAATTTTTTTAATAATTTATGTATGTAATTACTCGTAAGTAATAAATCTATAATATAGGTAAAGCATTGCCAATATCATGCATGATATAAATAATAATATAACTTGCGATGTACTTTATCTGTTATTTAGTTAATGAAGTTATTAAGGTTATAAAAATTGAAGGTTTCATCTAAATTTTTGTTGTATCTCTTATAAGATTATTCAATATCATTTTATTGGCGTACTTTAATTGTATAATTTATATCAATGATTTGAAAAAAAATTATATCTATCAATGCCAAGCGTTCCACGATATCTAAAATACGAATAAGCGAAACAGTATTGTGATGATATAAAACATTATTTTCAAAATATGGATTTGTGATAATATTTGTAATTAATTTAAGGCTTATTGCTAAAATTTCTCTCTAAATTTTGTATCGATCTCTTTAACGGGATTTCAAAAATTTGTAAATGTTCTCAAATTATTGAAACTGACATTCAAAATTAATTTACGATTTATTTCTGAGTGATATTTATTCTCCCACGTTAGGTTCGTTAATCTTCTAGTTAACAATATCCCTGAATATTTTCGGAAATTAATTTTAGAAATCAGAAAAATTATTATCGATGTCGCGACAAATTTACAAATAATTGAAGATTTATCTTCTAGAGCTAAATTTTTCTTGATTGAATGACATCATTCTCACAGGGCTTAATGGAAAATCTTTTCCTAGAGGTTATTAGGGACGAATACTGGCCGCACATACGATTTTAGCGGCATGGAGCTACCCCTCGCGGGATATTAGAACTAGCCTAAAGCTTTCTTTTTACCATTTTCAGGTATGAGAGGTGGAAAGGAGATGGATTCAATAGAGGAGTGCACGGATTTGCCGATGCAGGCCTGGAAAATACATGAACAATCCTTGATACCATTCGCTGAACTGAAGATACCAAAAGCCTGCGACTACGTCGGCAAGAAGCCGCCTGGCCAGTTCAGCTGCGCGAGATGTAGTCGTTCGTACATGAGAAAGGACTCGCTACAACGCCATGTACAATGGGAGTGCGGTAAAGAACCGCAGTTCCAGTGTCCTTTCTGTTCACAACGTTGCAAACGCAAGGCACACTGGCAACGGCATATACGTCGCCAACATAGGGACAAAGCTAACTTCATGGACGAACATCTGCAGTCATATACGCCAAAAATAGAGATTGACTAAACTCGACCAGCCGATACCGGGATGAAGAGCGATTTTTCACGATACAAAATCACGCGACAAAAATATCGATAAAGAGACGGACTTGGCTCTTTTTAGAGAAAGACCAAGCTTTTAATACTTGCTTGATATTTTCTTGTTGATATTGATGAGTAAAATAAACACGTTTTCAAAATGATGATTTCTGAAAGAGGATGCAGTTATCTTTCGTAAATGTCTCACAATTATTGGTAAAACAAAAACAAAATTAGGAAATTATTCAAAATAACTTTTATATCGTTGTTATAGTGAACGCGCAAATGTTTTTATCGTGGAAAGCTTCATCCCAACAAGATCACAAGGTCATGTTTAATAAGATCTTTCGAAAATTATATCAAAATATTACCAAGATAAAAAAATTTATTGAATATTCCTTAATAAGGAATATTCTTATTTTTACGTATATCCACTTTTACGTATATCGTGTTATTAAAGCATCAAACGTTTTTTAACATCGAGGCTTACACTCTTTTAACTTTATCATATTATGTCATAAATTATTTGAATGTTTGAGGAATTGTAAACGAATAGCTTATTAAGATTGCATCTCATATTATAATGATATGTATACATATTTCTTTTTTTTTTTATAGATTTGTCTCATATACAAACTTGTTATTCAAAAAATCTACATCATCATAAATGTTATTAGAAGAATTAAAAGTAGGACATGACCTTAGATACAGGAAGTAAGTTTTACTTAGATATACTTCGGCTTTGCGTCCGAAAATATTCGACTGATATTATTTATTGCTTAGCGATCGTTTGTTAGCGCTGAAGTAAAGTGTTTGCATTTTATTTCTTAGATTATAATCTACCATGTACTACTCATTAATCAGGGTGATCTTATATA
Source organism: Eciton burchellii (assembly GCA_020341155.1). Taxonomy (NCBI): domain Eukaryota; kingdom Metazoa; phylum Arthropoda; class Insecta; order Hymenoptera; family Formicidae; genus Eciton; species Eciton burchellii. The sequence continues at coordinate 399,165 of JAHMML010000014.1, forward strand.
TTTTAAGTTTTTCTTTATAAAGTGCCTTATAGACGTATAAAAAAATCGGATATCAAAATAACAAGTGCCATTTTACAATGAAAATTTTCTTTGTGCCAACGAGAGATACCCACGGTTTTTCTTTTAGAAAGAATAAGATAAAAGAAAGGAAAAGTATATCGAGAAGAGAGGATAATGAGGAACTTCGTGAAGATTAATTCTGAAGTATTAACGCGTTAGTTTATAAGTGATATAACGAATATTTTTTTACAGCGTTCAAGATACACAAGGCACGAAAGCAAAGCATTGCAAGTAAATTTGTTAAGACTGATAGCGTGAAGATAACCGAATTGATCATGTATCTCCTTAGATTAACGATAACGCCGAAGTCGGAATCTCTCATATCCCATGCGTTCGAAAGAAATTATGTCTGTAACAAATACAAAATACATATCACATAGAGTTATCCAACCGTTAGAATCCATTTCTTCTTTCTCATGAACGATGCTTTCGATGTTGAGTATTCGAAGGATTTCCGTTGGACTATCGAACAAAATTATTTGCCATATTCGTAATTTTGTTCAATCATACATGATTGTTACAATTGTTCTATAAAAGATGAGAGATTCTCGATTTATCTAGTTTTATTTTTGTAATTTGCAACTGTGTGCCATGAAATAGAATTTCATAATATTTATTCTAGATTAATTGGCAATAGAGAAAATTATGTATATCTACAGATTAAAACAATTGGTGATTTGCGTAAATATCTCTGATCCATAAATTTCCAATTACAAACGAGACGATCGGAAAACGGTCGTTTCGAATGTAGCAACATTTAACTGGAGAGCTGCAGTCGCAGCGAAGAATTTGTTATTTGCAAAAGAATATAGTTCATAAATAAATAAATGACTAGAATTAAATAATAACAGAAAAGAATGAAAGAAATCCTAACAGAGCGTAGTTACAAAATTAGAAGTATTTCTCCTCTTTGTAAATAATTATTACCATACCGTAAAGAAGAAATTTCTGTTTTTGGGGGAGGGAGGAGGGGCTAATTTAAACATCGGTTGCGAAAGCTATCCGAGCCGAATTGAATGCAATCTACGCATCTCTTCTCTCTTTCTCCTGCCTTCTCCACCTGTACGATTTCAGGGGAGCAGCATGCGCACTAACTTTTCCCTGAGTTTTGTACATAGAAATGCCACTTGTCGAACTTTCATCGCTTGCGCATCGAGAGAAACATTTGCCGTTTAACTGATGTCTCTTAAAGTCTTTTCTATAGAATTCTTTGAGAAGAACATTTTTCAACGAAGGACAGTTGTATCGCAAGTGTTTCTTTCGTAACATGCAATTATTCTCTTTTCTTATGCGAAACTCGTAACTAGCTGCTTGGGGCTCGAAAGTAGGGACACACACGAAGGATACACGCATTTCTTCCTCTTTCCCTGACGAATGACACTGACGATGATCGTCGCATCGAGGATAACTCGCGAGGTTCGTTTCAACGATCCTCGAATATAGCTTCTCTTCGAGACAACTTAGCAAGTTTCTTTACAGGACAGGCTGAGAGGTGCCCCTTCGCTCTCGACAGCAACCTCGATCTCGATATCTGCTCCTTCCCGAACTATATTCATTAGAGCTACGCGAATGAGAGTGAGCCTACTCGAGAATACGAGAGAGAATGAAAGAGACGAGATAGAAGGGGAGAACGGAAGAGCACGACATTGAAGAGGCACGTCGAAACGCATCAAAAATCAACGAACCACACGAATCCCCTTTTAAAGCCGACACCCCATGCTGTAGCCACTAAGCCTCTAATTCTTAAGCCGAGAAAGTGGGCAACGACGCTCGGTACTGTCGATCGCGTTTCCCACTTGTCGCGCGCTTGGAAAGATACCGCCATAATCAATCGACATATTCGCGGGACACATACTAATAAAGCCGGGGACCTTGTGTTCCAGCCGAGGACCTCAGCATCACCGGTCTCAAGTGGGCAGCGGCTTGGCAGCGATGGAGCGTACCATCGATCATGTGGCGGTCCGGTGCGGGCCTGGGCAAAGGTCTAGGTTCTGGTTCATCCAACCCAGAAGGTTTCAATTGCTCGGCCTGCGGCAGGGTCTACAAGCTGAAGAGCAGTTTAAGAAATCATCAGAAATGGGAATGTGGCAAGGAACCCCAGTTCCAATGTCCCCATTGCGTCTACAGGGCGAAGCAGAAGATGCATATCGCGCGACACATGGAGCGAATGCACAAAGAGAAAATTTATAAGCAAGAACTCGTGTAAAACACTGGGAAGGCTGGGATATCGACGCACTCGTCATTGGCCGTCGTTTTCGGACATGGTCACGCGTGGAAGAGACCATTATAAAGAAATACTGAGGATTGATATGAGTGAAAGAAAACGCGTTTCTTTCACGCACGACCGATGTCCGACGCTCGATCACCTCATAGAGAGCGAAAGAAGTTTTGGGGAGGGGACAGATATGTAGCCAGATGTACAGTGACGTTGAGACAAGGACGATAATGATTAGGACGATTGAAGTTAAGTCGACGTATTAAGAGAGCGTCGACAATATCTGCTTCTCAGAGACGAGGGAGGCCGCCAATTCCTTCGTCCCGATCTTGAATTCATATTTTTTTTATTCTTTTTTTAAGGTTTATTATTATGAATCAATTAATTCAGATTGATTGATTAATTAGTTATTTTTATGTAACGAGACATATGCCGCGTGTAAACAAGAGAACGCGTCAATCTCCTGTCCGGGGCGTATTTTATGGCTCGAAAGCTTCTTAAGCCTCAAATCGAAACAGAACGCTCTTCTACCGATCTGCATTGTTATTGCAAGTCATTCTACTTCGCGTGCTTCTTTCCTATTTGTTCTTTAAGAACTTTAATGTCTACGCAATACATGTGAAATTGAAAGAGGAACCGAACGCAGTCTACATCAGTTGTTCAGACGCGTTCATTCTCGGCAATATCCGATACATGAGACGATCTCGTAAACTTTCGAGCTCGAAGCGCAAATTGTTAGAATTCACAAGGGCCCGCCCCGGGCCGGATTGAGACCGTCCGGTAAACCGGAGCTCTTCCATAGCAACCATTCTGGTCACACTGGTTCCATATTTTTAAACGGGCGCAGCCGTGCGCGTGTGGCTCACTGGGGACATCAAAAGACTAAACAGAATAATAAAAGAAAGAGATAAGATATAGCGAGAAAGAGAGATGAGCGAAAATGAATGAAAGTCCGAGAGAATAGATCGAAAACGCAGCCACATCAACGAATGCCTGTCGACCCAATACTTCTCCCCTTTCCCCCGCCCGTGCAATCATGGCGACAAACCGATGCCGCATGATCAGAAACTACAATGTTACGTCGGTATCAGCATTAAAGACCCGCAGAAGATAAGCCCCGGATCTTCGGAGGCTAATCTCCGATCGCGGACTTGAACTTCGTTGCTTTCAGGTCAAGTTTGTGTGCAAACGCTGCAAATTTTGCAATGTAAGTGGAGTTAAATAATGCGAATGCGAATGACATTGACGAAAACTGATTGAAATTGATCGAAACGGATTCGATCACTGTTAAACGATTTATTATTTCGGTTCGAAGATTACTGTGAAAGTCATCCTTTCCTTTTTGCGCGCACGCGCGTGTGTACATGTGTATATGTATATGTTTTTCAACACGACGAAGCACAAACTTTAGACAAGTAATTTCTTTCAACTAGATTATATCCAAATGGATATTTTTTTTAATTATAAAATTTCATCGCGGTTTTCGAAATCTTTTATTTATTACTATCTTTCAAATTGTATTCATTCGTATATATATATATATATATATATATATATATATATATATATATATATATATATATATACACTTATTTAATTCATAGAGATATTTATCAGAATATTTTCGAATATATTTTAATCTACTCTTTAAAATTTTTAGAAAAATTTTTGAAAATATATATTGAATATTACTTTATCCAAAAAAAATTTTTTATTATATTTATGGAACTTGCGGGCAGGTCTTTACAAATAATTTTATTAAGTTTTTTAGAAAATTTAAAATAGAAATTGTTTATTATTTAGAAACGATATCTAATGAAATTTATTACAAAGTTTATTATAAAATTATTTTTTGAGATATATGTAAATACAAATTTATTTATATGTCGGAAACGTAATATCGTATAAGTATTTTAGAAATTCCTTTGGAAATATTATTATTAATCTATATTTTGTAATCTTAATCGCGTTTCTTATTCTCGTTAAGTTTCTTTCGGCAAGTATTCGTGTCCTTACAAAAAACTATATCTTTAACATTCTAAAGTATATACGGTCGTTCTTTATTATTTAATCAAATTTGATTCGCAACATATTTGTGTTGTTGCGTCCGCGCATTTAATAGAAAGACATCTAAGGTAACATTAGTCGTGCTATTTAATTTTAGGTTTAAGGGTCTATTCAAAAAATTGTGCGAAAAATTGTACAAAATCGTTAAACGCATATGCAACAGCATTAACCGCATATGACCTGAGAGCGACGAAGAAGTTTTTCCACGGTCTTGTCAAACAAGACAGCCATTTACACTGTATTCCTCGCAGCGATGCAACCACAAGCAACCACAGTATTAGATACAGATTTGCGCGGATATCAAACGCGCGGATTGTCTCCCGCATTTCATTATGCTTTCTACACTCGTTTATGCACTCGAACATATTAAGAAAAGAGACATATTAAGAGAGAGAATATCCCTATATACATCTATATGTACACACATACATACAACTCGTGCATGGATGCAGATACATACATACATATACATCTACTTGCACACCTGATCAATTTGTACACACGTACATGTATATTTACATATATATTATATGCACATACGCTACCGCGAGGTATTCCTACAGCATTGTGATCGTCAGACTGCCAGATACACGAACGTAGATTCCTATACGATGCATTTAAGTATATATATTTATATTATGTAAAGCGTATAATTAATTTCTTTTAATTAAGCGTCTTTGTTTAAGGCCCCTCGCGTATCCTTTTACACACGAGTCCTTGTTTTCTTCTCTTGCATCTCGACGTATCAGTATATCTCGAGCAACAATCCCGGGTCGACAGGCATAAAAAATGGCCGCGTGCCGAGTACGGCGTACCGACAATGTAATTTGCATTTACACTGAAGCTTATCCCAAAATGTAATAGCATTCAACGAAGAAACAGTTACCTCAACAATTGCACATATCGTAAGCTTCTTAACTGTTTATTATCTCCTAAGCGATAAACAGTTTTCTGTTGATCGAGTCAGCCCTGTAGGTCATAGATCGAGGCAGACTTGTAGGTTTCTCCAAAATTGCACGTTCCTTACTTTATCTCGTTTCAAGGTGATCCGGTCTTCCATGAGATTTGACTTCTCATGGTTCATTAAGCTGCACATAATAATCTACAAGGTTTCATTACAATTAATAATGCCGTAATGCAAGGAAGAAATATCTCATCTGATACTCACAGAAACTCCCATATTTTATGTAAGCTAAAATCACGATCAACTAGTTCTTCGATTAATTCATTCGCGTCATCGAGATAGTCTCGGTACGCCCATTGATTACTCGCCGATGTCTTCGGCAGTCCGAATGTCGTGACTCGATGAAATACGCTTGGTAGTACTCCGTACTCGGACGCTACCTGGTACCAGGTCCCATATTCCTACGCCACGCCAAATGCGCGCGCCACGGCCGCCCGACTTTCCATACTGTAGACAATATTTATGAGACAAGCTAAACTATACTATTACTATTACTACACTACTACTATTACTATTACTATTACTACTACTATTACTACTACTATTACTACTACTACTATTTGTAATTCATGTATACAGTTAAGTATGCGCGACGGCTAAACGCGAAGCGAAGCGGTAGATTTAGTTTTCTTTCTTGTTGAGCGTGCGAGCGCGCTTCTTTCAGTGGATGGCGCTTGCCGATCGATTTCCAAAAATCAGTCCGACGAAGTCTCGATCCAGCTAAATGGTGGAACTTGCACCTTCACGAGAGGTGAAAGTCCCGCTCTCTAAATTTCCCGGATCATACGAGGGTGTGAGAACAATTTCCTGTAGCTGATTGTGACTCATGTTACTGCGAGGCGCGTTGGATATGTCAATATATCAAAACAAAGATTTCAATATACATCGAAAAAAACATATGAGCAACACGAAACGATACGCAACGACGCATTCTCATTTTCAAAATAATTTTATTTAACGGACAAAGGATATGACATTCATTTCTATATATCATTGAATTTTTTACAAATTTCTGCTTTACGATAGTTTTCTTTAAATATATCGAACATTTGCAAGATCTTTGAGATTTAAAAAATAACTTTTGCCTTCTATGTGTATTACAAATTTTTTGGAAAGATTTACAAAAATGTTTAAATGCATGAAATGCATCAAAAGATCAGAGATCATGTAGTCCCACATTATACGAAATTCTTCCGTAAAATTCTAAACTTCCATCAGTTGTCCACGTATGTAATATGAGTTACAATTCTTACATCCTCTGATATAAACGGAGGATTCCTTGTAGACAATAATGCACATCCAGGAAGTATACTTTGTAATGATGTCTTAAATCTCTGATAAGGAGACTTCTCTATTTCTTCGATGTAATCCATCTGTAATATTCGGACATGCTTTCAATCGATGTATTAATTGCTAAAACCGCGCCAAATCGTTTATTTTTCTGTCTTTTTTTTTTAAAGAATTTTTCATCATTGATGAAGAAATTTTTTCAATGCCCCGATCATCTCGAGAAACATTCGGATTATTTCCTCCAACAGTTAGATCAGATTAGGTGGATGAAATTGAAAGAGTTCCAACTTCCTGAATTGTATCAACTCCACAGCTCGGAGCCATATCGTAGGCCAGAAGGACTCGTCTTCCGTCCAAGTGCAATAACTATTGATAATCTATCCTTTCGGTCCCGCGCTATCATAACTAATGCGATTCGTACGGTCTTCTGAAGATCAATCGCGTTCTGCTCCAGACTTCGTTCAATCGATCGACAGCAGCCGCATACTGACGCGTATATCATATAGTAAGCGAACAAAAGATTAAAAAGCATCAGAAAGAAAAAATAGAAAAATATTGAGAAGATGGGAAGAGAGAGTGATTCCAGTGAGAAAAAGGAAGGGAGAGGCGAGGAAAAGTGAAACGAGGTTTAATCAGACGCATCGGCACTCGTGCTCGTTGGATATTGAAGGGATAATGCAGATATTGAAATTGGCGTGTAGTACGCGATACAACGGGAACGCGAACGAGCACGATGTTCGTCGATGATCATGATTACGAGAAGTGCATTGATCAATTATGATTGATTACGATAACGTTACGTGGCAGTTGAAGAGAGCGGTGACACGGTAGACGATAGGGTTAATTGATAAACACGGTTATGGATCGATGATACATAACATAGCTATAGATAATTGATAATATTACTGCCTCACGAGGCCTTGATGAATGACGGCGGTTAGGAGATAAACGAGAGGAAGATTAAGGGAACAGATCGGTTTTAGGAGCTATGCGCAGGTAAAATGTTCGACAGTCTCGCGAGAATAAAGCCAACGGGCCGCCGTCATCGACGGAGATTATTAGATTATTAGGTACATAAGAAATACTATTAAGTAGGTAGCTCTTAACGACTCTTTTTTCTATGTTTTTCTAAGAGGAAAGGAAGGGAGCGCGCGCTTAGAGCGTCTTTCTTCTCCCATCGAGAATCTGTGGTTTGCATCAATCCGAAAAAGGATGTCTGGAAAGTATCGGGAAGGGAGGGGAACACGAATAGAGAAGATATATTGATAAGCGAAAATGCCGACAGAAAGAATCGCAGGTAGTGACGTAAAAGTGATAATTATAGTGATAAAATCAGGGGTTTCCCCGGTAAAGAAACGCCGAAAATGCCGAAAGAAAAAGGACGGCAAGGGTGATCGAGGGAAAAATTGGAGGGAATGCAGATAGCGACGCGACGACTGCTTCTGTGCGAAATCGTTCTTATTATTCGAGAAAAAAAGTTCTTTTTATCAACGAGACGATTAAATCGACGGTTTACAAAGGTACATTGAGAAAAAGAAAGAAAGAGAAGGAGAGAGGGACGGGAGTATCACGGATTATATCAAAATTTTATTTTTATAAGAGACCTTACGTGCCTTGTTATTACAAGCAAATTTTTATAGTAAACGCATGCTGTATCTTTTTTATTGAAAATAATCTTTATTTCTATTTTTAGGAAATAAAGTTTGGACTATTAAGCAAGCCTTAAAACGAATAAAATTTTTATCGATATTGAATGTAAAAATCATAACAAAAGTTTGAAAGAGAATTAAGATTGTTGTTGAATTTTTTTAAATTATTCTGGTAAATTTTTATTTTAAGATAAAATTTTTCACAATCCTATTCAAAATTACTTGCTATATCGTCGCGAATTCTTATGGGAATTTTTGAAAGTTAAATCCGTTGAGGAAGCTAGATGGACGTCTCGTTTCCGTGTCTTTCTTTTTATTTCATTGAGAAAACATTTAACATCACGATTGCTAAATCGAGTTACCTGTAAATTTCTCTCGTGGAGCCGAGTCTGTTTTTTCGTTAGTTTATCAAGAATAAGCCGTGAACAGCATTCTTTATTATCTTATCTTTTTTGCATTTTCTAATTAATTATAAATAAAGTTACCTAAAAAAAAGAAGCGAAGAAAAGCGAGTAATTATAACTGATTTTCATATCTCGTTTTCATATATCCTTTTTACATCTTTTTAATACAGAGAAGCATGAGTTCTCTCTTAATTAACAAATAATGCGAAATTTATTGTTATATATAGAAAAAATTATTACATCTAAAACTATAATGGCGTCATATAGCCGCAGAAGAAAGGAATTCTGACTTCGTTATATGATTCAGGCTCGCTACGTGTCTTCCCTCGTTAATTGGATTTTTAATTCGGACTTAAACGAATAATTATTACGCATTATATATTAGTAACTAGAGCATAGAAAGAAGATGGGAATATTGATAGGGGATATTGATAGCTTTCGAAAGACGAATACTCTTCCTTCGTTGTATTTTTTCAGGCTATTTGATTCGTTTTCTGTTTGTTCGACTTTGCATTCAGCTTGCACACTCTTGCTTAGTTGTGTTTGATCTTCAAACAAAAGAAAGAAAGACAAAACCGATAATAACGACGACGACACAAAAGGAGAGATGCAGGACGTAACGACTTATGAATTTATCTTTGTAATACAACAATACATGTGCCTTCGAGAAATTTCGGAACATACGAGAGAAACGGAAAATAAAGACAGGGATGGAAACGGTGACGAGGCAAAAGAGGACAATGCGGGAAACGGAAAGCAGATCAGGATCTTTGTGATCGTCCGAGCGATTCGCCATCGCGGGATCCGAGGCGACGATTTATCAAAGGCAACGCAGAGCGTTCGCGATATTATTCGGTCGATTACTACGATTATAGATTACGCGCAAAAACAATATACATACATATGTATGTATATGTATATACTTCGAGCACATAAAATACGCGAGATGACAAGACAATGCGGAAAAGAATATTCAAGAAAATTAATTCGCGCGTCTGTCATGCGCGAATTTATGCGCGAAAAGTCCGAGAAAAGAAAAAGAGGAAAGGGTAGAGGGAGGAAAGATTGGAAAGAAAATTAAAAAGTGCAGGTAGGCGGAGATGAAAAGAGCGTGATTGTTTGAACTAGGGCTTGGAATAAGTAAATAAAAAAATGTTACATTAGAAAAGGAGAAAGATAAAGACACATACACACGCACGCACGCGCACACACACACACACACACACACACACAGCACGGAGAAACACGGTAAGCGAAACGTCGTAAATGCTGCCTTTGCGATTTGATTTTTGTAATTACATGGCTCTTGATTACGGATGATACGAGTCTCGCGCGTATATTAATCGGGCTTAATTATTAATCGTTCCGTAATTAGACATTACGTTGCAATTTTATGGCGACTTTGCGCTCGCGGTGATGCGTCATGCGGAGCGAGGAAAAATCATTCCTCCCCACACATAAATATTACATACGTATTACATACGTCGTAATGTATTTTTCTTTTTCTTTTTTTTTCTTTTTTTTCTTCTATCTTTGGTGTCGGTTTGGGAGATTGGGAGATTCTAACTGAAACGAAACGACATTTTGCAAATATCGAATTAGGACGTCATGGTGAAACTCGAGAAAAGGCAAGGCGAAACGCGATGAGTTGCTATTTTCATTTTATTTCGATAGCTCGTCTCTTGCTCTTTGCTTGAAAACGAAGATCCTGACGCGATGATTGGATGTTATCGCTTCTATTGTTGAAAAGGGAATAGCTCACGTGTACGCAGTACGTGAAATTATTTTGGAACAAAGTAGCTTTTTAACATGGTGTGTGATATACTTAAGTTATTAAAATTAAATAAAAATCTTTTGATTAGAAATTAATTATATATATACACGTATATATACAAACGCATATATGCATACATATGTAATGCTTATTGGGAAAGGTGATGAAATTTTCTAAAGTCATTTACGAATAGAAATACTTTATGCGCGTCTATTATATTATTGGCGAAATTATATTTGGATAACATATATCGCACGTAAAGAATTAACTTTAGAGTAAAGTTTTATCTAGCATTAAAAATTTTATACTTTATGTTATTATTATTAGTATTATTATTGCTTCTGCTGGATATCAATGCTTTATTATTTTAAAAGTACTCTGGCTGGATTATTCTTCAAATATACGAGATATATATTGAAAAGTGTTGTGGATGCGTCTTTTGCAGAAACGATAATAATCGCACGTCGCGTCAAGAACTCGACACTTGTAGTGATTCGTTGTTATTATTATTATTATTTCCTTTTTTTCTTTTACGAAAGATAATTATATTCGACGATTTTATGCTTCGGAATTGGGACAGTCTTCGAGACAATATTATACTAATTACACTAAATCGGCTTGGAAGCAGAATAATGTATTTTTGACATATTTCTGACGCGTGACATTTAACTTCTAATTTCTTCAAGTGATGAAATCATTAAATACCGGTTGCAACTGCAACGACGGAAATTTGGAAATTTTGCCGATTTTTTCCTGTTTTCTTTTTTTTTTTTTCTTTTTTTTTCCCTTTTTCTCTATTTCTCTTAATGCGCTCGATGTCGTCTTCACTTTTGATTTGCTTGATCAATCACAAACAATTGTTGATTTTCGTTCGGATTATTATATACGGGATACCTCGATTGTTGCATTTCATGCCGCTATTCACGACGATTTATAAAAATATATTTATAAAATTTATGCTCTACGTGTGATATTTAGATGCTAAATTTCTTCCGTGATCGATCGCCCGAGTAGCGCGGAAATGCGATTGTAGAATAAAAAAGGAAAGAAAGAAGAAAGAAAAAAAAAGAAAGGAAGAACGAAACGATTCGGCGTTGTATAAAGTTAACAAAGATAACAAAGATTTATTTTTCTCTTTCTCTCTCTTGGATAAGACGCGGTGCGTTTATCGTTAAAAATTTTATTTAACAATACGTTTATCAAATGTTATGTAAAGTATTATGTAAAAATATCTTTATTAGGACGTAAGGATTCGATTTCCGCGCTATTGCTCGGACGATTAATCGCCCTTTTTTGTGTTGCGCACTTTTTGAGGGAAAACAAAAATTCACAGTGGGATGGAGGGCGATGGAGGGAGGAGAGAAAGTCGAAACGAGAGCCGATGAGAGATTTTTGTCGGATGACGTGCGCTATCAATCGCGAAAAGTATTGAACATATGTATGCCATTCGCGATATTTAGAAACTATTTCATTTTTTCGAGAACAGAGATGAAAGACAGAGACGAAGGATCCTATTTGCGGTGCGAGCGGGAAGAGGAAAGCTTATGGATCGCGGTACATTCGTGCTTCTTTTTTCCGAGATATGCGAACACATGCTGATTTGTGTTGCTAGATGGGCGCGAATGGGCATCTCTAATGAAAATATGTGACAAAAAGAGAGTTTTTGATGCTTAGGAATGGTGCACATCTCAACAAAATTCTCAGTTGCACATAAAGATTCGATCAACTGACATTCTCCGCATATCTCCGCCGATTCTCTTCTTTTTGCTAATAAAGGTTTCCTTTGACTCAAAATAGATGCTGATCTTTCAGATCAGCTGATTGCATTAGATGTATGGTTGTATTTAATAACAATTATATTTGAAAATTCATCATACATTGAATATATGGAATTGAACAAAATACAATGTCTCGATCAATTTATAGTCGATTATAAATTGATCGAGTCCTAATCGAGGAAGGAAATTCAGTCTAAATTCGAAACGATTGATAACAATTTTTCCTGAGATTTTTCATTCGAATTCTCTTCCTAGTTAAACTTTCAAGCCTCCTCCGTTTACATATGCCTGAAATCTGATAAATATTATTGAAGAATGCAATGAATGATTACGTGGAATGTAAACAGCTGCCTCTTAAACCCAGAATGTCTCTGGATTCTGGAATTATGATATAAGCATCGTATTTCTAGTAAATATATAGAAACGATTATGTCTTTTGTATTTTTTTATTATATTTTCGACCGTCATACTTTTGGCTTGTTTATTACATTAGTGAGAATTAATGAGAGTGACTGGTATTGTATGCATGTATAAGAGAGACGCAGAAAGAAAGAGACGTTAACGAAATAGGAAAAACAGAACGCAAGAGAAAAGATAAGAAATGATAAAGATTCTCTATATATATATATATATATATATATATATATATATATATATATATAATCTATATATGATAAACAGAGAATATATATGTTTGCATACACATACATGTATATTACATATATCGAGAACGGATGAATTGCGGATACGGATGAATATATTTTTGTGGCAACAAGGCAACAAGTTTAATGAAACCGAGCTGATCGATTCCCAAGTGATGTACAATTCATTTTTTGATTCCCCGGACTTCCAGCGAGGAATGAAATTCCTAAATAGCACATTTATCACTAGTGCATATGGCGTAATGATATACGTAATGATACGACGTAAACAACAAAGACCTATTATGTTCGGAATAAGAATCGCTACAATGAGTTTATATTAATTGGGAATCATGTAGCTCGAATAGCGTGCGAAATTGTTGGCGAGAAACGAACAGCGAGTTTCATAGCTCTGCGATCGCGACATTCCCCAGCGGGATCCATAAGATCGGGTCAGCATGTGATCCAACAAGGGAAAATTTATTATCGACCAACAATCAAAAGACTCTCGTCCACTTGTTATTCAATCTATATTATACAAGATTGTCATCTTGTGCTCTTTTTTAATTAATTGCAATCATTAGAGATTCAATGTAAAGAAAGATTATTCGAGCTTTGTGGCTCAATTATTGCACGAATTACTGTATCATATGATTTTAATGTATAATTCCATGAAGTTTCGATAATTTTTCCAATAAATTCAACCGATTATCGATCGACAAATCGTTTTCGCAGAGCACCAATTCGCTGTAATAAACATGCTATTGATAAACGAACAGCGAATCACAATTGCATCGGAAAATTATGTTACATCGATCATTGTATTCACGTATTGTATAAAGAAGAGATAGTATTTTGTAAATGAGAAAGAAACATGGGGCGTAACAGTGATGGAAGAAGCATGACGCAAAGAAATGATGTGGTTGCAAATTTTAACAATCCATCATTCGAAAGCTCACGAGCGAGATTTCGAGAACGCTTTGCAGGAAAGAAAAGGGAATTAATCGCGAGAGGATAAGTAACTAGCTCTAAGAGAAAGAGAGAAAGAAAAAATAGCAACTAGCGCCTACGAGGGAGAGATGCGAAAATCGAAACGAGCAGATCCTGAACCGAGAAAGCCTTAAGTGTTAAGTGCCTTCACATAAATACATCGTAGATTTTTAGACTTTTAGGAGAAAAGAAATGAAAGAGGCGCTGGGCGCATCCAGCTATGAATGGATTTTTATGGTATTATTCAGTTGGCGGGCATCGCCACGTGTTACGCGCAAGATTCGGAGCGCACAGATGAAGCTACTCGATGCTTATTTCCGGACGAGTTCCTCAATTCCTTTTTGTTTTCTTTCTTCATTGCGATCGATCATCACGGAGAGATCAATCAATAGAGAGATCGTCGTCGGTCCGGCCTCTCATGTAATGTATCGTCATGCGTTGCATGTACCTGCTTTTGTACAAATGATCTTGCACTTTCCCCGTAACGCATCAGTACGAGCGTTCTTATACATGGAGAAAAAAAAAGATATTTTTTTAAATAGAAGCGAGTGAGACATGTGTGAGAGAATTTCTGTGACGAGTAGCTTCATCGTCCGGTGATGCCCTCCCCATTCCTCCGGCAACCCCTCTCCGCGTACATGTCTCGAGACCAGTGATATTTTTTTAGAAATTATTTATTTACGCTGTATGAAATGAAATCTATAATCTCAATCATCCAGCCGTCATATACCGCCGATTAATACGCATGTACATCCGCCAAGATACCGCCGTTCAACCGTTATTGCCGATTTTTCCACGCCCTGCGCGTGATATTTTTCTTCCTCGACTTTCGCAAAAACCGTGGTACGTATGATCCCCTTCGCTTTATTTTACTCCACAGTAAAATCCTCTTTCGCGGACGGTCCCGTATTTATCCCTGTACAGATCCATGCGTCCACTCTCTGTATTCTTCTCCTTAACTTCTTGTGAACGTTATCCCTCACGTCATTTCGTGGGATCCGGGCTCTATTGTGGCTCCTTTCTTGGATCCCTTCGCGTTTCGATTACTGTTTTTTTTTCTTTTTTCTTCCTTTTTCTGTTTCTCTCTGTTCGTCTTTTGACAGTACAATTATTCGTATATAGATGACATAGCGACAAGCCTGAATCGCGCGGCAAAAGATGCGCGGTAAATAGAGCACCGGGAGTGCGGGACGTTACTTCGATCCGCATACGGGAATCATCCTTACCTTCCATTTGGATCCGATCGGTTTGATTATCGCTCCGATCATTATTAATATATCATATTGATTCATTATTACGCAAAATGTAATGAGTCATCCGCAAGCACGGTATCGTAAACACCGTTATTATTTAAGAGAACTCTCGACGGACGTCCCACACTCAATTTTAAGTACGATATTCTTAGTACAAGTACAGTACTCGATTGTACAGAAATAGATAGAGTGAAAGAGCAAATAATGAAAGAGAGAGAGAGAGAGAGAGAGAGAGAGAGAGAGAGAGAGAGAGAGAGAGAGAGAGAGAGAGAGAATCTGTGCGCATGACGCGCACAGTATACGTATGAAAAGCGTATGGACGTATGCGTGAGAAAGAGAGAGAGAGAGAGAGAGAGAGAGAGAGAGAGAGAGAGAAAGAGAATGAGAGAGAGAATGAGAGAACGAGAGGACGAGAGAAGAACACATAAAAAAAGAAGTAAACACTAGCAACTATAACTTTCGCTCAGCGCCTCGAATGCAAAAGATATTTACACTACCTGTAATTGTAACTTCCTTATCGCCATGTATTTTTGCCAACGAACGATGATTTATTATTACCTTACCTTTTTGCCCCTTTACTTTATATTAATATTATTTAGAGAGAGAGAGAGAGAGAGAGAGAAACAGTGCGAGAAAGAAAGACAAAAAGAGAGAGAGAGAGAGAGCAACATAATTATTAACGCTACTACGATATGATATGATCTTTCTAGATATATTTTTGCTTGTTCTCTTGCGACGAACTCATAGCGAAAAATATACACGCGTCACACACACATACATACACATATACATAATAAATACACAACATATATGCGCGCATACATACACGAGCACGTACGTATTGGCGTGTGAATATCTGAAGATCACGCATGAAGATCAGCCGTTTACGGTAAAATAATGTGATTTAGCGGAGTGCGAATTTCATCACCGCGTCGCCGTTTATTGGCGTTCGTTTGTATCATGTTAGAAGAATCGCTTGCTTAAGGAACTAACAGGAGACGTTCGGTCAGTCTCGAACCCACGTCGGCTAACTCGCACATAGTTTGCTATGAATTGTAAAGAAATCAAATAGACTCTAAAATGCTCGGTGGTGAATTGTGGAGGCGCCGCGTTGATCGCGACAGACCGAACGTTTGAGTTTCCCGTTCCTTTTATTATTGTGCTTCCTTTCCGATTATTATTTCATTTTATTTTATTTTATCTTGTTTCATTGTTTTTCTTCATCACCGTGTACACATGTCATTTTCTTCTTTTTTTTCTTATCTCTTCTTCTTCTTCTTCTTCTTCTTCTTCTTCTTCTTCTTCTTCTTCTTCTTCTTCTTCTTCTTCTTCTTCTTCTTCTTCTTCTTTGGACTTTTCAAACATTCCAAAAAAACGCTTGTTTCCCTCTTTTTTTTGTCAATTTGTAGAGCGCCTTGTATTCGATTTAGAGCAAAATAAAGTCTAGAAAGGCAATCCCTCCCGTCGCCATTCTCTGCGTTCCTTCCCGATGATTCTCATTCCTCGTCATGAATTAATGCGGAAAAAGACATTTTGCGATGCGAATCTGGCATGAGGTTTTAAACGACTTTTGAATCTTCGCAGCTGGAGTTATTCAACTTTTAAGTATTTTTGTCATCTTATTGATAACTACGAAAACGGATCTTATATAATCGTTAAGAATTCAGTAAACACGTCGTCCACTTTTATACAATACGATATTATCTATTCTCAAGAAACTATTGAAAAAAATTTATATCATTCGTAAAAAGGATTACGATATAATGCCAAGATTGAATAAGAGAATACATACTTTTTTGCATACGTTTCTTTTATTCTCTCTACATTTCTTTACTTCAAGACTAATGAAAAATTAAATATGATGTGACGATGCTGCGATAATCTTTATAACTCCTTCTTTTTGTTAATTACTCTATCCAATCATTGCGTCCAATCATTGGCATATTTCTTTCTTTCTGAGTTACTTTCAAGAAGATGATTAGTTTTAATTGAGATTAATATGTATGATAAAATGTTTTATTGTTAATTGATAACGTCTTTGATAACGCGTATCACGATGATGGGAGCTCTCTTTGGACGGACTGGGTTTCTTTGAACGGAATAATTACTTTCCTTTTATTTTTGCAGGTTTTCTAGAGTGGACGTGGATGATAAGGGATGTATTGTCCAAACTTTTCAAAGAACAGATACCATTTGAATTCACTTGAAACTTGAGATTATTTAGTTACCATTTCCGTATACTGATTAGCTCAATTTTCCACAGGTGCTGCTGCGACGAATGTCTACATGAACCAAGAGGAACGCTTAGAAACTTACGAAGTTCCATCATTATTCGGATTAGACAGAGAGACGAGGAGTGAGAAACAGCACACATAAAATACTCTTGGAAGAACATAATTATGAAAAATAAAGAGCTTCCTCCAGAAATTGAATATGCCAGAACTGATACCCTGATCCTGATATTATATTATTATCCGTTCTTGATTGCTGATTTGAAGTTTACGAAATTGATTGTGAGTTTCAGACGACGAGTATGATGCCGCAGAAAACTGGCAGAATAGCTCTATGCGGAGAAATAGCGCAATAATGTTATCTAGATCGAAGAGTCTTCTTGATGCATCAAAGTGTAAATAAAAATAGCCATAGCCGAATTAATTTTGCATCTTGATAAAGGGGTATCGTGATACCTAGGAAAATAATCCGGCAAAGCGCATCGTCGCGCGATGATTATTTTCTAAAGCATTGATTCAGAACAAAGATCCTTCTTTGTTCTGCTGTAAAATTCCACGACAATTTACATTTCGACAGAATTGTATTGTATTCTGTAGAATTGTATTCGACAGAAACCTTTTCAAATCACTTTCTCGAAAAATCCATAAAGGTTTCCTCCCCCCTCCGCCCCGCCCCATTGAGTAGATAATTATCAAGAGCCTATCTGCTCCTCAAGCCCCAAACTGCCACATGCTCGTTGTTGCTAAGCTTGAGATTTTGAATGTCTTTTTTTGTTGGCATGGCCCGCGCCGTTGTAAAGAATTATAGTAATTATGCATGCGGCACCCTTATTATCTGGGGAACCGCATGCGACAAGCCCATAGATCATCGATACTAATCAAGCCGTCGATCCGTCTGCTTGCGTCTTTTCCAGTTTTCTTCAGTGGTCTTGGTTGGAGTGGCAATGAGGGTCCGCGGCGCGCTTCGAGAAGCGCGAGCACCGCGTCAACGACGGCGACCTCAACGTTATCTTCATCATCGGCGACGGCGACAACAACGAGTGATGTACCTGCACCGCTGACGCCGCAACGTCGCCCACGACTGCATTGTCCATCGCGGCATGCGTCCAGCCGTAATAATAGCCATCCGGGTAGCAGTAGCAACAATAATGGCAGTGGCTTGACGCATCACCACGACCGTCGTCATAATTGTTCGAGATGCGGTAAGAGCTACAAGAATGCATACATTCTGAAGCGTCATTTGTTATACGAATGCGGCAAAGCGCCGTCCTTCAGCTGCCCGCATTGCGCCTTCAGTTCCAAATACGAGCGCAATCTCAAGGCCCATATCAACCATCGCCATGTCGATTTACATTCGTTGCCCAGCATTGTTGTCGGCCATCGGGAGACACGTCACCAGCACGGCAGAGAGTGACTCGTCATGGTTTGTGAAGTCGCCTTGTAAAAGTCGGTTCATTCGGTATCCCTACGGCTACGGATCGAGTCGAGTGAGGCGTTGGGATTACTGACCTGTGAATTTACCCTAAATCAGAGTGCCAAATTTGAGTCGGAGACTGTCATTTGAATATTTATAAGGTGAATCTACGAGAAGTTCGTGATACTTGATAATTAAACTCCTAGCACAAAAGATGACGTGTTTCTCTTTGTGAATACTTGAATCAATTATTGTATCCGCACTTTGAGACGTTTTAGTCTGATAAGTTGAAGAACAATGGATACGCAGTCAGATCTTGGTAGACCAAGATAGAATATCATTTGCGATTGTTTTAAATTCTTCGGTCGTTTCTACAGATGTACATTCATCGATAAATTTATATGTGAGTGCTTTAATAATTAGGCAATGTATATCGTTGATAGAAATTTTAATTTTGGGAAGTTAATATATTTTGACAAAAGTTATTCGAAGGAATAGATAATTTCTTTTCTTCTTTAATTATTTTACGTTCTATCGCGCGATATCACATTATCTCTAACATAAGATTGTACGATAGTGTGAAGTTGAATTTTCATAAGTGTGTTGATCAAGTTTTTACTAAAGCGACTTGAAGAAACGATGCTATTTGCATGGCCAAAGCAAATACCAAAGTAATTGCTTAAGTTCCTTTAAGTCATGCTTTTTTTATTTCTTGCATTGGCTATCTCATCAAGTTACATTATCGCTTAGGTTTATTTATTATTTATGACAGAGATTTTATTGTCTGATATTATCTAACAAATATCTAATTTGAATATCGAAAGAGAGAAATCTGAGAAACATATAATGGAAGTATGTTTTTGTCTAGCAGCGAAATGTTAGTGATATGCATTACATGAGACAATATGTATTTCAGCCGCTAAATAAGATTTTAAATATTCTCTTCAAGATCGACGTTGATTTCACAGAAAAAAATTTCGGTAAGCTTTATACTTGCCGCTTGTGCGATATTAGAGAAAAAGGAAAAAAGACGAACGGTTTAACTAAAAAAATAATAAAATAAATGTTTAAAAAAAGCATTAGAGCAAACCGCAGTTGTGGTGTGCAGCTAGCACTTGTTGGATCCCATTTAACAATATATAAATGAATAAAAAGTCGGATAAGAACATTGTTAAATATATCAGACTTGCAGAAATTTCCAAAAAAGTGTGATTATGCTGTTTCGTTAGTTGATTTTCTTAACAGTTACTTTCACGTTGCTGCAAACAAATTTAACTTATTTTGGATATTTCCCTACTGATCTTAATTTGAAAAGATATTTCATGTACTTTTTGCTGCTTTCACGGTATTCGTAACAATTCAGCAATTTTCTAAGTAGTTTATTAAAAAGAAAGAACGACACTTTTTTGGGATATCTCCGAGTCTTCTGCAGATTATTAAATTGCCCAATTATTTTTATACTAATTATATTTATAATCGAGATGCGAGAGTCGCTCTAATTAGGAGCTCCGAGTCACGAACTCCACCTTGATGATAAGGGCGATATTCTCAACGCAACGAAGTAGCCCCGACATATATAGACTAATCCTAGCTCTCTAACGCAGCCTAGGTTAAGGAATATTCAGCAAATCTAGTCAGATCAGTCTGTTTTTTTCTTTTTTTTTTCATTTCCCTTACGCGATAAAATTTTTATGATTTACAAACAATAATCTGAGCGGTGCCAATAGTTATTAAATTCATATGTGAGTGTTGGTTTAATAAAATATATTTGATCGAATAATATAGAGATGATTTTACGTTCCGTTAATATCTTTTCATTTGAATTGAAGTCGTCTAGTCTAAGGAATGGCCTAAAGAAGGTCATAACTTACATATTCTATATTCAAGATATATTTAAATTAAAGCAACATGTTGTATATATTATACAAATATATATATATATATATATATATATATCTATTTCGTATCATACATATAACATGATTATGATAATGAATTATAATGATACGATAGAAATTACAAGCTGTAGATCGCAGACAGAGAAAAAGTGTCTTTTCGCTTTTGGTCGGGACAAATGACCATCAACTACTTTTACGACTTGTCTCGATTCAAAATTCTGAACTGATATACAACATATTGATACAACTAGATACATAATTCAATCTACAACAATGTGTAATTTTCGTTCTTTTGTTGGGATATTCAGTTTTTATGCCGTATATTATGAATAATATTAATGACATTAATTCTGTTGTGCAAATTTTAATTACTTCATCTCGATTATAATTCTTCAGAAATGATCAAACGAGTATCAGACAAGTATCATTTTTTATTAGATATTGTCAAAAATAGTCGCATGGACATTTGCGAGATAATTCTCGCGTGAAATGTAGAAATGCTTCCTTCGAAATCCAACGAATTCGAGCAGACACTCGATCGAGGACCAAAGAATTGACGGGGTAGTATCCGAATGCCAATCGTACAGTCACCGAAAACTCTTGTCCCGACCAAAAGGACAAAATGAACATTAGTCTTAAAGCAACCGTAAGGATATTGAAAACCTCGTGTATCTACTCCATAAATCTAGAAGATTTCAAACTTTCTCTAAGTGTCGCTATCTCTTGCTCCTCCTCTATGTTTCCTCCTTTCTTCTTTTCTCTTCGTGTCTATCCTCTCGTATCTACTCTTTTTCTCCTAGAAATTCATAGTTTCAAGTTAAACTCTCTTAGGAAACATCTCGAATCTAGATATAGACGTATCGGTAAACGATTGCTATATCTATATGATCGCGTCGATCTGTATCTGTCGACTATATCTGTAAACTGAACTCACTCGACTATCCGATATTTCGCGTTCACGTTCATCTGATCGATATTTTCGACTCGGATTTGAGTCATCAAACTTGGGTGTGAAGCTTGGTTACTCAATGAACGACTCACTGATCATACCGCGCGAAATATTGATCAGAAGTGTTCATGAAAAGAAATGCAATTCCTCTCAGCCTTGTCGACGTCCTCCTTCTCGTTGACTCTGAACATTTCGAAAGGATCTTGCACATCCGGGCGATGTTGCGTTTCTTACTGACTCGTGTCGTCTTGTATTTTCCTTTCCTCGGCTTCCTTATGGAAATCAAATTATTGATAGAGAGATCATGTCGTCCGAATCGACTCCACGTGCCTAAAAATGTGATCAAAACTGTTGTAAAGTGCGATGCTCACGCGTCGTGCGTCTAGTTTCTTGTTATGCAACAGGGATTTATCGATTTTCCTACGTGACTTTGTTTCCGATAAAATCAAGCGATACGTTATACGGTATGAATAATTTAGCAATTAAGAAAACGTCATTCAATAGGGAATCGTTAATTGATTAACAATAATCAAAACGGAAAGCAAACCTTTTATTAGGATAAAATTATTATACGCATCTTTCTTAGACGTCTGTCAAATTTTTATCGTTATACAGAGACTTCTGGAATTAATGCTGGAATATAGAAGAATCTTTTGTTTTATATAGAAAGGATTTATAAGCCCGTATCAATTCACAAATGATACTTATGATTTGAAATACAGAGAAACGAAAAACAGGTAACTCTGACGGAGAGAGACCAAGAAAATTTAATATTATAAATATTTCCTCTCCCCTGTTGTGTTAATTAGCGTAAAAGAAAATCCGCTTCCAACGCATACGCAGCTGCCAAAAGTTTCAGAGCGAGGAAGTATTACATATACGTAGATTAGTAAATTAATTAATATATTTTACTACTGCCTTTTTTCGATAGGTGATTCCTCTGCTTTTGTATATCTCATAGTTTGTGCGCTAAATCAAAATGTTTCACAGACACTCATCCGACGGAAAGTCGTTTGAGAATAATTATAAACATAAACGACCGCATTTATCCGTTGCGATATTTTCATACGAATATGTGCAGAATGTGATTGACCTTGATACACCATGTCGATATACCACGTCTCGTAATGTCGATCTCATACGAAACGTAAAAGCGAACGGAATGTGTCTTCCAAATGTTTTTCACGTAAATCGAAGCAAAGGCCCAAATATAATACGAGAGGAGAAAGCGATTTCGCGAAAACGAGATATACAATGACAGAAAGACTGAAGAGGAAAAAGAAATTGTGAAGAGTGAGAAGAGTTTGTTATTAACGCGTGAACGATGCAAAATGTCGTCGCGTTCAGCCGACGAGAACGTTACACTTTTCATCTCGTACGTCGACCGAAAATCTTCTTCTTCAGTATCGGACAGTAAACTTTTGATTTGTTTCGTGGCGTTATGGAAGAAGAATATTATTAGGTGTGTAAATTAATTTTTTGCTTTTTTGCAAAGCTTATTTGTCAAAGTACAAGAAAATATTTTATCAATAAAATAGTCTACCATCATTTTCAATGATCTTGAGTCATTTACCGGACAGCACTTTTCGCCTGTTTGCGATGGAAACTTGGCGATTTTCGGTCGATGAAATCGTTCAATCATGCGTGAAATCAGAAGTAAGAAATTAATTTGTACATTGAGTAATTTAATATAATAATTACGCGTATGTGATTTCTTTTTCATTGACCTGAGAACGCTATAGTAGATAAATCCAAAGGCAATTATTATTTTATATACATTTAATAACGTTATCGTGCATCTTATTTTCAAGCAAATTACAACCGGTAATGAAACATCATAAACATAGTAAACATCATGTTTACTATCGAGAAGTCCAACATTAATGCAACATTAATAAATATTTCTATCGCCGTGCGAGATGTAACGTAAAAACAGATTGTAATTAATACGCGTCACGTACGCGCGCGTTGATTTTGCGACTTTTGTGCCAATGTAAGGCCAGTTATTATGCAATATTCAAGTCATCGTGCGAGCCGATGAACGGCTATACACGAGATGCCTATAGAGTTATTTTGACGCCACCTTATACATAAATATATACATAAGAAAATATATATATAAAAAAATATATATATACAAAGAGATAAAAAGAGTAAAGATTCTATATACATATATATATATATATATATATAAATAAATAAATATGCATATACATACGTCTGTAAGTACATACATATAAAAATACACAGACATGAGCAACTTTATGTGTACATATGCGTCATGATATTACATTATACGTACATATATATGTGTATGATTCTTTCGGACACACGGGCGAAACGAATCCAAAGTGGCAATGCGAAACCCAAGAGGTACCTTTAGTTGTTAAGGTGATCGATGATAATAATTAGCACGTAAGCGTTTTGGCTCCTTTCCCGTTGGAACATTTTCGGATATATATAACTGTAAGAATAGAGAAGGAAGAAATTGTAATGGGAATTTCGTGTAACTTCACAGTTATTATTCGTGAGAATTGTGATCTGTATGACCTAATATGTATATATGTATATGTCACGCATATATCACGCATTACAAGAAATTCCATATCGTAAGAGATCCGTGATACGTTTATTCAGTCACAATTTCTTCAGATGATTTCTTCAGACGTGTCAGATACGTATTTCGCCTGCGTTCATCTGTGTATTAAATATTTGCGTTTTTTTTTTCGCGTTTTTCCTCTCTTCTACAAACTCCGCGATACGCGAGCACCGTTACCCGGAATTCCCATTAGAATGGCGCTATTATTGAATAAATAGTCGAAGAAAAGTGCGTAACATTGTTCATTGGTGTAATACATTTAATAGATATATCCGCGATTTAATCGATGATGCCATTAGATCAGAATTTAAAAGTATGATCCGCAGCATCGTACGGACTTTATCTCTTCGAGTAATCTGTTAAGTTGTTGAATTCTTCCATTCGTCTCGTATTTTGCACGTGTATGATCTAAATATTCTGCTATCGTTTAATCATTCGTTCGTTCGATCATTTGCGACAAGTATGAATCTGCAGCTTGCCGAAAGTTGCAATTGCCAATTCCTTCATTACGTTATATACACATTATATATGTCCTCTTCTAGATTTGTGTTTTTCTTTTCTTATTATGCACATTTTAAATTATTGCTGCTATTGTGAGTGTATTATCGATAAACGTTGTGTTAGCAAGAATACTCGAGATAATAAAGATATTGAATTTAATTATACAGCCAGGCAGATCTTACTTTATGTCCATAGCAGATTTTCTCATCGTCTTACCAAGCTCGTATTTACGATGTTTATGATTAATTGTGTCATTTTTGCGATATTGTTTCTTACATGGAAAAGAAGATAATACGATGCGTATGCTGCACATCGTACGGGCAGCAATTACGATTTCAACTTGCGGATGAAAGCTGACAAACAGCAAAGCGAAAGTCTCATTCAGAAATTTCAAATCGGTAAGTTCTACGAAACAAGCTCGAACCGATTAGAATAATCGACAGACTTCGTCTCATTTTTTTTTGTTCGATTCCGCTCTCACATATCTGCCAGATGTATTTAAATCTGAGAAAGAACTGAAAAACAGACTTGTGAATCAATGAATATATAAACAGCCTATCATTTTTATCATTCTGACTTGCTTTCTGTATCTTTTTTCTCAGGTCAATCGATATCCATGTGGACATCATTTCGAAACTTCGTTCCAATTCTGGCGACTCGTGAAGTGACTACAAAATAAAATATCGTTCATCATATTTCACTGTAAAAACTGTTTATTTACGTTTACAGAGACAGATTCATCGTTACGTTATGTAAACGTAATAAAATACAACAAAGATTCACGAGACGCGACTGTATCCCAATTGTATCGTTAATATGATTTAGTGAAAGCATTTGATGTAACATTTAGAATAAATCAATTGAAATCTGTGTTATTTCCATTTTGTGACAGTCATTCGTTTCTTCAGCAATACGATGGTCTCTAATGTTGTCCGTCGATTTTAAACGTAATCTTCGAGCGATAGATTGTTTATCTGCAATCTGTGTGTACAAGACTTCTTCAACGATTATTCTCATATACATGGACTTGTTTGATTGTAGGCTATCAGCATCATCATCACCGAAGCAACGGCAAACCCTTCGTTTGCGATCGGTGCGGCAGAAAATACAAGTGGAAGGCCTCCTTGTATTGTCACCAAAGAGACGAATGTGGCAAGGAGCCACAGTACAAGTGCTACTATTGCGATTACAGGACGAAGATACGATCGAACTGGATTCGTCACGAGAAAACGCATACGAATCCACGCGGGCGTAAACAAGCGTCTAGAGCCTTAGTGATGTTTTGAAAATTGACAGATTTTCGAAACATATCCTGAAATATGGGTCCAGTTTTACAAGAGGAAAATTGCATAGGCGAATTCCTCCTTGCAATTAGCCCTGATCTCAATGATGAGATTTATGAGTAATCGATCGAATTTTGATCGATATATGTTGCTGACATATGGCGTTTCAATTAAACACGCTTCGAATAGTTAAGTTATAAGCAATTTTAGGAAATTTTAAAAGCCTCGAGTATTAATATTCCCTATATTCCATATAAACTACACGAAGCTTTCTGCATTTTCTAAATAAATATTTTTCGAAGCTCTTTTCTTTCTTTTTTTGATTTTCATATGAGAATTATTTCTTTATTTAAACATTTCTTTTACTTTTATATCAGAATATATATGGAATATAAATATTGAAATAATTCAGTACATATGAATGAGTGATAAATCTTTTAATCCCGCATGAAAATGATTAATAAGGGGTTTTGCTCATTAAAATTTATAAGATTATCATTTCGTTATAATTAAATATATGCATTTCTCGGAATAAGCGAATATGGAAATTTATCAAAACGTTACCAAAGATTTAAGTGACTCTTCGTACAAATGCTCATATGTTATGATGCATATTATATCATACATAATTCTTTAGTGTCATATGTGCGCATGCATATATTTTTATATTATTATTTTGCATTTTTTTATCAAATTATTATTTTACATGTTCTTATTTTTTACTGTTATATAACAGTAGTTAAAAAATTCACTTTATTTTGATTGCCATTTATGAATCTTAGCATCTCACATTACGATAACAATTAATAACCAAATATTTAAAAATCTTGATCTCCATTATCAGATTATTCTTTCCTCACTGCCGAAATGCAATAAATAACGTTTAAAATTATTATAATTAAAATAGCGATAAATTAAAAATTTAATACGCGTCATTATTTATCATAAGATAAACAGAAATGGACTATAATAATGTTTATATCAGTACATTAAATTATTAGTATTATATAATTAATATAATAGTAACATATTGCAGTAATATTATACGCGATAAAAATATTGTTGCAATATTTTTAATTCTTAAATATAAGCAATATTAATAGTGATATATTCGTAAATATAAGTAAAGAAAAATGTATAATGTCGATATATAATGGAGCATATGTAATATTTTTAAATTGCTAAAATTATTTTTCTTGGAGTAATCGCGCTCTCATGCACGAATGTGACGCAATTATTTGAATATATGAATACTTAAAGAAAACAATTACCAAAATTTAAATCAAAAAATATTTGTAAATATATTTTAAATTAAAATTGAAAGCGAGTTAAGACTTTTTTTGCAATGATTTCTTCAAAATATAGAATTGTGTTTTATTTAATACAAGTATGAGATACTACATAAAAATTTAAGTTAGATTAGAGAGTATATTAAATACAATTTCTTGAACCAAAGTCTATGCATAATGTAATAGAACGTAGAAATAGTTTAATAAAATGCGATAATATGAAAACAGATTTAATTGAATCTATTGTATCTATCTATAAATATTTATATATACGATAAAAAATATTTAGTTTGCTTCACATCCCTCCAATTTATTATGATTTTATTGATATTGATAACTATATTATGTATATTTTTATTTCAGATTGTATATTTGACCAGAATTCACGTAGAAGATTTCACAAAATGAAAGCCTTAATTCATGAAACGGTGCAATTGCACGTTGTGCAAAGCGATTCCAGTAATATAAATTTTTATTATCGCTGCACAGACTCGCCGAAAATATATCAAGACTCAAGCGGATTAATTACGCGAATTAGCTGCGATTTACACTTTTATGTACTTTTTTTATTTTTGCTTATATGTACTTATATGTACTGTTTTAATTAATATCCTGTTCTTTCACAATCTTGTGGTTGTTTACAAAAACTTTTCTTCTCCTTTATTTATCAGAAAGAAGAAAAAATGTCGAAAGTACACAATAATGAATCAATATTCAATGATAACACTCTAATCATTTTCCGCTTCCTCCTTTTGCAGGTTTAACGCGGTACGCAAGATTATGGACTACGATGGACGACAATGCACCACTGAAGCGATTCGCATGCGATATTTGCAACAAAACATATCTATCGAAGCGTTCGCTACGTAACCATAAGACTTTCGAATGCGGACGACCGCGGCAATTTGCTTGCGATCAATGCGGCTACCGTTTCATGCATAAACATCATTTACAGAGACACATAGCGAGAAAGTCACGATGTTAAACCATCGAAGTCTTCAAACGAAGTGCCTTCCGGTTGTTCGCATTAAAGCGCAAGGTATTTTGGCTTTCTCGTTCAATGCTGCATTGATAGATCTTATCGTTACTCTCGCAACGGAATACGCAACATAAAAAATGACAACATTTCACAAGGAACGTTTGCTCTCGCAACGGAATACGCAACATAAGAAGTGACAACATTTCACAAGAAACGTTGCTTTCAATCTTCATCGAATAAAGCGTTGCGATTAAGAACTTTTGGAGTTGTAATGTTCATCATGCGACTGTATGATTGTAGCAAATAGATAACATGCTATATATGGCAATTTTCTTATTTATTTCTCTCATCTTGTTTTCAACTTACTTCGGTGTTTATTCAATCGTGAACCCGATTACAGAATCGAAATTTATCCAGGTATGACAATTATTGATTGGCCATTCCTTTTCATCGTACTAGACGTATCGTTAATGGGTAGAAAAAAAGTGCAAGACAATTAATCTAATCGATTAATCACTTCTTTTTCAGGTGGCAAAGGAAGAATACTATTACTCCTACTACCCAGGATGGAATTTACGTGAAGCAGATGAAATTTACATTTACATGAATTGTATCCAAAATTATATCTATGCAAGAACTACGGCTAAGACCATGCACGCTTTTTAGGCGAAAATTTAAATTAAAAAGTTATCCCACTCAATAATTTCTAATATAAAATATATGGAAGGACCCATTATAACATACAATAAAGATCTTTTATTTATTATTATTATCGTTTGGTATTATTATTTCAGATTTACTATTGAAATCCCTTAATATGATAAGAGATTTACAATTAGTTACATATTATTAAAAAATTGATACAGCGTATCAATTTAAGATATTGTAGATAAAATATTTATATCTTTCGTAATGTTTAAATGGCTCAATTATCATTATATATCGCATTGTTTCATAACAAAATCTAACAATATAATGCAAATAGAATAGCTCGTAAATAACAAGCATGTTTGAAATATGCACGATTAAAAAGGAATATAATAATTTAATGTCATTAAATTAATAGAAGACCTTGCTTCTTGAGAATCGAACAGGTGGAGGATTCCAAAGCTTTAGCGATTTGTTTGTTTTTTATGTTGTTATATTATTATGCTGTGTAAACTATATATACATATACATCCAATCCTTTCAAATATTTTAATGTCGACCATATTCCAGTTAAGATTTTATATATCCAATATCCAAAAGTACACAACATTACAAATTGCGACAATTTATGATAAACAAACATTTTCTCCTTATTTTATTAATGTATATAAACGTGTGTAACAATCTTTATTAAGATTCTATTTTGTCGAACATTTTGTATACTTGATCGAAAGAACCTGTTAATAATATGCTACTTATTGCATATTAATGTTATCGGTTTCATATATCGTATGCCATGATTTTTGTAACAGATTTTCCTGGTCTTTCCAGTGTGAAATCAGATGATTGCCTTGATGATGTTCAGTCTAATTACTATCAATCTGGTTGTTTTCAGTTATCAAATATATGACGATAAGCAGATCGGAAAATCAGAAATCGTTCGTCTGTCAGTTTTGCGGAAAGGGCTACGTTTGGAAGATCTCCCTATGCCGACATTTACGAGAGGAGTGCGGTAAACCACCGCAATTCAAATGCGAATATTGCAGAAAGCAGTTTAAGCAACGTAGCAGTTTCCGGAGACATATGACGAATCAACACATTCAGAAGATGTAGCGATCAATATGAAGAATACTATAAAGAAAGAAAAAGGAGAAAAATCGAAGATAATATCAGCTGCAAAAAAACCAGATCGAGAGTTGAAGAATATACTGCTCGCAAGAATAGATCAAAACCGTTGATAGAACAAAAGAACTTTTTAAAATTTCTTCTTTTATAAAATGAGAAAAATATGAAAAAGAAATTAAAAACAAAATCTAATGTGTTACAAAGACCAGAGAGAAGCATAATGGTCGAAATTTTAAGATTATTTCACTATTATGCGTTTTAATATTTCGGGTATTATTTTATAAAGGCGAGTTTAGTTGTTTAATGGTACACTTTTTTCTTTGTATCTATTAAAAGCTCCACATAAAGTGATCATGTCGACAATGATAAATTCGCAAGGATTTATCAAAATTATCAGAAATAATGAAAATCTATAAGTTATATTATAAAGCTAAACAATGTAATTGCTTTATCCAGAAATCAAATTTCAAGCAACAAGAATAATTGCAGAAATGGATAGAAAAATATCCACTATCAGCGAAGCATGTTATTGTTTTATTTTTATTATATATTATTAATAAAATATTGATAAAAATATCTTTATATTTTTACGTATATTAACATTATTATATCTTCATTTTAGAAAGAAGAGTTCTCTCTTCAAATCCCCGTAATATTGCGGAAATCATAGTGATCATCGACCAACAACTTTCAAGAAAGATGAAGTTTTAAAGAAGAAAAGATTATCAGCTTTGAAGATTTTGACGAATAATCGTGACGAATTCTTTTCGTGAATTTTTGCATTTCATATTTATATCTAATCTCTGCTTATTTTTTTGTATAACAATAACTTTTGTTTTTCTGTAGTCTTTCATTAGTTTTTTTTATTAATTTTTTATTCAGTAAATTTATAAGTTTTTTAATTATTTAAATTATTTCTATGTTTTACAGAGATTACATTCGATTTTTATAAAATTGTAAGTCATTCACTAGAAAGTATATCTATATATTATATATAAATATATAATATATATTTATATATAATATAAATAATAATCCACCGATATACTAACTTTATATATAACAATATATAAAAAAGCCATTTTAATCAATTATAAACCTATTCTACGATATTTGCAATATCGAAGCCCATTTATATGAAAGTTTAAAGAGATATTAAAGAATTTTATAAATCATATCTAAAAAAAATATAATATGACTTTTTAGTTACAATATTATGTTGTTTATCTCTCTAGCAACTTGAAGATCTTATAGTGATGTCGACATTCAGAAGATTACACAGAAGATTAAATAGAATTACCATTTATTTTTCTTCGTTATAATCTCATTGTAGACAAATATAATTTATCTACGCCATATGTATATGTGTATATGTGTATATGTGTATATATATATATATATATATATATATATATATATATATATCTCTGTGCGTGCGTATGTCTCTCTCTCTCTCTCTCTCTCTCTCTCTCTCTCTCTCTCTCTCTCTCTCTCTCTCTCTCTCTCNCTCTCTCTCTCTCTCTCTCTCTCTCTCTCTCTCTGTGTGCGCGCGCGCGCGCGCATTCATACATACATACATACATACATACATACATACATACATACATACATACATACATACATACATACATACATACATACATACATATATATATATATATATATATATATATATATATATATATACATATACATATATACATATATACATATATACACGCACATACAAAATTAACAATACTAATACAAAAGAGATTTTCTCTGTGGCATTCTTTATAATTCACGCGATATGTATATAATAGATATATAGTCTATCTAATAAAAATATGATTGGCATAATTATAATATTATTTACTGTATTAGAATTAACAAATGGCATATATATTAGTAAAGAATAGTATACTTTTGCTATTGCATTTATATTAGCGAATGATCCATCGCCATCACTTTTGATAATTGCTTCTAAATACTTGAAACATACTTTCTGCGAAATTATTAGCTTATCCGTAAAAATTTCTGTTTGTCTGCAAGTTAAATGTTTCGTTTCTCATATTTTCTGTTTACGAAGTTTTAATTTTGTTTATATATTCCACTTTTCGATTGAATTGGCATCAAATGATTGTGATGAACAATTCAATACATTAATATTATTTTCTTCTTTCTATTATACGCAGATTTTGTTATTTCGAATCATCGTCCTCGCGAAGATCTCAGTATTGAATTTTTCTTTCAAATTATTCCATAGAGATATTTTATTTAAATTATCAATATGTGAATCATAATATGATATAATATAATATAATATGATGATATAATATGAAGAGCGGGACATATATGTTTTATATGTATCATATTTATAATTGTATGCCTTTTTCTTTCACGAAGATCGAACTGAAATCTTTACAATCACATCGAATCATGCTAAAAGAATTCTTTTCTGATGGTTCCTTCAAGTACTTTCTGACAATTTCCGGTAAAATTTTACGCCAATTACGTTCTTGTTAGATTGACAATAATCGTAAGCTTCAAATTTGACGATATTCGTGCTTTTAAAATCCAATTACGTTTCTTCTTATTGTTCCATCAAGAGTAGGTCCAATAACCAGATGCTTTCATCGTCTAAATTTCAGGTATGTCTGTGCCTATGCACAATTGCCCCAATTGTCACAGGAGCTACAGGAACAAAGGTAGCTTGAAGCGTCACATAAACGACGAATGCGGCAAGGAACCACGATATATTTGTAGTATATGCACTCGCGGCTTTAAGCAGAAGACCAACTACCAACGTCACTACTATACTATCCATCGACGGGTAACTTTTTAAATGCATCGTCGATTTTAAAAGCATGCACGTAAGCGCATCATGGAACATTTTTTATCTCAACGAAACCTTCGGCATCTCTTTTGAAGATATCTCAACAATCTTGATGTTGGATAGTAGATAATTCTTCATATTTAACGATTCGGATAGTTTTATGCGAATTATATGTAGAAAGAGTTTGTTAATTTTGATCATCTCAAAGATATATCGCAACCTGGACAACAAATTGATTACTATTTAAATAAAATACTAAATTCTCAGATCTTTTATTAGCTTAAAAGTTTTATATTCTTTAAGAGGTATAATGACGCGAATTATTGCAGGACATATTTCATTGCAGCGTGAATATAAATAATATTTTTTGCGATTTATTTATATATATTCGATAGCTATATACGTGCACATATGCTTATCGACTATCTAAAAAATAAAAAGTGATATTATGTAAAATTCGTGAATAATGATTGTTGATAATTTGAGAATTTATTTGAGAATATTATTTGAGAATATTGTTATGTTTTAAAACGTAGTCAAGATATAAGTAATTGATATGTTCTTTTCATGAATGAAAGCTATGATACAGCTCAAATATCAAATCGTAAATATATATCGTAAATAATTTTGAGAAAAAATATTTTACATAATTTATTAAGAAATTGAAATTATATCAAGATGAAGAATATGGTTAAATATGGTTAATTGAGGAATAAATGAGGTGTGCAAATATGAGAGAATGTGTATCTAAATTATATGAGAAAGTGTATTTACAACTAGCATTTTTGAATGAAGGATAATTCAGTAAGAATAAATTAGTCAAGATCAAATATAGTCTTCGCAAAATTTGCTATTTAGTTTTTCGCTGCATAAGAATTATTAGCTTTTATTAATTAGCTAATATTTCATTCTTTTTGTCGAATTACTGTGGCGGATTTAGTATTAAGTTAACAGAAATTTAAACTTCACAATTCTGTAATATTTCGAGGCGTTCAGTATATAAACTTCAATATATATAATTTTTCTATATGTACTATAATTTATTTATAATTTTTCAATCTTAGTTTGTGTTATTTGCTTACTTAAATGATAATCATATTGAATGAAATAAAATTAATAATTATTTTATTTTTTATGAAAGCTATTAACATTATTCATTTCCTAAATATTGCTTTTGAAAAAGATTTATGATATTAATTTTTTTGTAATGATTTTTAAAAATAAATAAATAGTTCTTATATATCATTGAATCTATAAAGATATGTTTAATAATTTATATTCTAAAAATATCCGCTCTGTAGACATTATTTTATCTAATATTCGTTGCGTATATAGAAATATAACAAATATATTGTATAATCTTATTAATAGAAGAATTTTACAATAGAATATTAGAATTGTGTGTGTGTGTGTGTGTGTGTATGTGTTTGATTGATTTTATATATATAAAAGAATATTATATATATTATATATATAAAGAATCTATGTTGATTATATAATCATTGCATAATCATATAATTGACGCGTAAAATTGATAAGAGAAATTGTAACCGAAAACTTCAATTGTAAACTAAGATGGTAACATCAAAATTCGACATATGATTGAAAAATTTTTTTCATCATTTCGTAATCAAATTTCGTAAATAATAACAATTTTATCTTTATAGTTATAATTGTAATTTTCTAACATACTCATAATATCTTTTCCTTGTATACAAAATATTAAATGAACATTTATTATCATCTTTTAATTATATATATATATATTCTAATTATATAATTCCGTTTGTTATATTTTATCATAGTTGATAATAGCTTATATATTATAATTTTGTATTATAATTATTAAGAAGTTATATAACATATATATATATATATATATATATATATATATATATAAAATAATAAACTCACAG
Source organism: Eciton burchellii (assembly GCA_020341155.1). NCBI lineage: Eukaryota > Metazoa > Arthropoda > Insecta > Hymenoptera > Formicidae > Eciton > Eciton burchellii. The sequence goes on from JAHMML010000014.1 coordinate 433,897, forward strand.
TTAATACATAGAATGGAATAATGCTTCAACAACTTGTCACTAATTGGCATTTTGTAAATATAATAATCGGTATATATCATCAGCATCATCAAGATATAATTATAAAAACTATCCAGGAGGATCATCATGCTGAAGATGGATATAAATATTCAAATGCAACATATCGCATAAAAGCAAGAAATAAAAAGACGTTTAGAATATTTTTATTCAAACCCTAAAAACATCATAATATTATCAGAAAACATCCTATATCATCCAGATATCAAATTTTGAAACCTTGATCTTACTTCTGATACATTGCAATTTATGCTATTGTGCTAATCTTATTAAGCAAAATGCTCATAAATTTTTTTAAAATTTATCAAACCTTTACTACATTCCATGAATTAACAAGACTAATGATTATAAATTGCAAATATCTCTCGAATTTAAGTAATTGAATGAAAGCAATTACAAATCAAGAAGCAAAGTCAATTTATGCGATAATGAAGATTAATTCTAACAAAAGATTAAGTCTTGAAGATTAAGTTTAATCGCATGTATCGAATGTCACGTTCGAATTGACGTTCAAATGTGTTAATCATTGTCCAAATTTTGCTTTCAGACAAAATGAAGAAGTTGCTTCGAAACGAGAAACGAAAGATGAGAAACGCTCGTTTACACCTGCCGAAGGCGTATCCCTGCCCCAATTTTAACTGCAACAAATCCTACTTAAACAAGAATACCTTAAACCGTCATCTGCGGGACGAATGTGGCATATTTCCCAAATATGGATGCGAATTGTGTTACAAACGATTCCATCAGAATTGCAACTTACGACGACACATGTGGATCCATATTAATAAAGCAAATCTATAAATCTATATAAATCCATATGGATAAATCAATTCATATAGATCGATTCACGCATACTGCGATCAAAGTACGATAATTTCAGAAATAGTTGACTCAACAAAAGTTTCAAATGATCTATTATATTGCGAAAATAGCATGATCAACTTATATTACTTATTAAGAAAGAATTCAGTTAGAACTCAATATCCATTTCAGAGAAACTCTTGGAAATAAAATGGCTAGGAAAGTATGAGAAAAACTATTATTAGCTTACAGAGCATTTTATAATGGATATATAGATTTTTAAAAGAAATTCTCACAGAGGAAATGGCTTTTGATAGTTATTCTCTCAAATGGATAATCATGAGATACTTGAGCTAATTATTAAGCGAAACAAATTGTATGTTTTGCGATGCTGTTTTAAACGTGCCTTATTTGTTATTCGTTTAGAAATGATTAAGAATAGTCTTAATTAGTCTTTAAAACAGTTTAGAATATTCAAAGAATTTAAGCTCTTTTGCAAAATGATCAAGTTGGCGTTATACATGTAATGCATTCAAAATTATCGAATTGGCATTATCATATTGGCATAAGTATTTTCTAATTATTATCTTAAGTCTAGTAAAAAAAAACGCTAGTAAAAAAACGCTAGTAAAAAAGAATTTATCTAAGTTCTTCAAACATATACAATCTTTAGTTTATTATTAAAATAATAATCTACAAAAATATGCAAAATTGTTAGAATAAGAATCTTGCATATTTTAGTATAGATATATTTCATATATTACAATGAATTATCGTTAAATAATGAAAGTTTTAATTTCTTAGTGAATTATTTAATGATATATCTAGTGAAAATTTTAATCATTTATTTTTGGAATATATAATTATAAAAAGAAATTTTATTTGCTTGCGCTTTTCATGAAAAATCTGTCAATGATTCATAAACGCTAAAGATATTTTAAGGTAATCATGCATGAAATCTTAGATAAGCATTTTGCAGTTCTCGAAAGATGAATTTACTTTCGTTTTTAATTATACTTTAATTCAATTATAATACATAGTAATTAAGAGTATTTTAATGGGCAAGTATCAGAAGTTGTTGAAGGCGATTTGCTTGATGCTACCCAATTCTGATTTATATAAATCATTAAGTTTTAGATTGTTAAATGCACTTCTCTCTGGGAAGCATTCGATTATTTGGATCATAATGGCATAGTTGTAATACTTATAGAAGAAAGATGTATGACTGAATATTATAATAGTGATAGTAATATCGCTAACAACGATAGTAACAATAGTAATAATTTTTCGTATTACTATAAAGCGAAAGCGTAAACATCACTGCTTAAACTTATATATATATATATATATATATATATATATATATATATATATATATATGAATATCATTATATATTCATAAGTCTTTTTTTATTTTTAATGTACAATCGATATAACACGTAACTATAAGAATAATTAATTTTCTTATCATTAAGTTGTTTCTGACCCGGTCTTGCGCGAGTTTAAACTTACTTCAAGCTGATCGTGAAGAAAGGATCATGAGAAAAAGTAATTTCTAGTAAATAATTACAATACATGAATTATAATATAATTATAATACATATACACGACTATTACCGAGCTTACGCTTCATGCCGCTTATAGGTATACACAACATACACATACACACACGTATTGTTTTTGTATAAAAAAAATTAAATAAAAATGCGAGATATTTCTGCTTTATGAACATAACGAATAAAAAGTGTATTTGTTAATTTAACGCTTCATACCATAATTAATATCCTTTTCTATCATGGAAGTTAATAGGTGTCAATTTAGATGTAATGATATAGACGTAATGATAATAGACGTAATTGATATCTATTAACTGTTATCTATTATCATCCATATTATCACCATCAACTATATTATCACATTTATGTTACATCTATATAGCTTTGCGTAACCACATAAAGTATAGACATCAAACATCGAATGAGAGTCTTTTTATAGATTGTATAGCATGTTATCTTTAAATATGATAATATTTTCTAGATCACTTTTAGATTGCTACATTTTATAACGTGTTTATTACATTTTGATTAAATTCTTTCACCTATTATTTTCTATTTTTTTGTGTGATCTTTTTATCATATTATAATCGGTCAAGTTGTCATGTAATAGCCTTTGATCGAATTATTGCTAATAACAAAATCAAAAAAACTTAAAAAATAAAACTGTATAATCTCGTTCTTGATAGTGAGAAATCTACTATTATATCTTCTTTTCTGTATCTCGGTAGAGTTCTTATTAATTAAGTATCTAATCACTTTTTTCTATTTTTATATACGATTATTAAAAATTATTTTCTTGAAATAAGCCAAAGAAAGGAAACTGTCAAGAAAATTACTAAATATGCAGCGAAGCGATGAAGCAGCTAAGATAATTAAATAGTGAAACTAAAATTACAACTATACAACAGATAAATAACAATTTCAATGCAATTCTATTTTCTACAGATCTATATTAATTACCACGCCAAAGTTTATATACGATTATATATATATATATATATATATATATATATATATATATATATATATATATATATATATATATATATATATATAGAGAGAGAGAGAGAGAGAGAGAGAGAGAGAGAGAGAATACTGTAACGTATATAGAAATACCATAACGCGTGTAGAAATCTTGTCGCTAAAAATTCACATGTCAATCGATAGTAACGAACTAAATTTCCCATCAATATTATATCAATATTTATAACTCTGAGATTTCGTTATACATTTGAGAAATATACTGTAAGAACATTATTCATAATGGAATGCTGTCTTCTTCGTGGATTGACTTCTTCAATTTTCGGTTATCGGTTTGATATAAGAGTAAGATCCAAAATGATTAATTCCAGTATATCTGTCACAGTTATGCAAGTGAAAGGTGCAAAAGTTAGGCGAAAAATGGAGGAAATTAGCCATCTCACCATCGGCCTTTTTGCGGCCTGTTTCAGAATCCAAGAGGGAATACTGCCGCGTCAGCTACGACCGACCGTTTACATGTTACAAATGCGGCAAACGTTACACGTGGACGGATTCCTTAACGAGGCATCTACGCGAAGGCTGCGGTGTATTACCGAAGCATATATGCACGGTTTGCGGCAGGAAATTCCGGCGCAAGGATTATCTCTTACGACATGAGAACAACGTTCACAAATAGGAAGATCAATTCTCTCGAAAGATGAAATGTAACATAGAGACTGTATAGATTCGCAATGTGTCTGGTATCGATATTGTATGGGTACAAGTATAATTATTCGTAGGATTCGTAGATATACGAGAACGACTATTTTTGAGATTTTAAGATAGTTAGATAAATAGAGAGAGAGAGAGAGAGAGAGAGAGAGAGAGAGAGAGAGAGAGAGAGAGAGGAGGGGAGAATTAATTCATATTTGGCATTAATTCGTATTTGGCATTAATTCGTATTTTCTGTGGAACTTGTACACAATAATTGTACCGAGCGATCTCTTTTCTCGAGAACTTTTCTTTTCATTATTTTCTTACATACTTACGACAGTCTTTTTCGATAGGCTTTTTGATAGTTTATCTTATTTAAGTTTATATTTAAATGTATATTTCACAGTGATTGAACTTGTAAAACTTATCCTAATATTTGATTTAATTTAAGAAGAAATGCCTCTTTATAGTTGTCTTGTTATATATATTTATATATCAGAAAGCAAAATAAAACAATTCTAGTTGTATACTTATACGACTGTGAAAATACGACTATAACACATGCCCATAAGAAAACGATCGAATTTTTAGAATTATGTAATATGATTATATAATATTAATTATATAACAAAATACGAGAAGTTTCACAACATGAAATAGCAACGCTAGTTTTAAAAACAATACTTTATATGGACGTGTGAATATTTGTTTTACAAATACAATTCTTTCTCCCCCCCCCTCTCTCTCTCTCTCTCTCTGTGTGCGTGCGCGCGTGTGTGTGTGCGTGCGTGCGTGTGTGTGCGTGCGTGCGTGCGTGCGTGCGTGCGTGCGTGCGTGCGTGCGTGNTGCGTGCGTGCGTGCGTGCGTGCGTGCGTGCGTGCGTGCGTGCGTGCGTGCGTGCGTGCGTGCGTGCGTGCGTGCGTGCGTGCGTGCGTGCGTGCATATTTAAATACAAAATAACGAGACAATGAATGTAAAATTATTACTTTATTGCAAACGTATAGAAATACATATAGTATCGAATAATTGTCTAAGGTATATGCGCACAATACGCGCAACATAATCACGCTCTCTCTTTTTCATGCTTGTTGCGTATAATTTATCACATTTTATAAAATATGAAAGTATGTATTATAAAAAAATTCTGGCATGGTCATTAGAATAAGCAATAAGTTTGTAAGTATTTCGTACAACAGGAATTTTTTATTTAACGTATGGACAATGTACATATGAACTGTGGAAAGAATTAGAAAATTTTGCAGGCAAAGGAATGTAATTGTCGATAAAATGCATAGATCAATGCGTTTATATAATGCAATTTAAAATATCATATAGTTTAATATACATATATATATATATATATATATATATTAAATATATATTAATATATATATATGACAATGGAACACAAAAATTCAGAATAAAGATTGAACATTGTGACATTAAGAAAATGAACAAGCAATATTTTGTCATAGATTCTAACAATACGGTAAATTGTAAACAACTAGATGGTAGTTTATCTTATTATTATTATAAAAATTTCAATATAGAGCAAAACTGAATTTTCATATAATACATTTTACGCAATACACGTGTGAAATAACGGATCAATTTTTTAAATGATAAACATTCGGTGTTTATATAATGGAAGAAATATAACCATTGATACATTTTTCAATCTGCATTTTTTTGTATATTGCTATACCTATCGTTTAATAAAGATTTATAGCATTTCACTTACAGCTTTTTTTTCTTATTTATTTTTGTTACATTGATAAAATCAGATTTATTGCATAGAGATTAATTTCTGGAATGGAATAAGTTCAATAAGACAAATAAAAATATTGAATAAACATTGATAATGCTCACATAATGCTCACATATTATCTTAATCGCACACTACAGGAGAGATGACAATGATAATTATATATTAATAATTAGCAACTAAAATAACTAAAACAAGGACACTTAAATATTTATTATGTTAAAAAGAAAGGTGATCGGAAAAATCTTCACGATCAAAACTAGTTTGTTGCGTACAACGTGTAGACGCAAATTCAATTAAGCAATGCCAATTAAAGCGGTAACAAATCAAATCAATGCGTTTCATTTCTCGTAAACAAACTCATTGACGTAACAATCGGTTTCTGAACGCATTAACATATTGTCTATTATCTTCTTTTTCTAGGTCCAATGCAGCATAACACGTCGGACTATTACAAGAGACTGGGTAGACACTTTTGTTCAGCTTGTGGGAAGGAGTACAGATGGATGCAATCATTAATCAGACACGAACGAGAAGAATGTGGGAAGGATCCACAGCACGGTTGTCCTGTATGCGGTGTAAAAATTCGACATAAATGGATGCTGAAGAAGCACTTGATCAATGTTCATCATTGGGTTATCCCAAACGGCAAAAATATTTGAAACAGTCAATGCCAGCAAAGATCCGCATAATAATATTATACTCGATAACAAAAGATTGTTGTTATTATTTTTTCTCTTTATTTGGGAAATATTATTAAACGCGAACACTGTATTAATATCTATAAATACTAATTTTGCTTTATTTATTTCTAATGATCGTACTAAATTATATTTTTTATTTTAAATTAAAGCGTTTTATACTAAATTCAAGATGCTGTTATCAATGTTTTCAAATTTTATCAATGTTTATTTTTTACGATATGATATTTCTATATATATATATGTAATAAGATCTTAAATTATAAATTTTATCTTAAATTTTACTTAAACGATAATGGATAATAATATAAAGGAATAACCCATTTTATTCAATTATTTTACAATTCCATTTGTTTCATCTTATTAATGGTAAAAATCTTAATAATTGTTCACAAGAAAATCATTTCTGACACAATCCAGTCATATCAATATTTATATATCATTTGATTAACATCAAATATCTGATTTCCCAAAGCAAGATATTAAATACGATAAATATGCAGTAATATATCTATTTTTATAAATTTGGAAAAAATCTGTTTGTAACATAAATTTTTATAATTATGTGGTTAAAATATGACTTGATATATAACTGTATGTTTTATTATTATAAGCAACGTTTTATATTATTGTTAAATAATATTCTTTTAGATGAAATTTTATATTTGTTTTACACATATAATTTACGATACAAATGATTGTATTCAGTAGATTGATACAAGAAAAAGGCATACTAAAAAATAAAAAGATAAAAAACTTTAATACAATTCTGGCGATTATAATATAATACGTATATTTAGTCTTTAATCAAATAAAAATTGTAAATATATCAAATATATTTGTTATTTTTGTTTCCTATATGAATGTAGAAAATAACGAAGTAGTAGAACGAAGGTGAAGAACGAAGCTGAGGAATATACAAGAAAAGATTTGATCGAAAGAAGTAAAATTACGCGAATCACGATATCGTGTTTTTCTGATTAAAAGAACTTTTCCTCTTGGAAAATATTTTTGAAGAAGTTTAGTCGATTGTAAGAGAATTTATTTCAAATAGCAGAAATATCAAAACAATATCTCTTTTGAGAGAACAGCGAAAAGAAATGCTAATGGAAGCATCGCGAAGCATGAAAATTGAAAACTGAAAATAGCTTTGTAAATGTACGATTCGAGGCTAATGGAGCTTTTTCTTTTCAGATTATCGCAAATGGTGCAAACGAAATTACCACAAACGATATCGTGGCAGATACATTTGCATATGTGGTAAGGAATATAAGTGGAGACCATCCCTGAATAGACACAAACGTGAAGAATGTAGCGGTAAACAACCACAACATGTGTGTCCAATATGTCATATGAAGTTTCGACGTAGCGATCTGTTAAAGAAGCATTTTAACATGCATAGCTGGACGAATAAATCGATCAATGCATAATGTATATAATAAAATTAGGTATCACAGAAATCGCATTGTGTCTATTTTTATCTACTAATGGCTTCAAGAACACCAAGCTCATGATATCGAGAAAACCATTCTTAAGCTAGATATATATATATATATATATATATATATATATATATAATACACACGCGCGCGCGCACGCGTATGCTGTGTACGCATATATAACAAATCCAAGATTAATCCTACTTTTTGTTTTATTTTCGTTATGCAGATGCTTGTTCCTTCTTTGTTGCGTTAAGAGCGATTAAGCAAGCTAAGGCTCCTCGAACTTTTCTTCTTTTTCAGTTGAAAATGCAAACTGTACTCTTGACTGTACTCTATACTCTTGACAACAGTACTCTTGACAACAGCAAGACTCACAAGAAAGATTATCTACAGAAAATTAAATATTCTTCGTATAGAGTATTCCCGTAAAGTATATATAAAACGCGTCAATGTTATCGAGGGATAGCAAAATATCGTATATTCGAACTATATCACGAAGAAAATTTAAAAAGAGAAGAAAAAGAAACCATAAATTTAATGAATTGCAGCACTTAGCGAAAGTATATCATTAATTTACAATAATTGATGATTAATTTATAATTTATATCCTCTTTTTTTTCAGAAACTAGGATCAGTAGATATTGTGATGAATATATTCGCAATGCGTGCGATAAAAAGTCTATGGAACAAATTTCTAAAATTATAAAAGAAAAACAATTAAATTTATATTAGTAAATAAAACTTCTTCGTACTACGATTTTTTGTCTTTAATAGAAAAATATTATTATTTAATTTTTTATTTAATTTCATATTAACTGATCTTTTTACTTTGATCGTAATTAATTTATGTTATACGATATACCATTACAGAAAGCATGAACGTTAATGCAAAATATTATTGAGATATAGTAGTGATTACAGAGAGACATATTTTGTAGGAACAATTTTATAAAAATGTGATTAAGAGAATTCAGATTTTAATTTATTCCTTTAAGTAACATTTTTATCAAAGTTTATTCAAATCTGCGCGTGAATAGAAATATACTTTTGATATATTAATAATTTATTGATAACTTATTGATAACTTTGATAACTTATTTGTTATATATATTTGTTACTATTAATATTTTAATTACATTATCTACGTTTTATATTACGCTTGACACTGTAATATAAAACAATGCTGTTTATTAATATTCTCTCTCTCTCTCTCTCTCTCTCTCTCTCTCTCTCTCTCTCTCTCTCTCTCTCTCTCTCTCTCTCTCTCTCTCTCTCTTCTAATTTTATATAATATCCAAGATCGACGCAAATATCTATAAGAGTTGCATTTGATGTAATGTGATGTTGGATAATATTTCGAGGGAGAGATCAAGACAGGAAAGCTTGCCAAAGACAAATCGAAGATGGGTATCCGATTTTCTCGGATGTCGGATTTTCTAGTATGCACGCTGTAAACATCACGTTGATATCGAGTCTTGTCTTGACATCAATGAAACCATATGTCGGGTAATGTTTCAGGTTTACAGATGTGTCTATTGCGCACGATATCCTATCCGTGCGATACGTGCAGTAAGACGTACAAATGGAAAGAATCATTGAGCCTGCATAAACGAATGGAGTGCGGCATCGAACCACGTTTCGCCTGCGGCCTCTGCGGCAGAAAATTTAAGCACAAGCATCATCTCATGAAACATGGCAAATCGATTCACAAAAACATCTAACAGAAAGTAAGACAATGTGTCTTTCTTTAAACAGAAAGATGAATTAGACATATTAAAAAAAGCAGTCAATAGTTTCTCTTGGAGAATTGATTTTAGGAGAGATTGATTTAATATGATATGGTTATATATTAATTTAACATAACGGCAGAAATAAAGTATTAGTATTAAATAAAATCCAAGTGATTTTTCATTATGAATCTGTAAATTTGAATCGATTATTACATGATGTAAGAAATTCTTTTTCTTTTCTCTTTTTTATCATCCCAGGAATTATTACAAGCTGTCACAGCGCGACGTTTAATAATACTTGTGGCAGTTAAGTGAAAAAAGGTCTTGAAAAACATATGTCCAGCGACATATGCCCTATAGAATTACAATTCGATACAGTAGAATTACAATCAGGTACGTAAATCTTGAAGAAGCTTCTGTGTGATATCTTGACATTTTTCATGAGGATTAGTCGTGATGTTAGGATGTTCTTTTAATCTATCAGCATCTCTCTGGCTGAGTCTTCTTATCTCATCTGGCAGGTTAAGATCATGATGTAGTTTATCTTTGGTGACGTACCAAAAAGCATTGGCGATAATTCGAAGCTATTTATTTTGGAATCTTTGTAATATTTCTATATTCAAATTGGAGACCATGTCGTACAATTGGATGTCATAGGTCCAAATAGATTTGAGAATTGGAATAGCAACTTGTTGACAGTTGTGATTTGGTTACTGCCTAGTAACCGATACATTTAAAGCCCAATTTAAATCCAAGTTATTTTCGCGTGACGAGTATATGTTCTTTTCCAATTTAATCTACGATTGAGATATAGTTATAAATATTTGACGTTTTCAGGAATTCTCAGGCCGTTCAGAGTTACTGGTGGACACGTCTCTTTATGGGTACATGTACTGATTTTGTCTCTAGCTTTGATTTGCCATTCTGTTAATCACTTCTAGATATAGGAGAGATTTTCTTGTAAACGCTTCTATAAAACTGTTGTGAACCACAAAAATAGTTGTATCATCCATAGTTGCAGTTGTACCCAAGGAGATCTGCGATGTATAGCAGATAGAGCATCAGTCTTAACTTAACAAGTCTTAACATTACCTTGAGGAACTCCAGAGTTATTCTCTTTTAATCCTGATTAGTTTTCCATATTTAACTATAAAAGTTCTATGTAATAGATAGGATTTTATGACAGCAAATTAAGTGATATTTTTTTGATGACTGTTTAATAAGGAACTGATAAATCTTCTCTTAATTAAAAATTTATTTTAGCTTTACTTTGCATAAAGTTTAATTGCAACTGTGTTCCGCCCAATGACATATTTCTTATATATATAAGAAGTATGCTGCTAAAAAAAAGAAGTTATATATATCGTAATTTATTTTCTCATATAAGACAGTCGTTGCCTTGTCGTTTATTTTCATTTATCTATGATACTTTCTATAAACTTGCAAAGAAAGAAATAAAAATAACGGACTTTTCCATCTTCAAATATGAAAATGAAGTAATTTTTAATTAATATTTTTAACATGACAACTCAATAATACAAATATTTTCATAAAGTCTACATATCCAAAAGAAAACATTCAGTCATATTCGGTTCGTTGCATCAGCAAGAAAAATATAATGAAAATATTAACTCTTATAATTGTCAATAGTTTTTTAAACTGCTGTATGGATCCTAATAATCATTGGATGCATTTGAGAAAAGAGTATCAAAATCGAGATCGGATTCATGGTACATTCTCCATCTCTGTTTGCCGTTATATGTGTAAAGAAAATTAGGTACACGCAGATACCTCACTTACAGAATTCTTAAGATATACGCACGCACCATTCATGATCTATATTTCAGGTGAGACGGAACAAGCGATCGCAGGTTTTTCATGCAAGATGTGTAGCAGGATCTACACGCGAAAATTATTGATGTATACCCATCTACGACTGTGCAGTAAGGAGCCAAAGTTCAACTGTAGCAAAAAGTTCAAGTACGAAGTACAGATTGCAGTGGCCTCTCATGTCGAATGCGCTATGATGGCAATATACTTGACAACAACAACGGCAAGAGAATATCTCGAGAGGAAGTCTGAGGATTTTTATCACACTGTAAATCGCAGCATATGTACACGCCAACGTTAATAAAAATACGATTTTATTTTGCTTATCAAAAGTGACCTGTTAAAATCCTACGATACTTGACGGAAATTCTCGAAGGCTGCTCCGATGTAAAGATCAACCGGCAATATCGTCATTGACATATCAGACATCATATTCAATTTTCTCCTTCTATTTTGGTTTTTTTTAGAGGAATTCGAACATTTAGCATCTTGGAAAAACATGATCATGCGCCGTTTCTTATTTTACGTAAAGATTCGAGATCGATCGTCGTAGTATCGAGAGATAATTTTCGTAAACAATTTCTGTATAGCGCTCTATAGCGTAAACATGAATTTTAGACTTGCCAGTCGTTACGAATGACGTATAAGTTACAAAAAAATAAAAATCCTAGTAAAATAGACGACTGAAAAAGAAACGTATGTAAAACGTTTTCGGAGGAGCCGCAAATTGCGGACATATGAATATGACAATACACGGTTTTTGTTTCTACTTAAACGTTCCTCAGGATGAACGTGGGATGGCTTGATAGCATAAAGAAAGCATCTGGTTTTCCGGTAGTAAATGTCACAATGACCTTCTCTTTTTTTCAGTCTACTTGCGGAAGACGTGGATCTGCTTCCAGTGTGGTAAGCGATACCTCTGGCGCGGCTCCCTGAAGAATCATATCCGGGTAGAGTGCGGCAAGGAACCGGCCTTCATGTGTCCCGTCTGCGGCAGAAGGTTCAAGCATAAGCATCGTTGGCAATCGCACGCCAGGTGCATGCACAGCATCAAGTTATAATTGCGAGGAAAGAACTTTTATGGAGATTTATGGAGTTGCTGATCCGACTACTATCTTCACCGGGAGGATCACTTTCTACGTGTACATATATTTATACATGATTTAGAGAGAACTTTTTGCGAGGAAATACGATGAAATATATTTTAGTAAAACGGCAGGGATATGCAGAGAGATGTATCGATGAACCTTGTTAAATCGCGTTCATATTGTACTTAACGAGTAAGGAAAGAGCAGCTTTAAGTAAATCTATTTTCTAATGGCGAATTTAGTAATTCCTGCGTCAATAAATTTTATAGCTCGATAATGCATTAGAGATTTAGCATTTAGATTCGTGTAGATCAGTATTTAATTATACATAGAGTCATTATATAAAGTTGCTTGTGGATTTTTTCCGCCTATGATTTAATCTCCTTTAACAGGCATTATAATTATCCGAAAATTATTTCGGATAAAGAGTATTGCTTCAGTTATTGTGACATGTACAATTTATTAAGAAAATATTTTCTTTAGAGTCTCTTTTAGAAAAAATAAATTCGAATTGATTATTTTAAATGATCAAATGATTTTATGTTTCACATTTGCGATGTTACCGACACATGCGTAATAAATTGTAAAAGCTGATTAAGCTGTCAATCGATGTAACGAGATTAATGTGTTTTAAGTTTTACAATGAAATTATTGCGTATCTCATAAATCTATCGAATAAAAATCTATCAAATAATTTTATTCCTTTTTGAACATCAAATTAGTGAAGTTTATAGCATTAAGATTGTTTCTCTCAAGACACTTGCAAAGTTACAAAGATTGTCAGATTTATGCCGTAGCTTGTATACATTTTTATTTATTTTTAATATATATATTTTCTATTTATAATATTTCTTGTTCTTATATGTGAACGTACTCGACTCAAAAAACCCAATTTGCTCATATCTTTGTCCTATTCTTTAGGACATTATACTTTTTAATGCATATTTAATGTTTTGTTTTGTTTATTTTGTTTTGTTTTGTTGTTTTTTTTTATTTTCTGTATCTTATGCATCAATTTCAATAATGATCAATTTCAATGATAAGTTAACACACACATATATCAAATAACAAAAAGAGGCTTCAATCTTCACAATGAAGTTATTATTTAGGAAAGCAAGGCATAAGGACATCAATTTTTCATAATGATTTATGATTAATCCTTCAAACAGTCTAAACCGAGGTAGTTATCACTTCGACAAACTCTTTCAATATTGCAATCGAAAAAGATGAATCGAGTGAACCATTTAACAGCGATTGATCTCTCTTTTCAGCATCTTCCTTGAAGTCTTGGCGCTGCTACCGATGCGGTAAACGATATATGTGGCGGGATTCATTGAAGAAGCACCAACGGGTCGAGTGCGGAAAGGATCCCACATTTGAATGCCCAATTTGCGGGAGGAAATTCAAGCATAAACATCGGTGGCAGTCGCATATCAGATTGATCCACCATATTAATATATGACTAAGGCAAAAAGTAATTGACGAATCATGAGGCAATTATGAGACATGCGCAACACACAAAACATCTGATTTCTTTTTGCGTTTTATTATAATTCGACAACCATTGCAATTTTGTTTGCTAAGAGTAGCAAAACAATCGGGCTGTATTTATTTACATAATCTCTTGTTCTGTCAAAGAAAATTCTGTTCTGTTTTTAATAAAAATAGAAGTTTTATGATAAATATGCTAATTGTATATATTTCATAATATCTTTGCTAACTCTTTGTTCTTTTTATGTTTTATAGCGCGATAATTTGCGATTATTAATTTTCTTCCCATTATTTTCCGTTCCCATTATGAGATGAAAATATTTCTATAAATACGAATATTAGTTTTAACTGCGATACATGCAATGTATATTATTGGGGATATAATTATGTTATTGATGATATTTTTTTTCTAAGATTGTAGGATTGAAGCTATATGACTGTAGAAGATTGTAGGTACAAGTAGGAGCGCGTTCGAGCGTGTTCGAGCGCGTTTGAGCACATTTGAACGCGTTTGAGCGCATTAAACACATGTAAATAAAATATTTAAAGAAAAGTAGTTTTCTTAATAGACTTCGTGAACAATCTTTCGCCTATATTCTATTACTGATCGTCGTGACACCGAAATCAACACATCTGTTTAACTGAGAAAAAAAACATATTTGATGAAAAATTAGTCATAATTTTTATTCAAATATTCCTTAGAAAAACTGCACATCGACATAATTATAAATTATATCGATGTAATTATCTAATTTTAATTGCGATTATCGAATTGATTAATAATTTATTATAACATTTAGTGATTTGTATTTATTTATATATATATATATATATATATACATATATATTTTTTTTATATTATATATTGCTCTTACTTCTGATTTATTATTGAAATCTATGCGCGCACGCTAAATAATAATAATTATGAATAAGTAATATAATAGAAGTAGCAAAATAAATTTGTACATAGAATGCGGCTTTTTCTCAAAAAGACATTAACATAATAATGCAAACACAATTTATGAAAGTTGTCATTTCCATTGTACCCTCAATTATTAATATTGGATTATTAATATTTAATAGTAAACTTATAAAATTTCTTTATTTTGCTTATATCGCAACTAGAATTATAATTTAGCAAAGGCAACGTACTATTGTTTAAGTAAGAATATTCATCAAAACATCTGAATCTGAAATATCAAAATTAATTTTCTAGGTTCATCTGTCAATATATTGCATATATTGATTTTGAAAAAAAGATAGCAATTATCGTATAAGAAGTTGAACAAAACTTATTTCATCAAAAACGAAATGCAATATACATGAATATACTCGCGTAATGTTTATTAGTATCATATTGTACATAAATGGATTGACTTAAAATTACAACATAGACGTTTACATTATAATGTTTGAAAATATTTCGATAAAGCTCCTATAATATAAAGTTTAAGAAATTCTTTTCATTTGTCTGATGTTCCTGCAGACACGTAATCGATTATACTCGCCACATTTCTTATCTTATGTTACTGTCAGTAATTTAGCATTCATGCTCTTCTCTTTTCCTTTTCAGTACCGAGACTAATTGTGAAGAATATAGAAAAGCTGAAGTATGCGAAGAAGCCGGTCATCTATAAATGCACAAGGTGTGGCAAAGGTTATCAACTAGAAACGTCCTTACGAAGACACCAGAGACTAGAATGCGGCGTTGAACCCAAGCACGAATGCCAGATATGTGGCAAGAAGTTCACGTACAGATTTATGTTAACGCATCATCTGGTATCCTGCAAAAAGAAGAGAGCTCTCTACGAAATGGTGGCTTTAGAGATAGGAGAATCGAATTTTGAGACAGCGAAGACTAGTCTGTGATTTATAAAGAACTGATATTCTTTCATTTCGACATGTTGAACACGAAGGATATTTAATTGCTTAGATTTGTGTTATCAAAATACTTAACGCCTAATTTGATCATTCCTTTAAATAATCGTTATAAAGATTATATCATAGATATCATGAAAACGGAATATTGATCAGGTCGAATTGATATAGTGTTAATTAATGTCAGTGCAATACCCACAGCAATGTATAAATATGCTGCGTTATTAAGGTATTATCCTTATGATCGTAGGATATCTAATAATTTAGAATAACATTATGATGTCTCAATTATATTGGGCTATTACATGAAAGTGATTGAAAAAAGGAATTTATTATTAAAAGATATTTTATCGCACGATCGTTTTTCAAGTCATCAAGTTTTCATATTTATATGAAATATTTATCATATTACAAGCTAATATTTGAATTTTTAACAGTACAGTACTAAATATATGTTTTATATATTGTACAGATATACATATTTTATGTATGTATATTTAAACGTTTCATATATTTGCTCTACTATTCAATAAAATTATATTAATTCTTGCTGTATTGTTTCATAATGCGATATGCTCTCATACATATTATTTCGTTTTTTGAATAAGTTATTTAACAAAATTAATATAACAAAATAATCTATAAACTATTTTTGTACAATTTAGAGCTTTCGTTAGAGCCCTCTTTCGGAAGGCTCAATTCTATAGATAAGAACAAATTTATCAAATAAGAGCTTATTCTATAGGAGATATTTTTTATATTTTATCTTTTATAGGATATATCTTTTGTCTTTTATCTTTTATGAGATATATGTATATATCATAACCTAATGTAATTATACATGATTTTGTGCAAACATATAATCGAGTGTACGAATGCGTTATTTTTTATGTGACAAATTACGAAAGACAACAAAGTCTTCATTTCTTATTGTATAGAAATAAAAATAGAATCTACGATATTAAACTAAATATAGATTTTTATTAACAGATTTTCTAATCTTTTTATCCGTAATATTATACATAATAATTATATTAGTTATTTATATGATGTAAGTCAAACATTTTTCTCTTCGAGCTTTGTCGAATTTGTCAAAATAATTTTCATATAATATTCTAATATTTAAAAGCTGTTTATACAAGAATACTTAATGTAAGGAAGTATCGCTCTTATATTGCCTAGAAGCTCCACCTTGTTCTCTCTTGTTATGTCTTTACTTAATTTTCTCTATCTTCTTATTACTTTTCTACTATAGAAATAAGATATGATAAGTATAATCGTGTAAATTTTAATTAAAACTTGTTGGAGGAAAAGTTATAACTGCATGAATTTAAGCACTATAATGCTTGCCACGAGTAATAATCGAGAAGCTATTTGAATTCTTTACGCACAAGATACGTCAAACGTCATTCAACATTCAGCAACAACAATTAAATAATTCATTAATAATGACCTATAATTTTTTCCAGACTCTTTACATTTTTAAGCAATACGTTTTCTATTTTTCATATTCTTATAACGTGGCTTCTTACAAATGATTATGTCCTAAGTTCTACAAAAACTTCTATGCTCTTTCTTAACAAGATATTAAATATACTTTACTCAAAAAATAAAGATATAAAATGGATCTGATTTACAAATTTCTGCAATTAAGATGCTTTATTACACATGACTACGTCATGTTTCTTGGTAGTAGTCGAAGCTCTAATTAAATTACAATGAAAACATTGATAGTCGGAATTATCGTGCGATTATCGTGCCTCTTTAATAGACTTTCTTATACATCACGAGAAATCCAGATCAGACATCAACTCTCTTTTGCATTCGCTTTTCGGAATGGAATTGTTTAATCCCATATTATTTCCTATTTTTGTAGAATATATTACAACGATGACGTAAATATGAAAAACGATTTGAAGCATGTTCTCTAACTATCGTCCTCTTGTTCCAGGTCTATTGGCAACTATGCTGCTATCCCAACAACAAGGTAACAACGAGGTATCCTGGAATCAACAGCGTTTCATTAGTCCCACGATCTACAAACCCAGAAATATGCGTAAGAAAAATCTAAGCGATGGCAAGTACGAGTGCAACAGATGTGGAAAAACGTATAAGGCCACGACATCCCTCAGTCGACACAAACGGCTCGAGTGTGGCGTGTTGCCATGCGAAGTGTGCCCTATTTGTGGCCGAAGGTTCAAACACAGGTTCGTTCTGAACGCCCATGTCACCAGTTGCGAGAGAAGACTAAACCAGACAATACGGAAGAAAGATTACGATTAAAGTCTCGCTAACCAACGAAGAAGAAGAGGAAAGTCTATAATAGAAAATGTCTACGACAGAAAATGAAAAATTATAGGATGACATTGCGTAAAAAGACTCATTTTTTATTGATTTATTTTCAGTATTTCAATATAAATATTGAAAATATTTTCAATTGATATTATGATCGAAATTGTTACACTTAAGTCATCTTGGTTGACTTTTCAGAACATTTGCAAAACGTAAAACGGTATAGAGCGATCTATTTCTGTAGAACACCAATAAGAAAGATACATCTTTAAATTTCATCCGATTATACACGAACGCTGTCTTAAGAATTTCCAGAGTTGCAATATTGTTTTAAAAATTCGATATACTTATATGATTTTTGTATTCCAAAAGTGCTTAGATTCAATAAGAATGCAGAAGAAGGAGCTCTCTAAAAATCTTCACGAACAAAGCTGCATAAATTCTCATTCCGTAAAAATGTCACTTCTTCGTGAAATTGAACGCAAGCGCTTGCATTACGTTACGCATTGCATTAATTTTGTATAATTTAAAAATTACGATATGTTCTACGTTAACATTAAGAATGAGGTATGAATGTGCATAAACTTTCAAGTGATGAGTACCATACGAGTATAATAAAATCGAAAACCAATTAATTAATAAGAGAAATACTTATTATGAAGGAAATTTCACGGTTAATATATGTTTATAATGTATATATAATAAGTTATATCGCATAACTTAATCCTATATCATTTACACAGTTTGTTCATGTTATCTAAGTAAGGAGCACATTATGACACTGACATGAAAAATATCATCTGTTCATTGCTTGTATCGTTAGCATAATTATACGTTTTGATACATCGTCGTTTTGAAGATCAAATACCGTCAATATATTTTCTATTTTTTTTATTGAACCGACTATACGTCAATTGTCTTAAATATGTATATTCGCTGTTACACGCATCTGTCATTTATTCAAAATTCATGTAACATCGACAGATAACACATCCGTTAACTTTGATTTATTTATTAGATAACATGAAGTCGGCTTTATATAATGAAATTCTGTAAAGCCCGATACGTTAATATATAATAGTACACACATGTATTGCATGTATATTAGAGAATATAAAATTGTTAATACGCAACCTTCCATTAGCCTTAATTTTATCTCGATTCATTACATCTTTCACGATTCAAGAGTATTATAGCACAAATTGTTATTTAAAAGGTTGTTGACAAAATAATAACATCCGCTGTATGCAGGAGAAACGAAAATCGTTTATCAAGCAAGTTTTGTTATAATGTAATATCAATTCTTTATCTTGCTAAATAATTACTGCGCATCTGTTTTACTTCTGTATTCAGTCTGTTTTATAGTTCCATGATTTTATTTCTAAATGTATTTATTCGTATCGTAGGTAATATGCGGAAATTGATCTCTTTTCAGCATTCTGTCTACCACAACCTAAACCGGAGATTAAGCAATAAGATTATTTTTTTTTTTTAATCAATTTTAGACACACATATGTATCGATGCACGTATATGTATAACATAAAGAATTTGGTTATTAAAATTTAAAATTTGCAATCGATCTTCCTCTACGGAACAAGATTGACAATTTATACGATATTTAATTAATTTTATATTATGTAATTTATAATCAAAATATATCCTTGTTATTTCAAAAACAATTTTTATTGTAACTCACTTCTCGTGATGAATATCTTAACTTTATAACTTTTGCAATTAATTAGTTTATACGATTTATCTATATTATAAAACTTCGAGAATTTAAGTCATTTAATCCTAAACTTCGTATAATTACTTTCGTATACATATGATAAATGTTCAACAGAGTTTCGAATTTATACAACTTTTCTTATACAACTGTTCATTATAATAAATTTTGACGGTCTAATAATCGTTCCTAACATATGAGATGATACGACACGAAGCTTTTTCCCAAAATTTATCAAAATTTGCGCTATTACGCTTTCTCCCACACAACACAAATCAAATCAACAAATTAACGAAGCCCAAATGTGGCTCACTGATTCTTTGCTAACATTTGTTTTATGTCGACAGGAATCATCGTAAGCAAAGTACGGAGCGTGTCGCATAATTTCAAGGATACGTCGACAGATGAGTCTTTAAAAGCAGAAAACAAGAACGATTCCACGATACTGTCGACGAACGCGGACGATCCGACTAAACAAGAATTGTACACGTGTAATTTATGCGGTAAAGAATATACATGGTTGTGCAGTTTACGTCGTCATCAATTGCAGTGCGGTAACAAAGAGGCGAAGATCAAGTGCGAGTTCTGTCTGAAGAAATTCTATAGGCGAGACAGACTTAAAGAACATCTATATGTGCATCACTCCAGTTTACCTTTGAACGTGAAAATTATGAAGAAATAAAGTCGAAGATATTCGTCTGAAAACGAAGAAGCATACGTGTCATATTATGTAATTATTTTACATGATGATTAGCTTTTTAATCAGCAAAGTATCTAAATATTTCATATATCGTAATACGTTAAACACATTAAAATCCTTCCATCCGAACAAGGATTGTTTCTGACGTGCCTGTACGTGACAGATTATGCATATATATAGATATCTAACTTAAGATAGGCAAATGACAAAATATGAATTAGTATATAAAAGTTATGATCATAAGCTTTCTTGTATCAATCCCGAATCTTATCAAACGAAACCAAAAATTGTATTTTTCCCAAAGTTAATTCACGCTTTTAATAAAAAAAAAGAGAGAAGATTATCGCAATTGTTTATATCTGTGTATATTCACGTGTCTGCATAAATGTCTGATACAAATTCGATGCATTATATAATTTCATTGTATTATACTGCCGATGCCTTGCGTCAGTTTCGCGTGTTTAACGTGTATAACCGAAGAGTACAGCGTACATTTAAATCACATATAATAATATAGGAAACATAAATTATTTCGTAACTCCGCTTTCCTATTCAAAAGAGGACAATTATTAACAAGAACGTAATAATAAATTCGACGGTTATAAAAATTTCGTTGATCGAGAGACTGTCTCGAGAAAGAGAGAAAGAAATAAAATAAATTGCTAGTAGCAATTACAATGACATTAGAATGATTGAGGTTGAGTTGAGAACAGGGTAAAAGTTAATTCGATATTCGCGTAACTGTGTATGAATGTTCTATCAATTTCGCGAGAATAACAGCATCTTTTCCGTATTCCAGACGGTGCTCTCATGGACGACCTTAGCGGATTGGAACTAAATGATCT
The DNA here is from genome assembly GCA_020341155.1 of Eciton burchellii. Classification (NCBI taxonomy): domain Eukaryota; kingdom Metazoa; phylum Arthropoda; class Insecta; order Hymenoptera; family Formicidae; genus Eciton; species Eciton burchellii. The sequence goes on from JAHMML010000014.1 coordinate 455,474, forward strand.
AGACGTGAGCAATATTCCTCGATGTTTCGTAAGCCGCGGTCAAGCAGTGGCGCAACAAGAGCAGCGTTTTATGTGCGGCGAATGCGGCAAGGGATACAAATGGATGGACAATCTGCGACGACATCAGAGATTGGAGTGCGGCAAATTACCGAAATGGCACTGCAAGATTTGCATGAAAATGTTCTATCGCCGATATGAGTTGACCAATCACATGAACTCAAAGCATCATTAAGCGTAATCGAATCGGTTTCACGATGGATCCCGAATTGATTATACTCGTGCCATAAGAATGGCATTTATTAGTAGTCTCTTTGCAGTACATTGTTCCTGGATTTCTCATATTTTTTTATTTCGGGATAATTGTATGGTAGTTGAGCAAAACATGTATACTGTATGCGTTTTACCGAAATAAAACAATCTATGAATGACTTATAATAATAATATAAATGTATAATATATTTTAGGACTATGCTATCCGTTTAAGTCTACTATTTTTTACTCTTTAGTTTTAACGTGTCTCGTATTTTTATATGATTATATGTTATATCGCAACCAGCGATATAATACAACAGTATTTAATATAATACCGGACGACATCCGACGAGTTGTCTGGTACTAAAATTAAATTTAGATATTATCGGATTTATAAATAAGTATATGTACAACGCACAAGAAAACGGATATTCATTTGTTATATAATTTCCTGTTTAAACTTATTCATAAAATAATTTAACTGAATAAAATGATAATCTTAAAAGTAATGATTTAATATCTATCATTACTATTATTTTCTGTTACCAATTTCTGTTACTTCCTATTTTTTACTCTTAAATGCTTTGCATCTATTAGGTGTGTAAATTAATTCGATGACTTTACTGGATTTTATCTCAAATTCGAATATTTTCTTTCTGTCTTATTAGTAGTTTTAAACAGGAGACATCTGTTTAAAACGAAACTCTGTACTTAACTGTGACCAGTTATAATCTTAAAAATTATTCACGGTGATTAGTGACATCGGACACTTCTTTCTCTTTGTCTTTAGTTAAGAAAAAATGCTGCACTTCGGCATCTTTCTAAAGATGTAATAGCTCACAAACACGTTTTAAGAACATATCTTAGAAACATGATTTTCCGATTATTAAAGAAGGGAAACTTTAATGTTTTTTATGAACTTTGAACTTTGATTTTAATCAGCCAAAAAATTTTGAAAACATTTAACAACAGGAAGAGTAAAACTATTAAATGAAAATCGAACAAAGGAAGCAAATAGATTTCACAGATTCTCAACAATAAACCGCTAATCAGCAACAACTGATCATTTTAATGCTAAATTGGAGCATATGCAGGGAAAGAAATGAGAAAAATAACCTTGCTCCACGATAGCATTCGCATCGCGAAACAGGCAAAGGAAATTATTTTTCGTCTCAATTAGAAAGTTTCAGAACAATCGGCATATTCTGTGGACTCGCGAAAAATTCCATTTATGACTTTATCGAATCAAAAACGCCTTTCTTTCCACGATAGAGTATGCTAAAAAGTAGAGACTAAAGTCATAGAAAATAATGAAGATTATACTTGACTTGACTAATACCGTGTTACTTAATCTATAAATAAAGTACGAATTTTCTGGGGAAAGAAAAAAGAGGAAGGCAACTGATTTAATTTACACATCTAATGCGATATTGCTTTCATGATGACGTGAACGTTGCATCTGTAAATCGCAATTTTTGTTTCTTATTTTTCTTTCTTTCTTTTCTTTTTTTTGTTTTTCTTTTTCCATTCTCATAGATGGTCACGATGAAACTGTCGTACCTACGCCGTGTTTATGCGCGATTAATTTCTTTGAATGCATGCGCTTACACAGGATTTCTCCCTTACGATTTTATTTCATTCCCAGCTTCGCAAGTCATGCACAATTCAACATAGACCTAATCAGCTCCCGTTTTTTTTCTTTTTTTTTTTATAGAACATCATGGCCTGTACAACTGGCTGACCGAGCCGCTCATAAAGGAGGAATTCGACAAAGACGTCTCGCAAAGTTGCATTGAATTCGTAACCACCGACTATAACGAGCTATCTCAGGAAGCCTTGGAACACCGTGCGAGGAAACAATTGAAGAGCACCGCGCTCGTCTGCGAAGAGTGCGATAAAAGTTTCTCGAGACTCGACAGCCTCAGGAGGCACGAGAAGCTGTACTGCAGGGTGAAAAGCAAGCGGAAGTGCTGCCGTTACTGCGGCGAGGAATTCGAAAAACCGCTGTACCTGCACGATCATATAAAGCGTGTCCATGCATCTTCAATCAAAACGGAAAGAGCACAGTGAATGCTGTGAACTCCTCTGAAAATGATCTAGTTAAACTTCTTTAAGTCTTCTTAGAAAGAATCCCTCAGGAAAAGAGCATGTTTAAGAGTAGGACTTTAATGTTAAACGTTATTTAAGATTACGCTGATCAATTTCTCAGATCAAAGTTCTAGAAAAGAGAAGAACGACGAATGGAAATTCTTTATTAAAACAATTTTTTGTAAATCCTTTAGAAGATTTATTTTTTGACGAGCTCGGGAAGATTATATGAGCTTAATTTACGACAACAAAGACAACAAAAGCGAAAGATTTGTTTACCTCTGCTGTTAAATGTTAATTAATTATTATATGTTGTTATGTAAGAACTCTATATTGTCATGTTTTCTATTTCACCTTTCTCGTCTTATGATTTCATTACGGGGATAATTAATAATTTCTTTTCTCAAATTCACTGATTGTCAATATCTCGTTAGAAGATTAATCTAAACAATAAAAAAATAATAATTCACATTCAGGGAATCGTAAATTTTATTCTCATTTTTGAGAAATCTTTTCGTTTTAATGACAAAATTATTCGAGTTAAATAAGAAATAAGATTTCTATTTATCTATTTTTGTTAGATTATATATCTCTTGGATTATATCTCTGAATTGTACGTATTAATATATATTTCTTCTTTATGTATCTGCTTCTGTGTTTCTTATATCTGCAAGTTTTATGAAACATGCATATAGAGCTTTTACCGTATTTGGTACCATATATACATTTAGGTATACATATTACAAGAATATTTATAAAGATATGCTCAACATAAATTACTTTAGAATTATTACGTACTAAAGTTTCTTTAATTATAAGATCATCTCTTTATAATACATGATAAACGCGATAAACTGTGTACATCAAATTAACATAATAATATTGTGACTGAACATATCTTATGTTCGGATATTCTTCTTATCTTCTCAATAAATATTTGTGCAAATTTTTAAGAAAATAAATTCTTTGCTAATTTTTTTAATCCTAATCATTTCTTATTCGATATCCTGCGAGGAAGAATATACACTGCGTAGTTCTTTATCATTTTTTTAGCCTTTTCATTAAGAAATTTCTAAATCCGTTAGGGCTATCCGAATCTCTATGACTAACATTGAAGTTCTTCGAAAAGAACCTTCAATTCCTTTACGATCTCCCATCCTATCAAAACAGCAATCAGAAGGTAATTCACGAAATTGCATGCTGTTGGCTGTACGCTGCTCGCTTTCTGGTTCTTTTTCTTCGCGTGCAGTAATTAACTTTTTAACGGACCGACGTATCTTTGCAGACGTGAACGAACAATGCGCTGCCGAAAAAAGCAATGACGAGGAATCAGAGGTATGCGAGGTGCCGTTCCACGGTCAGCTGAACTACCTGCTCTGCGACTCGCCAATTCTGAACAGCGTGGAGGCCAGTATGGTTCAGAAGAGTGTCAAGTCGTGCCAGCAGTTTCGCTGTGACGGCTGCGGCAGAACGTATACGAGGGTCGACAGCTTGAAGCGTCATCAACAAAAATGCGACGAATTTCTGGCGTCATTTCAGGATCGCCAAGAACAATTAGAAAGGCTTCAGCAACAGGAATATTACTGCAATCAGTGCGGCAAGACCTACAGAAGATTGGATACGCTGCGTCGACATCAGCGATTGGTGTGCGGTGACAAGGAGAGTAATCATTCCTTGAAAGTGGACAAGATAAATTCATAAGAAGAAATTCGAGCGATCATCGATCGATATCGATCGAGAGAATGTATCGACGATGAAATGATATGATTTTGCAAACAAGACTCTGTGTTCGCTTAAACAAAAATGTCAGTTCTGTTATCTACTTTATTCAAATGCATTCTCCTAAAAGTGAAAGTTCCGATATAGTTCCGATGTAGTGCATCAATGACTGGTTTACTCATATCGTCAATTTCATGAGACCATGCTATGTTAGACGGAAAAATGACGAAATAATTGGATAGCTACGCATTTTTGTGTTTCACGTATTCGTACATTGATAAAAGATTTTAGCCCTATTTTATTTTATGAATAATATTTAATAACAGATGTCTATAATGTAACATATACAAATAAACGTGTAGAGTAAGCTAGAAGAAATGATGCATGTAAATATGCTGTTTACGCGCGACTTAAAAATTTATTGTGTAGAATATTTATATAAAATTATATATATATTTCTTTCTTTTTTCGATTTCGGCAATTAATGCGCAAATCATGGACATTATACTCATATAAATACAAGATACTTACATCATCAACAAATTTTTTTTTTTTTAACAACGACAATAAATCTATCGAAACGCACAATACAAGATTGAGGCATTATGTACATACACGCTTGTTCGATTTATCTTGTTGTAATCAGTGACGTTTTCCTGCTGAAGAAGAAAAACATTTATAAATTGCATTAGACATGGATATATGAAGAATGAAAACTTAGTTTTCTCGGAATAATGTGTACCAAATAAAGAATGACTCTTGAAATATGAAAAAGTTACTCCTTTTGATTCTCACGCGCTCGTGAGCTCAGATAATGAGATAATATTAAATGAAAGTTCATTTGATCATGAAGTAAAATCAGAAACTAAGACTTCATATTCATCTAACTTTCATCGCAAAATTTGCGACAGTAGGGAACTTTTGCATAGCTTTACGAGTAGAAACCTAACAAAGGGATTTGTTACGTATCTTGGAGCGAGACCACGTTGCGGAACAAATCGGTTGCTGAATTCGCATTAGAAGTATTCCTATCAGCCTTCTTGAGCTTTCCGATATCGCTGCATGTTCCGTTCGTTTATTCATGTTCCTCGATCCCGAACTGAAAGTGGCCGCGATATTGTTGTAATTGTATAATATAGAGGCACCGGCTAATTGTCGACGCTCTATTTTCTTGCTGCAGAGGCGGACCAACCGCAGAAATACGACGCCCTGTGGATGCTGGAGAGGAAGGCCCTCAGTATCGGCCAGGAGAAGGAATCCGTGCCGTTCAAATCCTATTCGCCGTCGAAAGCGCACGATTCCTCGACACTCGCTGATAACTACCACATGGCGCAGGTGTACAGAGATTCTTATATGATGCAGGCCCACTACATCTGCACTGATTGCGGCAGAAAGTACAAGTGGTTGGATAGCTTGAAGAGGCATCAGAGAGTGGACTGTGGCAACAAAGAGAAGAAGTTCTCCTGTCATGTGTGCGAACGGAAGTTCAAGTATCGATACGAATTAAGGAATCACATCAGCGCGCATCACGACGGTTAATTGTCTTTTCTTCGAATATGACTCGAGATCTGGTCGCGCAAGTTTGCGAATTAAAAGTAAAAGTTACTCCATCCGAGCTTTATGATCAAAGCGCTGCTCGAAATGTTTCTGATCGAATGATCGATATCGCATAAATTCGATGTTGCCAAGGTTATCGAAGAAAAATCTTCTCGAGCATGGAGGCTGTAATGGTAAGGAATATCGTTTACAGGAGAATGGTGAAAAGTATCGAGAATAATTTATTCGTTTATTCATGAAATTAGATGGGAAAGATTTTTATTATATAAGTAAGAATATACGCACATATATTTTCTTATCGCAATATAAATTAATGTTTTGTATGCTTTGCATTTTTCAATTTCATGTCAAATATCTAAATTATTCTCCTCTATAATGAGGATTCAGATATATATTTTTATATCACGTCAATGAAAATCATAGGTCGTAACATTTCTTTCAACTTTCAAAATCTGGTAGCAGTACTTAATACTTTTATGATCATATAAAAGCAATTTAAATGTGATTTTAATAAATAAAAAGAATATAAAGAAGCGAATATATTATATTACATAAGTAATTCAATTCTAAAATCTTTGTTTTTAAAACCTTGTTTCTTATCTATAAATATGTATAGATGTATAATTTAATTAATTACGATCCATCGAATCATCATTCATTGATCTTCATAGATAATCGATAAATATTAATACATCTCGTATTCGATCGATTAAATCTGTCGGGATTGCCCGACAGATGTTTAATAAATTAGTATAAAGAGTAATCAGTTAAATAATGACTTTGTGAATTATTTCTATCTTATAGCGTATGTTTTTACAAAAATCCATTTAATAGTAATCACGTTCGATGGAATTCTATGGATGCTACTATAATTAATGCTATAATTAACTTGATATTTATCACGTCGATCATGCGTTCGGTCTCCCATATATTCTCCTGCGGATTATAATGAAAGTAAACATTGCGGAAATGTATCGAGTGAAAAAATTCAAATGACTTCAAACAATCGCGCGAACGTAAAAGAAATGATACTGATCGTATAGCGATTTGAGAAAATATAGCGCATGAGCAACAATAAAAGCAAACGTTCTTATTAATGCGGAAATTATATTAACCAGCGTTATATGAGAGAACAAAATTACAAGGATAAATCAAAGTTTGTGACAGTTGTCGATAGCGTTAACGAGCGAGCGTTAACAAACGAATCATAAATTACGAAAATTAGCATTCTATCTGTTAGGTGGCAATCAGGTGCAATTGGCCATCTGAAGAACGACTTTGGACGATTGTAGACATAGCGAAAAAGAATGTGCGTGTATAGAAAATATAAATTATTATTATTATTGTTGTTATTATTATATATACATCTAACAAATACAGATAGATATAATTTAGACAAGTAGAAATATTAATTCTCTGCGCTGATCTGCCTAAAATATAATATATATATGTATATCTAAAATATATATGTATATATATATATATATATATATATATATATATATCGAAAAATCGTTTCTGTTTTATACACAAACTCTATATGAATCTGACATTTTAACATAGAATCTTCGATGAGAAAGAAAATTCTGTAAACTGTAAACTTAATGTCATCGAGCTAGTATATCATAAAACTTAAACCTATTTGATCATATTTTAGTTACGTATTCTCCGTTATCCGACCGTATTATAGAGCTATATAGATAATACGAATAGAGATAATACGAATTTCCTAATTTCCATTGATATTTTCATTTAAGGTAAATAGCACACTACGCTACAACCACTTTATAGCGTTTAAAAGTATTCTTAATACGAAATACAATTCCGTCCACAATACGTTTCTGTTAATTGGCTAAACCTAGACAACATCTTTCCTATGACAAAAGAGAAAAGAATGAATCGTCTTCCTGTCTTTCAAGAAAAATATCCTGCGACCCCCAGAAAATCATGGATGTATCAAGGGCGTCCTGCTGACATGGTCCTGCTTTCATGGTGAATGGCTGGCTACATGTAGCTCGACTCGTGCTGTGTACGTCCGTGTCTTTAGTGTGGTTGATCATGCCTCTTAAGCTAATCGTAATCGCCCATCCCCCGCGGCGAGAGGGCGCGAAAACGCCTGGAAAATCCTCACTGACTCTCTTGTATGTTTTCTAGAACGCAAGTACTCGCCAGGTGATGCTATCGAATGGTACTACCAGTACCAGACAATGTATCTCCGGCTGATGGCAGAAAACCAATTAACGAAAACAACCGCGGAGACCATGATGGTTGAGGACGCGGCCAATGATTGCTCCAGTAAGCATATCGTCACGGAGAAGACCCAGAACGGCGAATCACCGTCAACAGAAGTCAACAATCAGGTGATCGTGGAAAGCCGCGAATACTCCTGTCCGCGTTGCGGTAATATCTATACGAGATCGCACTCGCTCAACAGGCACATAAAATTCGAATGCGGCGTAGAGCCGCAATTCGAGTGCCCAATCTGTCACAAGAAATCGAAGCACAAACACAATCTCCTCTTGCACATGAGAACTCATCAGAGAACTCACCCGTGAGACCGCTTATCATCGAGAGAAAAGATCTTTGAGGAGAGGAGGTTCCACGTATTGCTTATGTGCAATGCGCGTATCGGAACATAAAAAAGACATTTGAATTCGTCTACTTGTGATATTTATAAGAGCAGTTTTCGCCGCGAGATGCGGGCGCGCGCAAGATAGCTGCGGAGGGAATCTCTTATTAAAGATTTTGATAAGAAATTCCTTGATTTGTCTTAAGTGATAAGGAAGTTACTATTCCCTATGAAGACTAAGCAAGGAAAATATTGTTTCACTTTTTATTTTACAAAATCAAGTTTATAATTTCCCACGTGCAATTATGATATTTATTCAAGTTATTTGTTAAATTATATTTAACAAGTTATTTGTTAAATAACAGGATTCATTAGTTATTGATAATCTTCTATAATAACGTCTCGCATTTTATGTAATGAAATTATCAGCTTAATTATTAAAAGAACTGATAATTTTTAGAGATTCCGCAGGTGCATATCAAAATTTAAGCATTTTCTTTTCTCAGATTTACATTTAATATACATAAAATATATAAATATATGTACAGTTAAAAATTTCATATTCGATATCAATATATTCAATATTTCTATGCTAGATGAAGAAAAAGAATTATTTTCTCTTAATAGATTCACTTTCTAATTAAATTATACGTAATGTAATTAAATTATATTATATTTTATATCTTATATTATATCATAAACTTGTTGAGTTTATTATCAGTGATGCCGAAACAAATTATATGTTAATATTAATAGACTGACTAATTTACTGCCATGCCAAGGAGCTTCTTTTTATTGATATACATCGTAATAGCAGCAAATAATTGAATAATGAATATGAATTGCCATTATTGCCATTAAAGATAACAGTGCCTTTATATAGTTATATATCAATAGTTATATATACAACTAGTGATATATATCAATAGTTATATATACAACTAGTGATATATATCAATAGTTATATATACAACTAGTGATATATACAACTAGTTATATATACAATATCAATAGTTATATATACAACTAATGATAAATCGTAAAGAATTTATTCTTTAAAAAGTTTCTATGCTGCATATATATATATATATATATATATATATATTGCACAGAAAATTATTTTGTATGCCTGATTGATTAGCTACGAACAAAACACATTCTTTTGTTTTGCACTTATACATGTTGTTGATATAAGATAATATGAAGATATGAGATACCAAGAATTTAATACGGATTTGGAAAGAGCAATTAAACGCGAAGACCATTATTGAAAGATTAAATTGTGATGATTAAGTTGTAAATGCACGAGTGATTAAGATTGATATTACAATATCGATTTTAATTATTCGCGCGAATAAACATTTGCAAATATGGAATACAAGTATTCACACGAACGAAAAATAAAGCGATGCTAAATAAAAACAGCGAACACTAATCTATATACTTGCAGAGCATCAAAGTAATCTCACAAACTAAATACACGCGCGCGCGCGCGCGCACACACACACACACACACACAGAGAGAGAGAGAGAGAGAGAGAGAGAGAGAGAGAGAGAGAGAGAGAGAGAGAGAGAGAGAGAGAGAGAAATGCATATATGTTACAATATACATGCAGTGTAGATACATTTATAAAGAATATATATATATATATATTTTTTTTGTGAAAAGAACGAATGCAAATATGAATATGTATATGCGCATAGATATGCGTATGCGTAACGTATAACGTGTAACGTGTAAAAATTCTGTAATATATATGATAAAGAAATATATTCTGATAATCTGGAGAGGAAGAGAAAGCAAGAGAAAAAATATACGCATATGGAAACTTTAATTTTATACGTGATATGTATAGTTATGTAATGTGCAATAACTATACGTGTACTTTATATATATTTAACATTATGTAACTGCAATAAAAATAATGGTGTTTATTTCAACGAAAATAAAGAGATATCTTATTGATATTTATAGATATGTGGTCAGTTATGCTCGTTTCCTGTTGCATTTTAAATTTTAACAAGTACACGTCGTTTATTTATAAAACATGGATTTCTTAATGTTCTCTTAAAACCACTCAATAATCACTCTCTTTATTGTACTAATATGGGATCCTCCGAAATGATCTTAAAACCACTGTAATTACTTCGACTACATTTGGAATTAATTTCATCTTTATTATCTTTATTCTTTTCTTGTATCTACATTATTATACACATTATATATATAAAAGTAAAATATATAAGTAATCGTTAAATGCATGCAACAATAATGTCTGATATAGCTTTTTGAATTGAGGATGAATAAAACTCGCGATGCTGATACAAAAACTATCGAGAGAATGTTTAACTATTTGACTGTTTTATTCGATGATAATTTATTCAATAAAATTGTTAAATTTATTTCTACTTGCATTTACTTGTGCATTGTTGAAATAACGATAAATTACAGATTGAATTACAAATAAATGCAACATAACAAAAAGTAGTAATAAATAACAATACATCTTGCTAAATAGACTTGCATATCGTAATGAATGCAAAAATCTAATTAAATATGTTAATAACAAACAGTACATGTATTTGGAGTATAATGTTAACGATAAGAGATCAGTGTACAGCATAATAAAAATAAATCCGTTACATTCGTTAAACATTCATTCGATATATCGAATCGATTTGATTTAAATCATCATTTGATAATTGCTTATTCATCCTCAATTTATATCAAGATTATCTGTTGCGAGAACGTGTCCTTTGTTATTGAAGAGTTTTGTTATTGTAACATTTTGCAAAATCTTTTGTTGTAGCACGGTATAATTTGTCACGCAATGATCATCGAGGACACTTTTGAAGAACGCTTGCTTGGCAAGTATGTATATAATACATGCATGTAACGTAGAAACCGTAGAGATCGCGACGTATGAAAATCATGCACCGCATATCTATACACACAAGAACAATGAAAGAGACTACTGCTTGTCGTCGATGCGAGAGACCTGTGCGACCAATCGCCCTGGACCTGTTTCGCATGATTCGTTGTATTTCCCATTTCCGTTTCGGCCGTCTAACGCTTCTTCCTAATTTGCATTTACGTTTTTCCGTCCCTCTGCGCAACGTAAGAAAGAACGGATCTGCGTGTGCGTGTCTCATCGAATATTTTTTCTCCGACAAATGTTTCAGTCTGGAAGCGATTGAAGGACACGGAGGAAGGACCGCCGTTTTTCTGTCCAAAATGTGGCCGTACCTACTCGCACAAGTGCAACCTGACGAGGCACTTGCGCCTCGAGTGCGGTGTCGGGCCCAGATTTCAGTGCCCAAACTGCAAGAAGCGATTCAAGCACCGTCATCATCTGCGGGACCACCAGAGGATTCACTTCTATGCGAATTGCGGCTACGAGACACGCAACTGAAACCGACGCCGTCCTCATCCGAAAACGGAATTGCTAGAAACCCCATCCCTCCCGCATGGCTTTCCGTTTATTAGATTTACAAATTAATTTCTTGCTTTTAGTTTCAAGCACATCATTTTATGCTGATCATTTTATTGATTCGAAACCGAGCCAAGCTTCCACTGCAATCAGCGGACCCGATAAATCGCTCAATGGCTCATCGGAAATGATGGAAGCTATCTTATTGATTGGAATCTCTCTTGTACTTTTATAGATGAATCTTAAACTTTACGAAAAAACAAGAAATTAATTTGTACACGTGATATCTATGCTTGTTTCCTTTCCTTTAATCCTTTAATCGTGTGTTTGTTCATTTCTTTTATTTTCTCTTTTTTTATTTTTATCTTTATTTGCCGACCGAAACGGCAGCACGTCTGTGATCCTTTGAGTACTCGAGTACTAAAAGCAATTATTTATATCATAGCTATTTATTTCACGCTGTAAGCCTGTCCGCAGCAGAATGAAGATCGAAATTGCATACGATTTTGGAAAACTTGATCTTTGAACGTAATACCCGAATTTTGTTCAATACGGTTTATTATTGGCGAAAAAATGTAAGTAAACGAATTACAGTTTAATTAGGATTGTCGACAAGAGATGGATCGGCAAGAAACTGTTATTCAATATAATCTCCGAATATCATTTTATATAGCATGGGAATGAAGAGTATACGCCTTATATCTAAATTTGTTGACAAGAGAATTGCAATAGCGAGTTAATTCAATAATCTAATTAAATGACACAAAAATTCCTCGAAGATTAGTCAGGTGCAATTGCGCCTAAAAGATTTCCGGAATATCATGAATCATAAATGCCGACATCGCAATGAGACAGTGCAATGAAAGAAATACCGCTAGAAAATACGTACTTACGATGCGTACTTACTTAGAATTAGAATAATAAATCGTATTTAGTATGCGTAGCACCAAACTATTCTTATGAAAATACGAAACGTACGGAACGTTTCGTGGAAACGAACAAAGAACAATGCGAAGTTGTTATTTTTCGATGTTCGTAATGTGTGTGACCGTCAAAGATTCGTGCCAAAGAAAGTAAGCTAGGTAGTAATTTATAGTTGCGTTGTATAGTGTATAGAGGCTTGCGTTTGACCTTGGACTAGCAGATGACCGTCGCGTAATTTTATATCTATGTATCTATCAAGATTTAATATAACAACGAGATCGTGTACCGCATAAACGATGTATTCGTATATTTAGATACTTATGTGTATATTAATACCATGTATGAGAAGCAGACGACGGTAATTAAATTCCTCTCACTTCTCAGAAGCTCACGTCTCATGCGACGTGACTGAACATATCGGAAATACCGAGAAATTGAGAAGCAGAATTCATGGAAAGGAGTGCAAAATGATCAGACGATTCTAATCTGATAATAAAACAACGTTGCGCTCGATCCGAAATTTCAATTATTTAACTTAAGATACTTCTCGTCACGCGCTCACTCTCCGAATATCTTCTTTGGTAGGAAAAGACGCGGAAAAAAAAGAATGCAACATATTTAAGATGGATATTGACAGGCAACATATATATATATATATATATATATATATATATATATATATATATATGAAAAACTATTCATGCATAACGCCTATAGATATTCGATCAATAGACACTGTTATATTTATTAAATAGAATACGTGAATTCATGAACGTGAACAGATTGAATCATTTTTTCACTAAAATAATATTTCTTTATGAACATAATATAATTTTAAATAAAATTATTAACGATTTAGATAATAATCGAAAAATCGATAATATCGATAGATAATATCGAAAAATAATTTCTGAAGATTCATTTTGTTATTTTAATATTAAGCATTAATTACACGTCCATATTGCAGTCTCATATTTACAATGTACAGCAATTTGTTCCTGTTTTACATTCTTTTTATTGAATTAAGAAATATAGATAGGAAATATAAAGATCATATTGCTTTTCCATGAATTTTGATTAAATTTTACACAATGGGCTGATCGATAGAGAAAGTGAGTGTCAAAAAACTATCGCCGATACCTCTTGATTTTGCCAAACAATGCTTTGATTCTAACGTTTCAGATTTTCAGTACAATTTCTTCGAACAAAGACTTCAATTAAAATAAAAAAGATCATAGAAAGCGAATAGTATGTTTATTAAATACTAGATGTAACTTACAGACCAATATTGAATATTATCTTTTTACGTTATTATCGTTTACGTTAATCATCTGTCAATATCTCCTTGATTAAATTTTGTGCAGAGCATAACAATGCTTTAACAATGTTTACCTGAATTTTGAAGTTTACTCGTAAACTTCAAAATTGTTATCGGGTCAATTTGTAATCTCTTTTTGTATTTTTGTATATTTTTTGTTGTATATTTCACAAGATATAAATTTTTTCGCTGAAGGAATGCTGGCGATTACTACTTATCTCATTGGTCATTCAGAAGCATATGAAGATACCAAAGAGAAAAATTTTTCCCTAATTTTTCTAGGAACATGAGAACGATGATAATTTTAAGAAAGTTTATTTTTCTAGAATTTTTATTTTAAGAATGTTTATTTTTCAGGATTCTGAGATATGTAATTGTATGCAGTTGCATTTAGTCGTAGTTGTTTTTTCATAGTGAACACATATAAATCTTAGAGAAAGTTTGTTTTCTAAGTCTTATCTGTTTATTAACATTATTTCTATTAGATCCGATTAAATATATAATTTTAATATATATAATTTTCTATCTATATCTATATTTCTGGTAAATCTTGGTAGATTTAATTTATATTTGCGTAAAATATATATATACAACATGCCGTACAAAATTTTTAGAAAAAAAGGGAAAAAGAATAGAAACTGGAAACAGAAATACGTTGAAGGTATGAACGTGCAAAATATAACTTATATATCGTTACATAAATAACTTCTATTGTTACTATATTATTGTAAATAGCTTCTTATGAATATTATCTTTTAATTATAAATTAACAGTCATAAATTAATTATAAATTAATAATATTGACAATTCCTATGAATATTTGAATGTTTAATTACAGACGTGAGTATTGGCCAATATGCAAATGCATATCCGTCAAAGGTTTATCCAAAATCCAAAAAATCAAGCATACAAATTTACAAATTTGATGGTAAGAATACTATTTCTAAACATAGACATCTTTATTTACTATTGGTTTTATTAATTTTATTAATCGCAAACAGATATAGAGTTTCTATGAACATCGTTTCTATTTTATATAATTAAAATGCAATATTATGATTTTAAGAAAATTTTAAGAAAATCTTTCTTTGTATTTGTACATTTATCTATCAGTATTTCATTTTAAATATATTATTAATATTTTTAGCTATGCAGGAAATATTAAATAATATAGACTGGGATGAGAAAAAAAGGATTGAAAGAAACTATTTGGTCAATGGAGGTAAGCACATGTGAATTATATCGAAACTACCATTAATGATTAATGTGTATCTCTGTGTATAGTAAATATAATGCAATCTTCAATATCACGGCACAAAAATTACAACGATATACATATAATTTATTTGCATTCTACAGATTTATATATTAGTATATAAAGTATATAAGTTATATATAAAGTATCTGTGTTTTATGGGAATATATATGTGAGGATTATATATATATATATATATATATATATATATATATATATATATAATCTGTACATATTTACACATATATTTACATGTGTATTTATACATATGTATACGTATGTATTTTCACGTGTATATTTACACATAGAGATATACATATATATCTGAGTATGTTCTATGCATGTATATATATATATATCTGTATTTTTTTAGGTACATCAAAAAGTAATATCATAAAAGAGAAAGGTGAGTACGATCTGCTAATACAATATGTTTTGTGTTTTTGATATAACGAAAATATATAGATATATATATATATATATATATATATATATATTTATAAAAATGAACATAAATATCAGTTTTATAACAAATATTATATTTATTAAATATAATATTTAATATTATATTTATTAAATTTAAATATTTATAGGTATTACGTATCCTTTGGATATATGGTTTCTCATTTCGGAATACATAGAACCTGAGGTAGTAAAAAAGTTCGCGAGCATTTGCAGAGATTCTCATTATGTAACTACTACTGCAATATTCTGGTTAAAATTATACAAAAGGTTAGTGCATCATTATGTAATGCATTGAAATTTAGACAATTCTTTGTCGAAGATTAACATCAAGTTTCTTTTATTCTATATATAAATATTTTAGAAACATCAAATATATATGTTGAAATGATTTTAGCCTTTGCATTTCTAGTCTAATTTCTAATCTAATCGCCTACTGCCAAATTCTGGACGTGCAATACTGCAATGATCGATGAATTGGCTGATTGCAGGCAGTTGGGAGCTCAAATATTAAGTTTTGTCATGTTTAATTATATTTAATTATGTTATAGTAATAGTTTATAATTAAATTGTTTTTAGGCATTACGCACATACATCAACTCTGCCTGTGCAATTACAGCCAAAAAATGTAGGACTGGTGGGATTGAGAGCTTCTGTTATCAGGATGTTACATTACGGTCACTTTGAAAAAATATATAAACATCCGTTTCATACCTCATACTTTTCTTCCAGTAACTCACGTAAGCTTCTCCTGAGGAAATGCGAAGCTGTGTTGCACAAAGTAAATAGCAAATAATTCCTATCTATGTTTAAGATTTAAATTAACATAACATCAAAATAGAATAGTTCTTATTTAATGTATCTTTGACTTTTCATGATACGAGTAACAGTTTCATAACAGTATCAATAATAGTTACATTATTATACTGGATTTATATTTTATACTATATAATAATTGACAATGTTAATATATTTCAGCAAGACAACATTCTTTGTCATGTGTACTTGAAATTTAAGGACATCTACAATGTTCATAATAATTCATTACAAATAAGAAATTTCACGAATGTGGAACCCATAGTTCGGAAAAGATTAAAAATGGTTGCTTTTAATCTTGAAGAAGATTGCAAAATACTTAAAGTAAGTGCAATATCATAAAATCGACTAGGATAGGATGGAACTAAGACAGAGCGTTTTTGTACATAAAAAGATAGAGAAATCTTCAAATTTTATAAGACTGAATATTTATATACAAATCGAAAAATTCTCAGAACGTACTCGTAATATTTTCATAGTAACATTAACATATTTCATGATTTACAGGTGAGTCGTTTGGTATGCAAGGCAACCGATAAGTGGAATTGTTCGAAAATGAATGTACGTGGATTATTTTTGCAATCCATATCTATGATACCTTTGCCCTCTGGAAAACATAATCTTGAACTTGAATTTAAAAACTCAAACTATCTTCATACAGACTTATGTGAAAAAATAACGATTTGTGATATCGTTCAGTGCAAGATTTTGAATTGGTGGAGTAACGATTATCCTCATAAAAATTTTAAATCGTAATTAAATCATGAAATTATTCTAATTCCAATTTTTGTAACTAGAAAGTTTTTGTACATAGAAAGATAGAGAAATCTTCAAATTTTATAAGATTGAATATTTATACACAAATATAAAACTTTTTCCTTGATTCTTCTCAATAATGATTTCTTAAATAATTTAATAGTTAATAATTTAATACTAAATATTTGTATATATTTATTATGAACATATGCTAAGAATATATAACATTAAAATGAAATGTTTATATTTGATGAAATATTTATATTTTATTATAAATAAAGAATAAAGAATTTATATAATTATATACATTGTATTTATTCAATTCCAAGTTTAAAACATTTTACATTTTGACGATTCTTGATAACTTTATTATTTTTAACAATCCAATTGGCAAAAGAATGGCATGTTTTTTACATCGTTAGATCGTTATTAAAAGTTGGATGTCATTAATAATACAATTAAGAATTATTATTAATTATAGTAATATCATTTTTTAATAGCAGCTTCAACAGTATCTACCAATTCCTGCAGACGATGAATGTTGACAGTTAAAATATTAAGATCTTTAACCTAAAAGACACGTAAATAAAAATATAAAGGAAATATTTCAACAGAAATACATATAACGTATATGCAATTTTTGTTACCATTTTTACATAACCATTCACATCCACTTTAAGCTGAATACGTATCTTCTCATCATCACTAATACCTTGTGGTTCTGAAGAAAGAATTCCAGTAGATTTGTCACGAATCTTTTTCAATCTCCTTAAACTCTCTTCAGTCTTCTGAACGGATGTTAATACATCCGTGACAAATAACAAATAACTACCATGAAATCAAAATAAAGATTCAACAGTGATAAAAATCCTCATTATATTATATATAAAATAATATATATAAAGTGTGTCACGCAATAAATTCTATCTATTTCATTGACAATAAATCCATTATAATTATTTATTCTTACTTCTCTGTTAAGGAAGATAATGTTAATTCCAACCAAAGATTAACGGTTTCAGGAATAACCTTGTTATAATCTACGAGAAAATTGGTAAGAGGAATGATTGCACTTTTTACATAAGGACAAGGTTTAGTTGGCACGTCTCGTTTTGTCCTTCTAAATAATCTAGGAATATCGCTAACTTGTTTCAAATGTGTTACACATTGTTCTGAAAGTTCATTTACAATTTCTTTTGTAATTGAAGGTAAAAGATTCATTAAATTTTTAGATGTTTCACCAAGAGAATCTGCAATATGAATATTCATATGGATACTTAAAATACTTAATGATAATCATTTTAATCATAACATCATTTTAATTTCTTTGTATTACCGTCCTCCTATATTACCTTCCAATAATTTTGATATAATAACATTCTTATCTGTTATTTTTGATTGTACCATTTGCAGAAAGGATGGTAGTGCATTTATTAATTTCTCTACATCAGCATACAAATATATCAAAAAATTGAATTTTGTAGAATGTACCAAATTATTTGAATTCCTAACTTCATTTATTACTGGCCAGACCTTTAAACATAAAATTGGTTATTTTTTCTAGGAATCTGATTTATATGAATCATATATAAAACATTCTATCATTTTAATTAAAACAAATAATTAAGAAATAATAGATAAAAGAACATACTTGTTTCATTGCGCTCTGACACCAAGTTTGATATCTCGAGTATATTTGAAGACTGAGTTTCCAAAATCTGATGATAATATTAAACAAAAATATATTAAACAAAAATATATTATGTGATTTCTATAAAAGTGATTATTATAGACAGAATTACATAATTATTGCTTACTTGTGAAATAATTGATATAAGTAAATATCATCAGCCCAAATTCGTAGAAGATTATCCCAGACTACACAAGTCGCGTAAAGCGAGAAATCTTTCTGTGTCAGCGAAACCAAGTTACCTTTGATTGAGTCTGGTGATACTGATTCGACTAATACTGTCTCCACAGAACCTGCTACCTCTTGAAATCGAATCTGGAAATATACTGGCAAATTCCATTTCTTGAGGAAATCTTTATATTGTGGATGATCTCTTAATGTTGCCAGAGTATTTGGTGTACCGTATTCCGCTTCCAATTTTGTTAAAAATTCTAATGTAGCTGTATATCGCTGAAACAAGTAATGTTTGAAATGTATATTATAAAAAAAAATAATAATAAAAATGAAAAATGATATTTATACTAAAGAATTGTTATAGTATTAAATAGTATTAATATTAAATATTAATTAATAATATAATATAATAAAGATTAAATTTATTTATACATTATATTCGTTTATATATTTATAAATATCATATATATATATATATATATATACTTTATGAAATAGTACTGGATCTCCTGGAGCAAAAATAGATTTTATATATTGCTCAATCTTTTCTTCGACTTCAACCCAAAAACTATTGACCAAAAAATTAAATCCTTTCACAGACATTCTACAATATTAATAGTCAATGTATTTATACATTACCATAATATATAATACTGATTATAATAATTATAAATATGTATTAATCAGATGTATTGAATGAAATAAAATTTTATAAATACCTATCGGAATATAGTGTGATATCCAATAACTGTTTTAATTCTACATTTAGAATGTTAAGTAATCTTTGATAAATATTTTGCAGACCAAGTGGATCAGTTTGAAGATTCTCTTCATTGACCACATTATAAATTAATGGCCTTACAAGTTCATGCCTCACTAGTTCTTCAGCATTTGTTATTTTATCAAGCGTAAGATAAATTCTGAGGCAACGAATTGCTAAATTTGTATTCTTTTCCAGTATACATGCTAAGAATAACTCATTCAGATAAGTTATGTACAAGTTTTCTATTTTTGTACCTTCCTGTTGTAAAATAATTTTTAATAAGGTTAATTCATTTGATTATCATAGTCTTCTTTATATACATACTTTTTCTTGACCATCTAAGATATCCGATTTACATTTAGATATATGAAATTTTAATTGATTTAATTCAATCGCAGCTTGTTCCAAAACATCGATTTTCGTACGATTTTCCATGAAGGTTTTCATGGCTAATATTGAAGAAAGCTTCTTCAATGATTTATACACATGCTGCAAACTCCGTAAACTTTGTTTACGTTCTCTTATCTTTAGATTATTATCTAAAGTAGTTGAAATAGTTATGATTTCATCATCCAGAGCTTGCTGTATTTGCTATTATTAAACAAAATCTTTCATTATTGAATTAAGATAAATTATATGATAATTTAATATCAAAATAATACATATAAGTAATGTCGTGCAAAGAAATATTTCTAAAACTTGCGATTATAAGATATGACTTATTAAATCGCTATATAATTTCATTGTTGCTTTTAAAATGCTTTACCATGACTTCTTCTCTCAATTGTCCAAGTGGTACTTGTAACTCATTGATAGCTTTGTCCAATCCGATTAAATTGCTAGATAAGCTCACAAAATCCGTATAATCTCTATTAATCAGGTCAATCATAGCAGATCTCAATAATTTCAAATATATCCCAAGATCATCCTGCATTGTTTCCAATTTGCCATTTTTTCTATGATCTTGTAAGAAAGTGTCAACATTAAAATTTTCCTAGACAAGACAGATATCATATAGATAAGATTAGAATATTAGTATATTAAATTCCTTTTAAAATCGTTAACATAAGAAAAAAGAAAAGACAACGTCACAAACCTGTACAAAATCAAATTCAGAAAAGCATAAATCTTTTGGAGCTTTTGGTAAAGTGTTATTATTATTATTAGACATAATTTGTAGTCTGGAATGTTTATATATTTTCTTAACTGTGAATATTAATTGAGCATTCTTAAAACCAAATATAAGTTTATAAACTATTAATATTCAAAGACTCTATATCACTAATCTTCTTGTATTGTGACGTGACAATTTGACGTTAAAATTAGACGTCGACAAAAGTTGAGAATAATTTCCAATTGATTTTGAAGACCTCGTACGGTCCTTATACGGATCTCATACATCATTGGTATACAAGGTTGTATCATTAGTAGATAAAACAGTGATAATATATATATATATATATATATATATATATATATATATATATATATATAAAGTGTTAAAACAGAATAAGATAGTAAATTGTGAATGAATATAATTTGTCTTAAGTTTTCAATCGTATTCAATGCATCCAATAATATAATCGATGAGTGGCTAGTAACTAAGTAGTAACTAAATATAATTTAGTGGATCTAATAGAAGAACCGATCATATTCGATTGTCATTAATCACTCACAATGAGAAATTGAGTTATTGCATCTAATAATATTGTAATATTATTGTTTGATTCCAATGCTAAAAGAACTGATATTCAATTGCTACTTAGTCTTACTAAGTATAGTGCATCATTGCTAATGATATCGCTGAGAAAGGAAGGAGAGCTATAGAACGTCATTTCCGTCAAAAGAACACTTCAGTGTACACTTTTCGAACTTAGTATGAAAAGTTCAATTAAAAAGAACAATTTTTTTAACATGTATAGGTTAAGAAAAGTTTTGTTACTCATTACCTCGATTGCATTAATTTGTGCTGCTAGAATTTCCATAGCACACAAATTAAATGTGCCTCGAGTTCTACTACCTATATTCAATAACTTCGCTGTAAATTTCACTTTAGAAGTAACGGATGGTGGTTGTTATAAATGGTAAATATTTCTTTTTTATATAAAACAATGCACATTATTATACTGAATTACAATTGAATTCTGAATATGCCAAATTAAACCTCTTATCCCTTTTAAAATATAAACTTTTCGTTAAAGCATGTTACTACCGGTAACTTCATAACCTCATCAGCCAATTTCAATAACATTATTTCACACGAATTTATATAAACAACAATGCGTATATTGGAATGCTTTTACATAAAAATTATGTGTAAGAAACTCATTCTATTACATTCAATCAATATTCAATTTACATTTTATTTTTTCTTTTTTTTTTATTGATGTTCCTTATAGGTCTACCTCTCGTACAGACATCATACAATTAATTCCTATAAACGAGAATTTTGACAAGATATGTTCCTCAACGATATTAATTCAGACCGTAACAAGAGAGCTAACGAGAAATACCGCAATTGTATTAGCAGAAGATATCAATACTGGTCATTTTTTACGATGCGATGTCATAGTAGATGCAATATTTTCTTTAAATCTTATTACTACTACCAAGGAACTATACATTGAAGATATACCTGAAGCATTTGAAGTACGAGCATATAATGAACAAGGTACTATAATATATTAAATATTAAATGTATAGAGTATTTTCTAAATTCATATTTTATCCAATCTTAAAAGTGTATATAAATAAGTATAATTATAAATTGATACAATATTTGGCTATTATGGAAACATAATAAGTATTACCAATATTATTATGCAATATTATAATTTATGGTAAAAATTGCTATATAATACTATAATACTTCTAATTATGTTATTTATATATAAACAAATATATAGGAAACGAGTTTACAACTCTAGCGGGTATAGAATTTCAATGGATCATTGGTGATGCTAAACACATGCCATCTGATAGTGAATCCATGAATAATGTATTACGTTTTATGACTTATGAGGAATCGGAATATGAAAGACCCGTTAGCGTAGCTATGTTAGATAGTGTTGACAAAAAAGGTCATATTGTTTTGATAGAAGGTGTTAGGACTGGTACAGCCAAGGTAAAGATATATTTATATTTTGATCAGAATAAATGTGATATAATATTATTTCATATATCTCATATATTTTATGTATATAAAAATTTTATAGAAAAACCATTTTAATTAAAAATCCTATATATAATCTCATGGAAGATTCCCATTATAGGTATCTGTTAGGTTACCACATTCAGAATACAAACATGTTCCAGCTATAGAACTCGAATTAATTGTCATCGCTAATTTGATCATTATTCCACCAGAAATAACAATAATGGCTCATGACAGTTTCGAATACAAAATAATGCATGTAAGTTTAATTTATTGACTTGATCATGAATCTTGCATAAATTTTAAAGAAGATATTTGAAATCTACTGTGCAGATAATTAAAATTGGATTTGTTTTCCAGATTGGAATTATGTTTTTTAAATATTTTAGCCTACTTTACCAGATCTGATATTAAATTATTTTTCACATACATTCATTTTCTTCATACATATGAAATTGATCAATTAATAAGAAATAGAGAGCAATTCAATTCAATGGATCAATCTCTTTCTATCCTTTCTCTTTACTCTCCTTACTCTTCTTATATTCTACCATTGATCACACGTTAATTGACTAATCTTATTTATTCTTTAAAGAGAAAATCTGTTAAAAAGAAGTACAATATCAGATTGTTTTTTTTCTATTAAAACAAAACAAAATGTTCATACATATATTGATAATGCGCATGTTGATAAAATATTCAAATGCATTCCCAATCTGGAAGCCATATTCAATTGATTATTTAAACTGTACTTGTTACATAAAAATTTTTTTGTTAGACTCGTCAAGGGCGATTAGAAGAAATTAGTTTACCTTCGAATCAATATTACTTAGAAGCTGAAAATCCTGATATATTAGATATCGATAATGAGCGTTATTTTGCATATGGTCGTAAAACAGGACGCACAAAAGTGTTCTTGCATGACAAAAATGTTCGTGAAGAGTATCCCGTTATTTTACCGTTCGCCATGGTCAACATACATGAAGTAGCTTACATTTCTATTTCTGTTTTACCCAATAGAAATTGGGGATTGGTATTAGATCACACTCACGAAATTATTGTTGAATTGTATGATAGGTAAAAACATTTTATTCTATCAATCATATGTATATGTAATATCTTTTACTTATGTTAATAGTTTTTTATCACTGTATACATTATGATTGTAAATCGTAGCAAAGATCATAAATTTCATATCGGAGAGGGTGTGGAAGTCTCTATGAAAGTAGACGAGCAATATATCGAACCAAAATCAATTACACAAAATGGCACTTATGCTGTTGGGATTCCGATTACTTGCGGAATAACTACCATAGAAGCGATATTACGTAGCATAATCGATAAACGTGGCAAAAGAATCATGTTAGAACCGCAACGTTCTACTAGAACTGAACTCACAATACATACTCCAGTAAAAATTCAACCCCGCGTTCTAATCATTCCTTGGGACATTATGAATAAATCCAGGTGAAATTTAATTTTCGATATATTAATCATTCTATGTTAAATCTTATCTAGATTCAACATGTTTTTGTCTCATTCAGATTCGATGTAATGTTGAAAGCGACTGGAGGAGATGGATCATATATCTGGTCCAGCAGACAATCATCTGTAGTAAATGTCTTGCAAAATGGTAGTATCAAAATTTTGTCGATGGGTATGGCGGAAGTAACCGTCGCGATGGCGAGGAATCAATACAACAAGGATATAACAAAAATACATGTATTACAACCTTCAAGACTAAAGATTGTACAATACAATATGGAAGCAGCAATAGGAGAACCAATTCATCTACATATTGCATTATTCGGAAAACTGATCAACGCATCCGATGTTAAAGAAATAGCCTTCAGTAATTGCAGAAACATCAATTTCCAAGTACATATTGGAAGTGAGAATTTCGTAGAGACTTATGAGAAAAATGTACAACCGATTGGCACTGCTTGTGCCGTAATAACTGTCATCAATCATTGCTGCGTTGGTATCTCTGATGTGACCGTGACCTACAACATGAATGAGAATAGTGACAATCATTATTTAATAGATAACGTTACTGTATCAGCATACGAACCACTCACAGCTATATATCCAGAGAGTAAACAGACATTACTTGCTATCGGATCTTCAAGAAATGTAGTGTTCAAAGGCGGACCACTACCATGGACAAACAAATCTCAAAATTATTTACAAAATATACACTTATCGAATAAGCAGGTCGCTGAAGTATTGAAACATGAAGTCTCATTAAACAGATTATTTGACAGAGCCGTCTTCACAATAATTTGCAAAACGTTAGGCAAAACAGTATTAACGTATACGGTATCAAATGTACCTGTATTTTCTAATTGTCAACATACTCATGCATCAGAGACTATCGAAATCGTTTGTGGTAAGCCCAGATACATTTACCTACAGCCTGAATTCACAGATAATGAAAATTGTCCAATCGGTCAAAACACGAATAAAATAATCGCACATAGTAACAAGCATTTAAAGTTCTTTGTAATTGTCAAGGATGAAGACGGTAAACGATTTGATAACATTACAAGTTTGAACATTGAATGGAACTTGAAGCCGTCTGGTAGCGGTTCCGTAGAAATTCCATCAAGCACAATGGAGGAAATTCGTACAGACGTAATTTTAGAAAATGTAATTCTACCGAGGAATCATTATCAGAATGTAATTTTCAAAAAACATTACGGTGTCCTTACAATGTACGCGACCATCACCGGTTATCAAAAGCGCATACTCAACAAATTACAAATCACGCCAGAATGGCCATTATTTTTCATCAAGAACGAAAGAGGTGGAATAGAAACTCCCTTGATAGAAACTTCTATAGAGATGGCTCTTGTGAACGATACTATTGTCACTCCCAATAAATTGATTATTCTGAACGATTCGAGTATAAAATCGGGCTTACAAGTTAATCAAGGCTCTGGTTATTACAAATTTGTTCTCAGTTCGAATGAGATAGCAGATATTCAATATATAGAGATGACAAGAATGATTAGCGTGGTACCACGAAAGCCAGGAGTGCTTCGAATCACACTAGTAGATCTCTGTTTACCTTCAAAACCAGCGGAAATACGCGTAGAAGTGCAGAAACTTGCAATGATCGAAGTAGATACTGTGAACAAAATCGAAAAAGGAAAATGTGTAACAGCAGCACTCAAGCTATACGATACTAATGGTTACGTTGTAAAGTTACCATCCCTCAACATATTAGATTTCCACATAGAAATCAATAATGGATATATCGAGGTTAAACAATTACCCGTTAGCGAACAAGGTACCGCTCCTTATGAGCGAATATTGTACAAGATTCATGGTATGTTAGAGGGCGAAAGCCATTTGACTTTTGTAAAGAAGGGTGATCACGAAGTACAGAGTGAATCAATTATTGTACAAGTATTTGTCCCATTACAAGTACAGCCAAGTAACTTGACAATATTGATTGGCACCATTTATCAGTTGCAGATTATTGGTGGTCCACCTAATGCTGAAATAGAATATACAACAGAAAATGATGATATCTTGCTCGTTGATCGCAAAGGGATCCTTGAAGGAAAATTGGCAGGACAGACAAAGATTCGTGTTCGTGCCGTTGGATTCGATGCCAAAGGCAATAAAGTGGTCTATTCAGAAGATAGTGCTGATGTATATGTCTTGCATCTTGAAGGAATAAAGATCTTGACTCCTGTGAACAGAGTAAAAACAGGTGCCATATTTCCTCTCTGGGTATTTGGTATTCCTGATTATCTGATGCCGGTCATTATCGGCTCAATGCAATTGCCATTGAATTTTGCATGGTCGTCAAGTGAGCCCAACCTACTAACATTGCACAATATGTACGAGGGTACTGGCATTAACATCAGATACCAAAATCAAGTATCGCTAAGAGCTAAAGCGATCAATCCAGGTGTGGCAACAATTTTTCTAAATGTTACCGTACCTTATAGCATGCTGTCCGGTTTCAATAAAAACGACGTTACGTATACCACATTTGTGAAAATTGAGATCTTCGAGGAAATGCATTTAATTCATCCAGTGTCATCGAAAAAAACATTGCCTATACTACTAATGTCACCAAATTCTGTTTTACGATTGCAAACGGATCGAGATAAATATGGTACAACGGTTTATAAGATTTTATCATTTGATAATACACACGGCAATGAATCCGAGGATTCTCATGTTTCAACATCTGCCATGAAAACCGTAACTGTAAATAAAAACGGAATAGTACGATCTGGCGAAAATTTTGGTCAAACTATTATCTCCATCGCGAATACAGAGGCATACAATTTGAAACAATCATTGACGATCATCATTGAGGTAAGTTATGTACATCATGTTTGTATACATGTGTAAAATGATAGGACAGTCTTCTGAACAGAATTTTTCCAACTATACTTCTTTCTCTGTTTCGTTATCAATCTTATTTAAATACATCTTCAAAAAAGAAGAATATTACTAAACATGCATTCGGACTTATGTTCAATCCGAATATAGCCGCTGCAACCTTAGCTGCAAATTAGATCTTTCTAGAAAAATATATATTGCTACAAAATATTATTTTATTCATAATTTATAATAGGATACTAAAAATTTTTTTGTAGGTCAAGCCTATCCATTATATCATGCTTTCCTTAAAATCCAAATTGCGCATACGCAACAATGAAGAGCTGAATATGTTACCAAAAGGAATGGAGTTGGATTATATTGTCGAGTATTACGATAATGTTGGAAATAAATTTCATGCTGCCGAGACAAATATCAAAACTATGATGAATCGCGTCGATTTAGCATCGTTTACGATAGGTCCAAATAATGTGATTACTGGCAAATTCCTAGAAAATGGAGAATTAATTATGAAAATCTTTAATGAGAAATCTCCTACAGGAATGTTTGATTATGTTCACATGATGATTGGAGATATTGTATTTCCAACGAAGGTATCTATTGTTCATGTATATAATAAAAATATTATTTTTTACTATTTTACTATTAATTACTTAATGACTTTATTATGTTTAAAATTAGCCTGAATAATAAAGTCAATTTGTTAGCCATTAATTTAACTTAATAATATATAACTTATTTTTTAAATATTAGTCGATATTTTATAATAGAGATGTTATAACTATTTAATCTAATTTTCTCAAATTCCCAACTTCTGTATAAGTTCATTAACTTCTCTAATATTTTTATAGACAACTTTAACAGTCGGTGATATAATATGCTTTTCCATGCCACTTCTTTCGTCTGATGGAGATCCAGGATATTGGCAATCATCCGCATCTGAAATTTTGTTAGTAGATCCTATTACAGGCATAGGTCGTGCACAAAATGTTGGGCATGCGATCATAAAACATAGTCTAGCAACACATGTGCAAGGTGAAATAGAAGTCAACATTTTACCAATTTCACGGGTAATTTCTTAATAGATAAATATAATGATTTGATAATAATCCAATGTTTTTTTCTGTGATGTCATTGCAAAATTATTTCTATCATAGATATCTATTGTTCCTTTAAGAGGAAAGAATATCACTGGAACTGAGACGTTCAGCATACCGCTTGTATTAAAGAGCAAAGATGAGGAAATCAAAGAGAATAACGTGTTAGCAAGAGGCTTAGGTGGTTGTCGTACATTATCATCATTTGCGCTAAATGTATTTCCTTATTCATGCAATGTTCAATTCGTCCCATCAATCTCATCGATCAGCATAAAAGATTTATTTATCGTAAAACCGCGTTTCGATATCATTACAGGTTGGTATTATTTTATGCGTGATAAAAAGGTGAATCATTGTAATGATTCTTATAATTATTTCATAGGATTCTATTACTGCGACATTATACCAATGAGTTCTCCGACTATTGATGCCAGTACATTAGAAAATCGTATTCGAATTAGCGTTCAAAGTCGAGACATCGAATCAGCAGTATTAGAACTCAGTTATTTACCACCTGTATACGTCAACGCTAAGGAAATCGTCTTCATCACTGGTCAAACTCATAGCGATACACTTTCAGCTATGTTCGAAGTGCATGGATTACCATTGGTCTTACAACATCTCACTGTAAGTTCTTATAGAATCTTGCAAAAATATATAGGATGTCTTCTAGATTTCACTACTTCATTATCAATTTCTGAGATTATTTATGTAAAGTTGAAAATTGTGATACATTTTCATGCTATAAACACATCAAGACTATAATAGTAATTCTTATTTAAAAAAGCGTTTAAGTTGTATATTTTGTATATTAGAGACTATTTAAAGTTTATCCATACGATACATCAAATATTCTTATCTGTTATTTATGAAATAACGTATGAATATATTTTTTTCTCGTATAAAAATCATTATTTGTTCATGAATAAAATAAAATTTGGATTTTTTTATATGCATCTTAAATTTTATATAAATTTATGTCAAGAATTTTAGATTTAAATATGGAAATGAGATTAAAATAAGAAATAAATTATTTCACTGCATATCTTATAATTCTTTATAATTTATGGTATCTTTTGAGAATTAATATTAGTTTATTTTATCTTATTTATGTTATATTATGGCGAAATAGTACTTTTGCATTCTTGTTTAGATTAATGTACCAGACGGTATAGCTATCACTTGGCAGCAATATATCACTAAATCTGTACTTCAATACAAACTGCGTTTAATGCACCCGGACGAGATACAGGGACAAAAATTATTTATTGGGAATGACTTGACTAAGCAAAATATATCTGTAAGTAAAATATATGTATGTAAAATATATGTATGTATATAATGAATACTATGAAAACGATTAATTATTTATAAATGATGATTACTAGGATATATATGTTTCTTTACAGCTTCACATACGTATAGCAAAATACAATCATTTCATTCCTATGTCTGGAGTGCAATGGGTGAATTATATGTATTTCCATCGGTATACGCTTGGAACGTTTGCCGTTATTGTGATTACGATTTTTTATGGTAAGAATGAATTTGTATTTTTTAAATGATGTCATTAATGGAAGCTATCAATATGGTATTCATTCACAATTTCTGCATTCTTTAGTATGGAGGCGCAAAATAGCATGTGTCGATTTAACAATTAGAAACAGAGGTATTTTTGGTATGTATCATTATTCAGCGCGATAATATTGCGAGTTTTCGCAAGCATTCATAACAGCGATATTCATTACAGTTGATAAATCTCCGCCAATGATGAAAACGATCGGTATTCCCTGTACGACCCCTATCCCTACTACTCCTACTACATGCAGCCCGCGAACTCCAACAACATCGCCATTCTCTGCGTTCAGGTCACCTATTTATGGAGATCCTCGTAGTTTCGGTGTACCACATATAAGAAGAACCGTGAGAGATTAGACAAGATACAAAAACAGTTTCACTAACAAAGATTGATTGATATGTTCTATGCGGAACTGATTTTCAGTAAATTCCAGTGAAGCTGATTTTCCATTTCATCGCATGGATATTTTTATAATTTATTACGATAAAAATTTTGTTTTTCCTTTTTCTATAATTACAATGTAATGATTACATTGTAATCTGCTTCTTTAATAGAATAAATTTACAATCATATAAATATTACGCGGTATATAAATAAAACTATCCGATTCGACAATGCAATGGAGTGTCAGCGTATGCGGCATATTCATGCGGCAAGGAATGTGTTAAATAATCTCATCTATTAAGTGACATTAACAATCAAAGAGAGCTCAATGATCATAATGATAGCATTATAATTTTGTAAAAAAATACTCGATATTATTTTGATTCAAAATATTTTGGTGAAAGTAAAGTTTTCTTTTCTATTAACATAGATTAACTAATAATATTTAACTAATATTTAATAGATAACTATTAAATATAAAATAATTTTTTCTTTATCATAAAGTTTTCTTTAAAAATTATTCGATAAATAATTATAGCAAAAATCGTGCCTTAAAATATAAAGATTACTGCCACTTTTTTTGTTCTTGATTCTTAAGGTAACAGATTTTTATATAATATCAAATTGTGCATAGCTGTACACATATCGCTGTTATACATACATGTAATATATATAACGTTGTATGTAATATAATTTTATGTATGTGTATGTGAGCACACACATACACACGCGTGTATGCATATATATGAAATATGATTAATAGCTGGTCTGTTTTTAACATTGCCATAATACACGTTTGTAAGAATATGTTCATTTCAATAATAGTATAATTCCTAGTCATTAAAACTATATTTTTGTTTACACGAATGTTATAATTCAATATCTATGATATATATTGTTACAGAAAAGCTTTATATATATCTTATTGTATTAATAGGATTGTATATATATTTATAGGACTTCGATAAAAATGATGGGATAATAAAACAATTCTTTAAATTGAATAAAAGAAACGCGATGTAATTCCATCATAAATAATATTTATTATAAAAGTAAATATATACGTAAAGCAAAACAATGACATTTCTTACAAGAAAATTTATTAAATGACCTAGAAATTTTTGAAGAAAATTGTATTGCATTGTTTAAGATCTTAATATTGTGATCAATGTTTTTTAGTATTTTTCAAAAGTTTCTCATATTTACATTTACTCGAATACCATAAAGCGAATGGAATGAGTAGAGAAGGTAGAGTCATCACGGCAAATGCGGCCCAATCAACCTATAAAACATAGGAAATTATATTTTAGCAATAAATATTTAATCTAAATATGATATATGGATGAAATTGAAAAACACAGAAACAAGATACCAAGATGTGCAGAAAGAATCATGTTACTCATATTTGTACTAAAATTTCTTTCACCTAATCTTCAGAATGCTAAAACTATATTTCTACAAGTATCCTATTTCTTTTATTAAGAATTATATATATATCCACACACTTATTATACTTACTACATGAGATGAGAATTGTTTATCATAATCTCTATATGCCACAATGAGTCCTTCACCAGGTTCGCTGCTCACAGCTATTTGTAATCTGGCAGCATCTTCCTTACGACGATATAGCACTTCAGCCGAAGTAAAATTGAAGTAACCATATTTACGTGGTCTTACAACCACTGTATGGCTCACATTAGTATAAGGCGGCACACGATCAATCCTAGCGTTTAATTCTCCGCTTATATGAATGAAATGATCTGGATGAAACGAGTTGTCTGTGATCTCAACCTCCAATGCTGCTACATTACCAGTATTGTAAATAGTATACTGCAAGTATTACTTTAATATCAATTTTGTAATAATCCTTTATCGCTTTATCTTTATCAAAACTTTTATCATTAACATTCCAATAATATATTCTTCGAATGTAGTCACTAACTTTATATATCGGAATTGCATCTCTTAAACACAGTACTTTTTATCGTGTTTATATAAAAGAAAATAGATAAAAAATATAAGAAATCTCTCATATATATATAGAATAAAATATGTATATCATGTCAGCATTTTAAATGTATCATATAAATCATATAAAATATTGGATAGAAACTCTTGGAAATCTTGTTTGAAAAGAAGATTAATATAGATATTAGATATGAGAAAAAGAGACTGAGAGATATAATACATAATCTGACATAAGATATTGAGCCACATTTTATCTTGTCTAAACACAAATTTAAATAGACCTAGTCCAGTAATTATCAGTCAAATACAAGATCGTTTCCTTGTTACCTTAATAACTATGTCCATATTTTCTACTAAGTATTTGTTAAGTATCTGTTTAGAAACTAACAGTCTAGCAGCTTCTTCCTCTTCCTCTGCATATGCGATTACGCATAACATGAGTGTTGTGAGTATAATATACCACTTCATTCTGTAAGATAAAAGAAGTAAACTCTCATCAGTTGCTTTAGCTTATCATAAAAACGCATTAATGCATATCGGATTTATCGATCAGTGAATGATCGATTAATTAATTAATGTAAGCCACCAATCTTGTGTCACTTTCTATTTTGAAGATCAATTTCTCTCACATAAAATTAAATTCAAGTAACTAATTCTCAATTTTATGTCAAGAAAACAAGTCCAATTCATATTGAATCTTTCTAATCAAGACACTCCAAACATCTGTTATGTTTATATTTAGAAATCGTAGAGTTATTTCCAAATAAAAATTGGAAATCGATTCTAATTATTCGATTCCATAAGTCGACAGATTTTTGAAATATTACGAAAAAGTATACCAATTCAAACGCAAGGATTTACAGATGAAAGATGTAGGGAAACTCACGTTTGTGTATAGAGAACGTCTAATGATCAACAATTATCAACAATCTCTTTAATGAGAGAAACGTTTCACGTCACTCAATCACTTTACAGCACCTTACAATCTAACCATCCGGAGACTACTCATGAAGAGTGCCAACAGCGCTCCGTTTACTGCCACGTCTCGATACGGATGATAGAGGCACGGATGATATGTACAACGCCGATACTTCCGGCGGGTGCAATGTGTCGGTCGAGCCGCGATTGTTGCGCATGCGTGATGAACGCAGCATTGTCAACTTAATATCGAAAAGAAAAACGTATCGATTATAATTTATACAAAGTGTCGTGAAAACATGTCATGATATATACGATGCGATCCGTAAGTTTGAAATAAAGCTATGTGTAAAACAGAATAATATTGTACATTTCTTTTATTCAAAATAGGCTCCATTATAATTGATATATTATTGAATTCTCGATTACAGATAGCTCTCGCAAAACAATAATGTATTCGAGATCAGATAAATTAAATAGCGTTGTTGGCAATTCAAATTTTTCCTATATTAACAATTGGATAGAAAGTTGTGATATATAATTCAAACAAAAGTAACTAGATGACGCCAGTAACATGATCTGTCAGTCATAAAATCAGTTTCATAATTTGTAGACCACATTTATTTATATATATATACTTATATATCGTGCATGATAAGATCATTATTCTTTTACGATACGAGGCGCCAAATAAACTATTTTGTAAAAATATCATTATCAATTACAAATTTTGAAACTGTTTGTTTTTTGCTTCTTCTTCAACGTTTCGGTTTTTATTGTCCATTAATTGTTTATTACAATTAAATATTATAATAATTATAATATTTAATATACTTTTCCGGTCTGTAATTATTATGCTGGATTCATATTGCGACGTTAGAGTACGATATCCGAGATCCAATAAAAGAGTTTGCTTTCTAGAAATGAAAATATCATTAAATGGGATTTCTGGGAAAATAAAGAATTTAAATATCATAACATTGAACGTGATACGAATTCAATATTATCGCACTACGCATGGAATGAAATGAACTCCAATGAATAGTGATATAGATTCCACAATATTTTTCAACTATTTGCGCTTCGCGCACGCGCATTCGATTGGTAAACGCCACAATGATAACATATTGACAATCAGCTGTTAGCGAGTTACACATGGTTGTTGTGTTTGTACTGTGTTGAAAGCAGATACATTGATCTTGTAATATATACATTGATCTCGTGTAATATTATTGTATGTATGTTTATACGCAGGATATTTGGGAGGAGGAAACAAAATACCAAGCAGATAAAAAATAATAATGTCTTAAAAAAAATTAATATACATTTCAAAAGAATATTGCAGTACTAATAAACAGTGACCGACGTGCATATATTGATATATCACTCTATAAACTATGTTATTATAACAATTAAGGAATTAAAATTATTAACAGTGAAAAAATATTGAATTAATGAAATCAGAAATTGTGGAATTGTAATACTTTCTATTTGTATAGTCGGAATAATGGCAGCAAAGATATATCAACCCGATCAAGAGTTGGAAACCAAAGTTAAAAAAGGTTAACGTTGTCATCTTATATTAATGCTAATTAATTTAATTGAAATTAATTTAATATCTTTTCTATTATATCAATTACATGACTTTCTATTCCACACGCTACGTTATAACATGTTATTACTGATTAGCTATACTAAGGAATAATAATGTTGATACTACGATAATATGATAATATGAATTGACAATGAATTAACATAATAAAAGTGACATTGATGGTTAAAATATCATGTTGCAGCAACGGAACGTATATCGGAAAACATGCACATTGTAGCGAATGAACCATCGCTCGCTTTTTATAGATTACAGGAACATGTGAGAAAAGCATTGCCACCAATGGTAGAAAAACGTGTAGAAGTGCTAGCATTACAACAACATTTATTGGGCAGATGCTACGATGTGGAATACGCAGTCAGCGCTATTAAAACCATGCAAGGAGCTGGAAAAAGTTTTGAGAATACCTTGGAATTTATAAAAAATGCAATATTCTTCAAGCAGCAGCTTAAATACGAGGAGCAGAAACGAAACAAAAAGGATAGCAATAGAGATTCCGTCTATAAGAGATTGTCAGCGCATATACCCACGTTAGACCATTTGCCAGACGAGATATCCGATGTCGTACGAGAAACAGCAAATCGCGTAGAATCAATAATGAATCATGCCAGACACTCGAGTGAAGTGCAAAGATTAACTGCCACTCATAACTAAAAAAGATGGTCGACTGGTTTTGTAATAATCGATCGTGATAATGGAATTTTATGTAAGTTGCTGTATTTAACGATATCATATTATATTGTTGAAATGTGTAATAATAAATATGATTATATAATTGCTCCCACTTAGCATTCTTTTATTAATGTAAGTAGACTGATCTCTAATTTCACACACAATACAATATTATCTTATCGATTTTATCAATTTATGCATTTATTACATGATATATATGTATATATACATATTTACATTTCAAATGTTTTTTTCATTATAACGATTAACAATTTACCACTTTCGTGAATTCATTTCTGACTTGCATAGCATTATAAGAAATACATATCATTATATAACCATAATTTATCTAAACATGCGATTAATCAGTTTCTAAATTACGAAACGATGATAATAAATAAATTGCTATTATTAATTCGTTCTTCAAACTCAGAAAATTTTCTGAACTATCGGCTAGCATATAAAAATTTATGATTAAGCAAATAATGCAACGCGTTGTTGTACGAAATATTGTACAGATGTCGCTAAAGGTTTGTCGACCTGTTCGCATTGACTGCACTTTTGTATCACATGCAATGATTATCAATGATGCAGGTGATTGTGTTCAGAAAGTGCCGGGAATAATGACAATTAATTAATGAAAAACTGTATTAATATTTCACAGAATACTGACGCATGAAGTAATTATGCTTCTTTGATAATATCAGCGACGTCTCCTAGCTCGTTATACAGTAAGTCAGTCATTATTTACCATTTCTGCTTGTAGGTTATGTGCAATATCCTAATGAATACATACTCTCTTCAATGTATGTAATAATCGAAAAAATGCTATACGCGCATTCATAATAACGTAATTTTTCCACGGGCAGTAGAAGCAAAATGCATTTATCATTACGTTCCATTAAATAATAGAATTTTTAGATATTTCTGAGTGCTTCGTTATTTTTTGAAACATTTGTACTTTTCTAGATTTTTCTAGTCCTAGATGAAATTTTGGAACGATATGTTACGAAGCGATAATTTGACAATGAATTCTTTTCGTTTAGGAATCATTTTTATTTTCTGAAATTATTAAATATTATTAAATATTCACCTTTTAAGTTATCTCCAATAATCCTAATGTTTTTTAAATTTGGAATCTTGTTTATAAAATTTTATTGAAGTGATTTACTAGTTTTTTTAATTTTCTCCTTGAACATCCTTGTTTTATCCGGAAAAGATTATATTCATTCTATATACTTATCTTGTATTTACATCATTAAAAGTTTAACATCTCTTTATGTGTTTTATATATTACATATTATTTATTGAACTATTATATATATATATATATATATATTTAGCTAGTAACGTTGTAAAATAGAATAAACTAAACAATTAATATATACGATCATAGAAAAACGATCATAGAATAGGAAAGGCAAGCAAATTAAAGAAACTTTTAATTTGGTTTTATATTTGAAATTATTTGTCATTTCAATTAGTGTTGGAATGATTTTGCTGATAATAAAAATAATTTTTCTATGCTATATAAAATTAAAAAACGAAAACTTTTTTTTTAAATAAAAATTAATCTGACAATTTTATTCTATTATTTATGATGAAAGAATATATTTTTTTCATAATAATTGTGGCATATCTGCAGAATAATTGACATTGAGATGTATATTTTTTTACTACCTTTTAGCATAATTAAAATGACTGCAGTGATTTTGCAGTAATTGCAATAATTTTCCGAGCTCACATTTCGCGAATCGTAAGAACATAAAGAACATCTTCGCTGAATATCGCACTAATCATCATGCAATTCATTGACTCGATTACGTGCAACATATATATGTACGTATTATATCCATGCTTCAGTGATCCGTATGTCACTAGTTCGTGTTCTCTAGAAAGTGTGCCAAGAAATGATAGATTTGACGAACAAACTTTCATTCTGCGTTTTTATTTATAATTAAGAAAGCAAAATCAAAAAAAATCATGCCGAGAAATGGTGCATTTCAGTATTTACATGAGAACAATGTAAAAATAATGTCAAATATTGGTTAATCAATTGACAAGAGTATCCACCGTGTGCGTGAGTGGGAATCTCTTTTTAATCATTATCGAAAAAAATTAGATCAATAATATTTATTGCATAGAAATAAATAAAATAAATTAATTTATTATATATAAACTTTTCGAGCTGTGAAAAATATGTGGAGAAAAAACGAGAGAATAAGGTAGCAAGATAATTGCACTAAATAGATCATAACTATAGATAAGATTGTAGCAAACTATAAATAACTGTAGATAAAATTTTAGTGGTACATTTAGTAGTAGCATGTCAACAAGCATAAAGTACTATATTTTTTTTTCATGTTTATGTCCTTGCTACGACATTTGTGAAATATTGTTCGTAAAAATGAAAATGATTTCGGCGAATATTCAGCGAATGACGAAGTCGCAAAATAATTTTGTCAACTAATAACATCAGTCTACTTTGCAACTACTTTACCTTATGACGCAAAATATAATTTGACAAGATCGATAAGATAATAATATCTATTATTGTCAATATTGGATCAATAAGTTCGGTCTGAGACTTCTTGAATTCGTTTTATCATACTTATCTCGAGTTGGGATTTCCATATAATTTTTACCGGCAATGCTCTCGATGAATATTCTGCACACGTTTCATGAGAAACCGCGCAAGAACGTTGTCACGTCATACATGCTGCTTCGCACATAAGATTGACTTTAAATTGCAAAAAAATTATTTTCATGAGTGCATTCTGCATCATAAGTGCTATGCATTAGCATTAATGTTTCATGCTTTTAATATTTACAATAGTCTTTGCACTTTCTATATTCCAAATTAAAAAATGAATTGATAATTATATCTGCTTTTAATCATTATATCTAGCACTACTACTTGTCTAGTTTTTTTATATAGTTTCCTGGATGATTTGGTTTTTTATATGCCAATGCGAGCGTATAATATATAAACATGTAGTAATACGTAATATGTAATAATATGTAAAATATTTATGATCATTTGTTACTATTTTTTAATTAAGAATTTAATTATATGAAACAATTTCCATGGATAACGCGCAGGCATTTAACATGTATTCTCATATACTATGCACTTGGTCTCTTTGATAGATACGAAAACCAAATAATTTAACGAAATTAAGATTTATTAAATGCATCAACAGTACTGTTTGCATATAGAATATAAAAACAATCTTAACAATTTTAATGCGATCTAGAAACGGTTTAAAAACAATATCACATGTATAACTATTTGGATTACATCTGTACTTATCGCACATTTATCGAAATACGTATACTTATGATTATAATTATTGTAATATTATTTATGTCAATTATGTCAATTCATATCTATAACATTATTTATATAATTTTATAATAATCGTGATCAATGAGATAAGAAAAGGTTAATAAAAAACTTCTCTTATTTTTTCATATAAAAAGATTTTGTCCTGGTATAAATTAATAACGTTTAATGAACGATATTTACATCGTGAGCATTTTCATTTTCTCAAATTTCTTAAGCTTTTGGTGCAATGTTTTTAAATATCATGAGGCATAAATTCATTGGCAACACGAGTAATTCTAAAATACATCGCGTGTCATCTCATGGGGAACAATGACAATGAATTCGTCATTTTTCCAGCATTTTTAAGATCTCTTACATTACGTGCGTCCGTTCGAAGCGGAATTTCCAAAGAAAATATGCCCGATTAATTTCAGTCTTCGATGATGAAAACTGCAAATCAGCACGCATTATTTCGAATCGCCCAAAGTAGAAACCATTTGGATCGTGCTCCAGACCTCTTTCGATCTCTCAATTGAGAAAAATAGGATGGACCGCTCCGGGCGAACGCGGAGCGTTCTCACTTGTTGCTAATGTTTTAATTCTAACATCGATGAATGAAAGTGCACGTAAATGTGCCAAATCATATCGCAACGCAGCGAAATGTCGCTAGCATTTTTTATATTCTCTACAATTTACATAAACTTATACAAATTATAGTAATGTATATGTTGCATACATATACGCAGTAATAAAGTTTTCAATATTTTTAATACTTTTAATATTTTAATTTTTTAATTATAAATATATATATATATATTTTTTTAACAATAACCATTTTAACGATAAATGGTTCAACATATGCAAATGTCATACAACTGCATCCATATTATTAATTCTATCTTTTACTTCAGCTTATGAATTTATTTTCTACTCAATTTCTTTGATTCTTTAGTTTATTTTAATCGATTTATAATTAACTTTTTACAAACAAGAAATCTTAGAAAACTAGTATTAAAAAAGATCTGTGAGTTTTGTAATGAATTTATATGCATTTATTTGATATTTCTCGTGATATCTTTAAGGAAGTATCATATATATCGATAAGCTTGTCTAATATGACATTTATCTAATATAACAACTGTTCTCTATTATAATTCTTGATGGTACGCAGTCGATAATAATGATAGAAAATATAGATATAAGAGATTATATGTGTGGCCAGTGATACAAGATAATATCATCAGATGACGAAATAAAATATCATTATCATATAATAAAATTATCATTTCTTATACATACAATAATGGACAAAAACGGACAATAATGAAACATTGTGAAAAGTTTTTTCAATTCTTTTTCTAATTAATCCTTTTTTTCTCATAATATTGTGTAAATACTAAATAGACAGATTACTATTACAGTTTCCATAACACTAAATAAATTCTGCATCGCCTTGCAGTTGCTTTTTGCAGCAGGTTCTTTTAGTTTTCTTATTTATTTATGCTTCTTTTACCATTATACGCAATATATGCCGATTCAATCATCGAGATGTGTTTTTGACTTTTTGTTCTCCTCTCAGCCGATAGATTCAATAGATCTTCTCGGGTAAATCGAATAAAGAAATTGAAGAAAATCAGTTACAAAAAGAATTAGAAAAACTTTTTACAATTGCTGTCTATAAAATGATGTTTTTATTTCGTGTAATTTTTATTTATGACGCGATATTATCTTCTATCATACATATAATCTCTTACATCTTTTCTATCATTATTATCGACTGTACTATCGATATATATATAATACTTCCTCAAAGATATCAGGAGGATAATACCAAATAAATGGTTATATATTAGTTAAAAAACTGTGCATGTATATATA
This sequence comes from Eciton burchellii, assembly GCA_020341155.1. Lineage (NCBI taxonomy): Eukaryota > Metazoa > Arthropoda > Insecta > Hymenoptera > Formicidae > Eciton > Eciton burchellii. The sequence goes on from JAHMML010000014.1 coordinate 496,206, forward strand.
TATATATATATATATATATATATATATATATATACATACACACACACATACGCACAATTTTCCAGCTAATCATTTACGAAATAATCTGACTCGAGCGTGATATAACGCTGAAAGATCTAAGGATTAGCTTCTAGCTTTAGAACTTTGGTGAAGCGCGTGAGCGAGAATCCCTCGCATATTTATCAAGTTTGTGCAGTAATCTTCTTCTCTCACCTTTCCATTTCATGATGATGACATATGCGATGCGATTCAATCGTCGAGATTCATTCAACGACTTTTTGCCGTCTCCCGATCGATAAATATCGATAGAATTCCTCGGGAAAATTGAAAAAGATTTTTCTGTATCTCAGCTACATCTCGAGAACGCTGAAAGAATATTGCACCGAATAAAGTGTAATACGAATACGCCACATGCGGCAGTTCGAGTTAAAAATAATTCGCTGATTGCGGACACGGGGAGCATACATCCTCGAGCAGCTCTTCCTCGTCACTCATGGTGTTCACCACCATTTTGTCACGAATGTCGTTGAAGCTCATGAACACACGACTTCTCGTAAACTTCGACGTCAGCGCTTCAAAAACCGCAAAAAAGTGGAAGTCTGCCTGAAGCTTAAATAGCAGAGAAAACTGAAGAGAAGACCGAAACTTCTGCGCGCGCTCTCTCTCGTAAAAAGTCATGGTCTAACAACTATTATCGCAATGAATCGCGTATGATTTCTTTAGAAAATTCCATACGACTTCGTAGGAGAATTTTCTAGGAAAATGGCGTATTGTATAATAATATTTGATTAGAAATAGTTAGATGAAGATACACCGGGCATAGTCTAGTGAGTGTAAATTCCGATTCGTAGAAACGCGAAAGCGTGCGTGAGAGTTTTGAAGAGATATTCAAGGTGAAGTCGATTGTCGACGAAGATACAAGTTGGAAAGTCGAGATGGCTATTACACCGGCCGAAAGTCGTGGACTCCGCGTGTATTCCACGAAAGTACTTCAACTATTTGACCCACGGTTTATTTATTCCTAATCTAGAAATTAAATTGAATATGTACACTAAGAATATGTACACTGATATTCTTTCTTTTTTGCATTTATTGGACACTCATTTATCACACTTCGTCTCATCAACAAATAAATTAAAGTTGCGCAAACTTTATCGTTTAACCGCATTTCTATTAATACATCCGAGAAGTTTCGATGCCACTATAACAATAGTATGCTGTTCATTTTTATGAATTTACAAAAAGAATCATATTATGCATCATTTGCATGAGCACGAAAATGTAGAAAACGGGGAAAAAACGATAGAGAATATAAGAAACTGCATAAATTTAAAATTCAAGATGTTAAAATACAAAATAAATATTGATGAAGGGGTAGAAAAAAGATAAGGTGTAGAGGCATCATGAAAATACATATTCTCTTTTTTTTTTTCTTTTTTTTTGTCCCTCTTATCTTCTGAAGCTCGAAAAAGAAAAAATGTAGAGTTTTACAACCGATTAATTTTTGTTCTTTCGATGTGTAAAACTTAATTGAAATATCGCATGTGCATCGCAATATCATAATGATATTGTTAAATAGTGATAATATTATATCTCTTATATGTATGTTATATGTTGTTGTCATACACATTATGAAGATAATTTTATAATGAGAAAAATTTTGTGCGATAAGAAGACTAAGAACGTAGAGTGCTGTTTAACAAAATGAAAGAATTAATTTTGCCATGCACGGAATTTTGAAACGCATATAACGTACATTATCGCCCGAATCAGAAAAACACATATTCTATTAAGAGTCTTTTACTTGAATCTCTGTTAAAGGTTTGTTAGAAAATGACACATTTCGAATTGTTTTTCTGTTTTTATACGATTCCATTTGACGTACTATATTATATAACTGAATGCATAATAACTGTTATATCTTACTACATTTAAGTTGCGGAAATTTTGGTTAAAATAAAATATAGAATTCTATGCGCATCCAAGCGAATATTTAAATATTTCCTAAATTTAAAATCGGAAATAATTTATATAAACTGTCGGAATGTTCGGCAGCTAAAAATATCTTCTCACAATCTAATTTGCAGTCAACTGCGGATTAACAGTATAATTTATAGAATAATCTCGTCTCTCGCGCATTTCAGCAAATTAATCTGATCAGATAAAAAGCGATTTCGCCTTCTATATCGCAATGAAGTTCGCATTATAATAAAAAAATTAATTAATATCGAGAATGCGCATTAATCCGGATATCAGTATCAGTTAATAGGGTAATTATTTCCATTAAAAGAATTAGGATTTCATTTTAAATTCAAATATGTCTAATTCAGAAATCGTATTACATATCCCCGAATTTGATGTAATCTGCGCGCGAGAAATGCGCGCGCGCATGTGCCGATAGAGAAAATCGTAGTGGGGTGAAGAGAACGAGAAGCGGGTCGAACGTATCCGAATATTTGCGGAAATAACCGAACTATAATATGGCGGCAGTTTATGAGCAATTATTCGCGATCGCCGTTAGTTAGTCGATGCGCGCCGTGCTGTTTGGAAGTAATTTTCTTGCTCTCGTATCGAGCTGCACGAACTATTAGGGCTGATAGCTCTGCGGATGCTCAGCTTCTTCATATTTCGTATGTATTCGTATAACGAATTACTTGCCGAATTGGCACTAGCTGCATTTAATATCTAGATAAACTTATCGTTTAATATTAAAATTAAACGTATCGATATTGTCGATCGATATTGTCGATCTTGATACAAAATATTGTAGAAAAATTTACAGAGTAACGTAAGAAATAAAGCAGAAAAATAAAGTAACAGAAAAAAAGAGAACATTGACAAAAGAGAGGGGAATATTTGAGCAATGCCAAACGATTGTGACTGGTGAATAAAATTCAATGACTCACAATCGTTTTTAATTCAGGTTCAGATTTCTTCTTGAATATTGCATTGATTTCTTATATCTTTTCTTTTTAATCTTCTTATATCTCGATTTTCCTTTTTTCCTCTCGATAATTTAATCAGTCATTGTAATTTTTTTATTTGGATTTATATTAAAAATAATCATGAATGTAATAGGTCAATGTTTTTTTCCGATAATTCTTTAAAAAATCGATTATTTTCACGATTTTTATCAATTGCAAGAATTATCGAAATGGACAATGTCTTTTAGACCTCTTAATATTTAAGTTTTTAAGCATATAATTCTATATCGTAACAAATTTATTTTAGAATTCTTTTAATTTTATTTTTTGACTCATTTGATCGAGAATACATTTAAATATTTACTTAAAGAATGTCACTATTTCATTAAATATATGTTTCATTATTTTAATTATTATATATATTAATATTATTAATTAATTATATATATATACATATATATATACACATAATATACATATATATACACATATATATATGTACACACACATATATATATATATACATATATATACATAATACATTTGTAAATTATTCAAAAAAGTAAATTTTTTACTTCACAATCATGCAATTATAATAAAGAATTATTATGTAAAAGAAGTAAGAAATTATTATGTTATGTTATATTATAATGTTTTATTCGGGCATGAAAAAATGCAGAGATAAAAAAATGCAATATTTCTCTCTGAGTTATCGCATAATTTTCTTAAAAATTAAATTGAAAATTAAATTGAAAAATATTATAATTGCACTTTTCCAGTTTCAAAGCTAATTCTTACATTACAAATGATTTTGTAATTTATTTTTTAATTCATGAACTTTTTATTTATATGCATTTGCATATTTTGTAGTATTTATCTCTTTTTAGAAATGAAATGAAATGAAATAAATACTTATTAGTTCCTATTATCATTAAAATAAATTAATATTTTATTTTTTACAATGATGCATTTTTTAATTTATTCTTCTATTTATATAAATAAACAATATTTTTTTAATTTTAGAAATATGGAGCAATAGACATTATGAAGTACAACAATAAATTGCTATTAACGAAATTTATTATCTCGTTAGTTGAATTCCTTTAAGTTTGATTAAACTGTTTAACATTAAACACTTTTAAAAAATAAAGAAATGTCGTTTATAATTGGGAAAAATTTATCATATAAGAAATATTTGTATTAAAGAATAAATATTTGTATTGAAATTCTTAGAAGATGCAGAATTTACACATCTAATAACGTGATTTTATATTTACAAAGAATTAATCACTCTGATGTTTGAAGAAATCCAGTTTAAAAAGAAATGTCCTGAATACATATAATGTATAAAATATAATTTACATAAAAAATATATTATTATGTTAACAATCTCATCTGGAAATAGTGTAATTATTTACAAATCTATATTTATTTTATTCTAATTTATTTTCCTAATTTATTTAACTAATTTTAGAAATATAAGCAAAAAATATTCACACATAAAGATAGGAACATATGACAATTACTTAAAATTTCTATGAATATTATTAATTGAGTAATTGATTGAATTTATAAATTACATAAATATTACTAAGAATTTGACAATAAAATTTATTACTATTTAATATTCCATTACTACACCAACTTATTACTATTTTATCAATATTTGAATTATACATGTAATATGTAATCTAAATTTAATATAATAAATTTAATATAAAGAATATAATATAAAATATAATATAATAAAATATAATAAATTTAGAAATATAAATTTGTAAATCAGATTACGATACATGCAACACACAACCACGTACCATGCATGCATATATGCACACATACACACATATAATATAGCATAAATAAAATGCCATATACCATATATCATTTTGATAAGACTGATGTAGATTATGTTAAAATTACCATTTTTGCTTGACTATTGCAAAAGTTTGTAAATTTTTAGCAAAGATAATCTTTGTAAAGATTAGCAAATATCGTTCAGAAAAATATGGGACGTATATTGTAACTGGCCAATATGTAACTGTGTAACTACTTACATTTAATGATAACATTGTCAAAGTTAATGAAAGGACAGCGATCAGCGAAGAAATACTTGCGAGTACTTCTCGACTCTTGGAAAGTCACCGACCTTGACAGACATATCATTCTTTCGAGTTTCATGTCGATGAATTAATTCTCTTCTTTCAATATTGACGATACTTATCAAAAATATAAAAAAATTATTATGCAAACCTTCAATATCTCGATGTACTCGATATACGAAGAATTTGTTATTTAATTTACGTTATTATTATATTTATTAAATAAATTCAAAAAATATTTCTCATTTTTATTATTTATTAACATCATTGTTAATTCTTTCAAATATTCATAATTTAATTTGATTTATTTCGGATTATTTATAATGAATATTTCAGATATTACATATATTTATTTAATAATAATTATTAATAAAATTCGCTACATCATTTTTCATAATTAACCCAACAATTAACAATTTATCGGGAAATGTAACAGAGAGAGAGAGAAAGGAGAAGAAGAAGAAGAGCCAATTTATCTAAGATATTGCAATTACAGATTATTTTAATTATTTACACATTATTTATTTTGACATCGGTAAAGAGATTTCGTTATATCTAAATTTATAGCTTTAAATCCAGTTTTTTTCCTCTCTCCCAATTACTCAATGGAATAAGATAAAAAGAATATAAATAGAAGAAAAAAATTTCAATAAGCGAGTTTTTTTTGATAACAAAAACATGTACATAGATTAGAGTCGATATCATCGATATTCACACAAATCGTGAAATTTCTATTAAAAAAAATACTTTATTACATTCGGTATAGGTAATAACGGTTTATATAACTTATTTGCTTTAATTGTATGATCCCAATATTTTTCCTAAATATTTATTTAACACTTTTTTTCCTTATTAATAAATCAATTTTCCTCTCTCGGAAGAAAAGATTTCGTATTATTGCTTCGTTTTATAACTTATAATTTTCAAAAGGATATAGTATTTACAATCACGATTCTTCTTTTGTACATCTTTTATATAACTTTATGTGATATAAATAATATATAAATATATAGGTATATATATATATATATATATATATATATTGTATAATTATCGTCAATAAAATATTTCTGTTAGTATGTCTTTTCTGATATATTCTTTTTTACATTTATTTTTTTCTGGAACCGAAACATTTAATTTTATGCCATATTATATAAATTAGATATATAAAGTATAAATATCGACGCGTTAGAAATTGTTATAAATTTCATCGCGTGTGCTTGACGCGCGCGACGAATAATTATATCTTATTATTTTCTAATCGATCAGTTTTCTATTGTAATTTTATTATGTTTCCAAATTCTCTCTCAAACTCTTCATCCTCACTTTTTATATAAAATCTGTATCACATGCTAATCTGAATCAACAGAAAAAAATATTTCCATGGGTAAGTTTTAGTAATACGTTAAGTCTTTTTGAAAATGATTCCTAAATATGTATTATAATTTTCGTCTTCTGTTTTTATTTTAAATTAAAAAAGAACGCACTTGAACGACTTCGTTTCGTGCAATGTATATTAAATTGCCGCGATAATTAAATGCAGGTTAGTTGATATTCTAAAATGTTTGACTTTTGCATTGTGGAATGATAATTAATATAATAGTAATATAATTCTAAATATTAGTGAACACGAAATGAAGCAATAGTTGCTTTTCTCATAGATATTCTATCTGTCTTATCAGTCATATAAAATGATGATTACAACTGGATATTCCTTAGTTTAATTAATTAAAAGGAAAACAACCGTCATTCTTATAATTCGTCAATATTTTTGAATAGATTAATTGCAATTGACTTTAAGGAAATTTTGTAAATGATCGCGGAATCTCTTTAATTATACTATCTTCTTCTAATTATTATCTATTATGTGTTTCTTTCATCTATTGTGCATATAATCATATAAATAATTTATTATATAGGCTTCTTCTCCCTCCTGCTCTCGTTCTCTTTATGTCACATTATTTACAGTCTTGATATGTAATTCTAATGTCATTTGATAAACAAATTATCTGTGCTCCATTTAAGAAACTAGATTATTTCAGCTACGAAGAATTATTTGCTTTTCAATATACAAAATTCTGTTAATGTATGTATGCATAAATAATATATATAAATAATAAATACTAAATAAGAAATTATATTGTATCTAGATAAGATCATGATACATATAACATATATCATGAATTTATGAACATAAATGCGGAGAAACATATATTTTTAGTAAGTTAAAAAGTATGTTTCATTTCGAATTACGGAATTTATCCAAAAATTTTAATTTCTCAGATCTACAAAAAGCTACGAAAAAAAAATATAAGAATAATAAGAATAAGAATAATAATAAGAATAATAAGAATAATTACGGAAATAACAATTACGATAAAAAGAATAAAATAATTAACAATTTATCGGCATAATGTTATTGATATTATTGCTAAAAACAAGCTATTTATGTTTACAAGTAAAACATTTATATACAAGAAGTATAAAAGAAGAACATGTTGAATTATTCTTTCGAATGAATCTTATTAAATATATCGTAATCTGCGGATTTGCAGATTTGCGCAATATTTTTATAAAACAAGAAGCAAAATGCTGGCACACGCTTTTGAGATCCACGGACGGTTCTGCGCCCGTCATCCCTTTGAAGTAATTATGGCGACCATCACCCTGACAGTATGTATGCTCAACATAGACACCGGAAATGTACAGCCACGTGAAAGTTTACCTGATGGTGCTTATTGTTATCACGGATGCGATACTATGGTAAGCAGATTTCATGAAATCCTAAACTCTGTGCAAAATCTTGGATGGAATTCTTTTTTTCCTTAAGCCGGCCGCCTTTACGTGCAGTTTTTCGCGTTCATAGTTATTTTACATTAATATCGTGCGATTACATGAAGATTAAAGAGTAGACATGCGACGTATCGATACAAACGCTTGTTAGATGAAATAAAGATTCCGCAAGCGCTTGTAAAACATGTAAGCGCTCTTGCTTTGTGTTTGAAAGAAAGAGATTGATCATGTATGAACAATGTATATTTGGCAGGAAGCAGCTGACATTATAATAATGACGATAATACGCTGTTTAGCGGTGCTATTCACCTACTATCAATTCCGTAATTTGCAAAAGATGGGATCTAAATACATTTTAGGTAAGTATGCATAAATATCTCATCGCTTTCATGCTTATCTAGTAATAATTTGCATGGAAGCTAATTGATATGTTTATTGTATGTGTTTATTGTATAGCATATAGATAGTTAATTGATTTGCATACAGATAATTAATTGATTTATATTAAATCCCGATGTGCTATGTGTGACATAGCATGGAAATACATACATGCATGTATACATTTCCTGGATTTAATGGTGCAATTATTAAGATAGAGATTTATTAATAGATTTAACTTTCTTGATGCGAGCTCTTCGCCGTATAATCATTTACCGCTGTTATTTCTCCATACGTTCAAGAAAGGCATGTAGAGAAAGAATGTGTAATGATTGCGCGTAAGATCATTCATAAAACCGGATCTTCCCGAGCGGCGCGTGAAAGCTCTCACTGACGGACAGTGAAAGTCTCATGGAAAGCAATAGTGTTTTGTACCGGGTATCACGCACGATTACTAAATTTGGTTACTGAATTGCTCTCACTTTTTACTGGCACGAATACTGAATTTGTTTTTGCTACTTCGTTAAACGTAACATTGCGCGCATGCTGACTCTCGTCGTCATTTCAATAAGATCACTCTACGCAAACGTGATATCAACTCTTCGATACCAACAAATACTGACGGTCAATATTTATGGTTACTTATATAATAACAGATTATACAATACTTAACGTAATCTATCCGAAATAGCTTAACATGTTTTTTCTCTTACGTTCTCTTACTCGATATTTCAACTTATTCTTAAGCAGCAATAAAAATCATGCTTTCTTAATCCTTTTGAAGTAATTTAACTTTTGCTTTTTTTTTTACGTGTCATTTGATTATTTAATTATTTTTAACCAGATGAATGAAAAACATGGTTACTTAATTCTTTCCCTTATAATTACGTATTATGAAAGAAGTACTTCTTTCGATATAAACAATATCGATAAAATAATATTTTTTATATCAATTCAATGGATTCAATCAAGTGCGAGAATTATATAATCTTTTCTTCCTAAATAGCGCATATCAGAGTCATATAATCATATACGCCAGTTTTTGTGATCGGCACGCCCGTTTTTATGTAATGATTATATTTTTAACATTTTTAACGTGCCTTTCATTCTAGGTATCTCCGGCCTATTCATCGTGTTCTGCAGTGTAATCTTTACCTCTGGCATAGTGAATTTCGGTCGCAGCGATGTTGCAGATCTAAAGTAAATTTCGCGATGATTTTATCTCTAGAAATATTTTCCCATTGTCCGCTTTGTGATCTTACGTCCTTTTCAGAGACGCCTTGTTCTTCTTCCTACTTCTCATCGATCTCACGAAAGCCGCGATGTTGGCAAGATACGCCCTGACCTCGCGAAATCAAGAGGAAGTCGAAGCGAACATCGCGCGCGGCATGTCTCTGCTGGGTCCAACCATCACCTTGGATACCCTTGTAGAAACTCTTCTAATCGGTGTAGGATCCTTATCGGGGGTCAGAAGACTGGAAGTTCTCTGCAGCTTTGCGTGCCTCGGAGTGATCGTCAACTATGTCATCTTCATGACATTTTATCCGGCTTGTCTATCGGTTATATTAGAGGTACAAAGCAATCGAAGATGATGAACTAGACATTTTTCTATCGGAATTATATATCTTTTTTAATTTTCTTTATTTTTCCCTTAAATCTGTAATACGTTAATTAATTTCAAGCACAAAAACAATTACATGATGCTGCTAGAAAATACACAGAGAAACAGCGAAGAGACAGAAGAGAGACAAAACGAAGTTATAGTATGTCTGTCATATATACATACACCTATACAAGTATCTATATATTATAAAATCTATATAAAAATTTTATGGATAAGAGGATTATACTGCAATATAGATTCCTCTTTCTATATCTCCGAAGTAAAATCGAATTTATCGAAGATTTAATTTAAAAGTATTATTGCTATCAATATTTCTGTGATATGATATTCGAAGCAATTATTTCCAAATCCAGATTCATATGAAAGCAATTGAACTATTTTCAATTATTACAGGCGCAATGAAAGTTACGTTGATTATTTATCGATATAAATATGTATGTATTTTTTTTAATCATATTATATTTTAATTATTATTATTTCAGCTTTCTCGTGAAAATAATATGAGCCGACTGAGCGCAGATAAAATATTCATGATAGAATCATTGAACCAGGATCAAAAATCTAATCCTGTAGTGGAACGAGTCAAAATGATCATGATCGCCGGTCTATTTGTGGTGCACGCCAACAGGTATACTTATGACATCTTTTATACGGTAACAATCATGCATTGAATAATCTTTCCATTCTTCAACGTAAATTTTAGAATTTCAAACAGCTATTCAGCAATGTATATCGTATGCATAATGTGAAAAAGGAAATCGTAACAGAAGAAGTTATCGCAAATCTGACCCTCTCTTATTTTGACGTAAAAGTGTTCTGACAAACACCTTACATCTAATTTTGACAACAGGTCAAATTCTGATATATCAGCATTGTACATATATACATATTCAATAAGCTCTCTATATTGACTAAAGCTTTCCGGAAAGAAAATTTTTATCTCCGAAGAGTTTGAAAATTTCCAAAGTTCCATTGATATCGCGATATGAATAAAGCGAGCGAGTAGCTGTTTACAGTTTACAGCTGTTTGCAATTATTTTTCTGTGAATGTCTTTCCAGATCAAATGAGTCGCGCTAATGAAATGTAGTTGCATGTTTGGAGAACATTTTTTTTTCTTTTCACAATAATTTTACGTGGAATCAATCGGTTTGGTCATAAAAGAAGATTTAGTTTAATTAATAAGACGTAAAAATAAAACATGATAAGAAATAAAATCCTAAACTCAAAAAATTTTTTCTTTATCCGACATAAACCTTATAAATGTAATAGGATTACGTTATTATCTCATTTCATTATCTCATAAAAAGATGTATTACACAGATATACATCTTTGAATATTATATTGTTTCAATTGAAATGTTTATTGTCGGTATCAGTGAAATGACAAGAAATATAAAAGAATAGGAACGCAATTTAACAGATCAAAATCCCAGCTATTAATCATATTTTATTTGTACTTTTAACACTATATATCTAAAACATAATCTTGAATATTATGCTACATCTTTGCATAAAATTTGTATGGATGGTAATATGTATTATGTTGTTATTCATACAATTGCACAATTGCATTTTAATATCGCATAAGTTAATAATAATACGTGTACAAAGGATCGGTGTCCATTCATAGAAAGTAAAATGAGAATCCGAAAATAAACAATATTATAGAGGAATAGCGGCTACAAAAGACTGGCTTCCTCTTTATCGTTTCTCGTTCTATCTTTTAGTTTGAGAAAAGATGTTGACGGATTCACTTCGTGTCGTGTCCAAAGCAGTTCTTTTACTTTCATTAACGTAATTATAATGCAACGCACATATCCTAACAAAAATTTCAATTTCACATGCCTACGATTATATGATTTACTATCTTGTCGTTTTTTTACAATTATATTTATACTTGTAATTTTCATATTATATATATATATATATATATATATATATATATATAATATAAAGATTATATTTTATTATATTTATCAATAATATAATCGTATAAATTATAATCAAATTGTTTTGCAATCATATATAAATAGTTTTCTATGTTTTATATTTTTTGTGACATTATCTCATTTTATTAAGTAAATATATTAAGTAAATATATTTGCATATATTATTATATAAGAGTATGCTTTAATCAATTAATTAATATTTGTTGTAGTCGTTGGCCGTTCAAGAACGAGGAAAACGAACATAAAACTGAACCTATAGGAGCATCTATCAACTCGAACATAATAAATGGTTCTAATCATACTGAGAGTTCCGAACGGAAAGAACACTTTATGGCTTGGCTGTCAATCAGTGCGCAGAATATCGTGATATTAATTCTGTTACTAGCATTAACAGTGAAGTTTATCTTCTTCGAGGATAAAAATAATGTCGTTGTTAATAAACAACATGATGAGGAAAAGAAGCTAATAACGAAGAAGAAAGAGAAGAAAGAGCATGATGACTCAGCTGATCGAGATAATACGAACACTATAGGCACAGATATGTCAGTGATCGAAGCGGTCTTTCCTCCGTGTGGTGAATGGATCGAAAATCCCGTGGAACGCGCCAACAAGGAAATACAAACCGATGCGATATATCTAAGCACAAGTAATTCTAATGATGAGAGCGAATTATTAAAGAAATTCGAAATTCCTAGAAGTTTAGAAGACTGCATCGAGATATATAAGTCTAAAGTAAGATTACCATATAGAACTATATTTAATTCTGTGCTATTTGTAATATCACAGAGTTGTATGTATGTGTGCAGGCAATGTTTCCTTAGAGAAAAGATAATCTTAGTAATGTTAGGCACAAGTAATACTGGTAGCTAATTTTTCAAAATGTCTTATAAATCTTACATTGTCCTTTGTATCGTAACAATTTTTATTGTCACATCATATCAATGTCAATGCATTCTTATAATGCCCATGACAGTCCAATGCATTATTATATAATGCAGTTCTGTTTTTTCTTCTTTTTTAATGATTTCAGTTAAATTCTGTTATATATGGCCGAAAAATTGTATAACTATAAATAATCATTTGTTTTTCATTGCAGATGGGAGCCAGCGTATTGACTGATAATGAAGTGATACAACTAGTGAATTATAAGCACATACCAGCTTATCAATTGGAAAAAGCTGTGGATAACATGGAACGTGGCGTCGGTATCAGACGCCGTCTCGTAGCTGTCGCTGGCAAATTCACCAACGAAATGGACAATCTGCCATACAAGAATTATGATTATAGTAAGGTGCTAGGTTCTTGTTGCGAAAATGTAATCGGCTATGTACCAGTGCCTGTCGGTATTGCGGGACCGCTGATACTCGATGGTCAAAAATATCATGTTCCAATGGCAACAACCGAGGGTTGTCTGTTAGCGTCTACCAATCGTGGTTGTCGCGCGCTCGAGCACGGTGTGACCAGTCGTGTAGTAGGAGACGGCATGACTCGCGGACCTGTAGTGCGATTTCCAAATATCGTACGCGCCAGTGAAGCGATGTCATGGATGCAACAACCTGAGAATTTCCAGAAGATGAAGGATAGTTTCGATGAAACTAGTCGCTTCGCTCGTCTAAGGAATATTCATGTGCGTATAGCGGGCCGATACCTATTCATACGCTTTGCCGCAAAGACTGGCGATGCCATGGGCATGAACATGCTGTCCAAAGGTACTGAGAAATCCCTGCACACGACTCAAACCTACTTTCCGGACATGCAGATACTCTCGCTAAGTGGGAATTTTTGCACTGATAAGAAACCCGCAGCTGTCAACTGGATCGAGGGTAGGGGCAAGAGCGTGGTGTGCGAAGCGGTGGTATCTGAGCGTATAGTTACTAATGTACTAAAAACGACAGTGGATGCGCTAATCGATGTCAATCTTAGCAAAAATATGATCGGCTCCGCCATGGCGGGCAGCATAGGTGGTTTCAACGCACATGCCGCCAATATCGTAACAGCAATCTTCATCGCCACCGGACAGGATCCCGCGCAGAACGTCGGTAGCAGTAACTGTATGACGCTTATGGAACCATGGGGCGAAGAAGGCAGGGATTTGTACATATCATGCACGATGCCTAGCATAGAAGTTGGCACAGTGGGTGGTGGTACTGGTCTACCGGCGCAAGAAGCGTGCTTGGCGATGTTAGGTGCGAAAGGCGCACACTCCACGCAACCAGGCAAAAATGCCAACAAGCTTGCCAGTATCGTTTGTGCAACTGTACTTGCTGGCGAGCTTTCTTTGATGGCCGCATTAACCGCTGGTCATTTGGTCAAAAGTCATCTCAGGCATAATAGGTACGTGAATTGATTAAATACTGTTGTATCAAGTACTATTAAGTACTATTTGATATGATATTTTTTATGCTCGAATAATCTAATAAATTAAATGATATATTTTTATACTCTATTTTATATCTATACTTTTTAAAATCGGAAAGCTTTTAAAATCTGTGAAGAGATTTGTAAACTCTTATGACATTTATTCTATAGAAACGTGAATTTAAAATGGTTTAATGAGACAGAATAAATTATTCTATTATGGATATAATTTAATTATTAATAATCTAATAATCTCTATTCGCAAATAATCGAATTGTATTTTTTTTCTTCTTATATTTGCAGATCATCCGTTTCAATCAATAACTCGGTCCGTACTTGTTGCGATACATACAGCGACAGGAATCAGAAACTAATGGTACCAAGTATTTTGCCAAAACTATCGCAAGATGATTCCACAGATTTCAAAAAGAAACCTCAACATTAATAACTAAATATTCTTTATTAGCCAACTATAGCCAAAAACACAGTTGCCATTTCTATAAAACAGATTGTGATTGTTTCATACTTGTTTCTCATTGATAGCCCAAAGAACGATTATTTAATTATGTATGCTTTTATTACGTGCTTTATCAGATTTAAACCATATTATATATAATAGAATTACAATCATCACATTGTTTGTTTGTTTGTGTGTGTGTGTGTGTGTGTGTGTGTGTGTGTGTGTGTGTGTGTGTGTGTGTGTGTGTGTGTGTGTGTGTGTGTGTGACAAAAGTACAAGAAAATGAAATATCTAACAAGCATCAATGTCCTCCAATAAAAGGACATCAATGTCCTCTACGAGATAAGATGATATAAAATAATAGATATCAAATAATAAATAAAAATTAGTATTAGATAGTGCAAATAATAAATGTTGAGAATTTTCTTGTTGTATGCAACTTTAGTACAATTAAACTTTTATTTCTTAAAAAAAATTATTGAATTATGTTTAAATAATCTTAATAGTAAGATTGCATTGTTATTAATAAATAATAATAGTAAATTACATACAAATTATACTTATTTATTAATAGGCCAGAATTTAACACACTAATCATTTTATGCTATTGAAAAAGATTATATTACTAAACATATGATTTGTATATTATTAAAACTATATAAGCATTATATAGTTTTGATAGATACGTATATTTCTCTTTTTCTCTTCTCTTTTTCTCATTTTACATCACAAAATATTTCTAATAATTTTAATCATTCTTCATGCCGAGATATGATATTCATTCTATTTTTCATTCTAACTTTTATCTTTGTTCTTAAAATTATATATGCAATATTAATTCTAATATAGGAAGAATAAAGAATATTGTCGATAATCCAGATTTATAAAATAGGATATTTTATAATATAAATATAAAATATAATTATAAATATATTTCTAATATTTCGTTTTTAGAAAAGAAAAAAAAGAAAAGAGAAAGAGAGAGTGATAAGGGAACTTAAATTTCGTTGATATAATTATATTTTCGACAATCGATAGTTGATATTCTTGTCTTCTAAGTATATCCAAAAATATATATAATCAAAATAAATTTTATTAAAAGAAACTTCTTGTTAAATTATTGGAAATTATTTGTATAAATTCATGTTTATGAGTTTAATATAGTTAAAATGAAATTTTAAATAGTAAATAATTAAATAGTAAAGGACGTAAACATGTGAAAGTTTACTAATACAAATGAATACATCTATTGTAATACGTAGCCTAAACTATAGCCTGAACTTTCCACATCATCATACATATACAAAATCTTAAATCCTAACAAATTTCAAAAAAAAGATTCTAAATAGTATATTTGTATAAGATCACATATCATATTCGAGACTTCGATAAAATACAATATCGTATACATAATACTACTGCGAATAATGTTTTTGTACATTCACATTTTCTCATACGTCTCTTCATACCCGCATGTACTGCAAATATGCGTGTACGTATCATCGTCTTCGTTATATGTATCTTCTCCAAACTCGTGAATATGCGATGCTTTTGTTGTTTTATCGTACAATGAACTTCTCACTTGCATCCGCAATTGTTTAATCTTTATTGTAATAAAATACAAAATGATGCTATTAATGATGATATAAAAGCAAAGCAGAAATAAAGAAAATTTTTTTTTAATTTCACTGATACAATTGATACCTTTTTATTGAATTTCTTTATTTTAGCTTCATCCCGTTTGACATCGCGCATTTCTTTTTCCTTCAGCAGATTCTCCTCCGAACCCCAGACTTCTAAAGCTCTTTGTTCTATCTGCAAATGTAGATACAGTTTCATCTCACCCCAATTTGCATTGTGTGGATTCTTTCGTACGATATATTTCAGCGCGGGTTCTCGCTTATCAAGATCGCAATCTTTCAATAAATACTCTTGTTTGGCCTCTGTTTTGGTAATTAATGAATGCTTTCCCTCCTTATCTCTAGAACGATGCATGAAAGAATAATTATCATGAATTTCATTGAAATAAAATGCAAGAAAGAAACCAGCTACTTAATACACAAATGATTATTTTATTAAATACTGTTTTGTTACCTGCATTTATCGCAAATGGCAAGATCAAACGTTTGTAGAAGATACGAGTTACCGAATTTCTGTTTGCATTCCTCGCATTCATTAAATTTACCGATGATAGGATCTGGCTCCGCTCGAATCTTTAGCTAATTAAATATAATATCTGTTGTAAATAATAAATAGCATATTATACAATCACATATGTATATATATTTTGTGTACCATTTGTTGTTCTAATTCATCATTTTCTTCTATTAAAAAACCTCCACCGCTATCAATAACACGTCCCTGGACTTTTAACAACCTTCCTTTTATAGAATCATTATTTCCTCTATAATAAAATTATCAATTTGCATAAAAAATAACTTTTAATCAAAAATATAACTAAATATAACTAAAACTAACTTAATATAACTAAAAATAATATAAGATAGGAAAATAATGATAACTATGAAAAAAATCTTAAGTCGGATTTAAAAAAAAAGACTATCTTAAAAAAGGACATTAGCATTATTTTATGACATAATACATATCAATATGTTATGATATATTATGATATTTCTATTATGTTGTTAAAAAACTGTTGATAAATAACTAAATTATTTTTAAAAATCATATATATGTGCGAGACACATACCTCATATAAGGATGAGTTACAACTTTAGATCTTTTCAACAAGAGTGCTTTCTGACGATTTCTTTCAGCTCTTTCTTTAAGTTTCTTCTCTATCTCCATATTTTCTCCATTTTTGGTAGAATTATTCTCTATACTTTTAATCGTTGTAGTTGCCATTCTCTAATGAGAAATCAAGTTTACGGATACATACTTTCCATTGATAGTACATAAATGTTATCAAATAAAAAACAAAATTTATAAAGATATATAAGGTATCTAATTGTCAGACTCTGGATGGTAAACAATTCTATTAGTAAACAGAGGATAACATAAACTCTGGATAATAAATAATTTTATTGATAAATAGAGGATAACATAAACTTTGAACAAAAAAGGTTAAAATTTTAATGGTTTTAATAGAGATCGTTAGAGGATATTGCATCGTTTATTTAAAATGTTATAGATAATGCTAAAATTGTATATAAAATCTTAAAAATGAAAGGCACACTGTCATATCATCAATAATGAGGTTATTCCGCAACTTAGAATAATTTTTATATCGTACAAAGCTATGGTAAAAAAAATCAAAGATTTAATTCATTCACACACCGTTGAGCTAGAATATCAAAATCACATCTGTAAGAATTGTAAAAATCCGCGTAAATAGTTCACAAGATATCTTCGAGCGCGTCATACAACTCGCATCAAATTAAAACTCCATCGCGTCTCGCGTATGCACTTTCTACACTTGAAATATATGAGAATTGCTCAATCTTTTGTTTACATGTTCACATTTTATTAGAGGCTATTTTATTCAGAAATTAAGTTCTCATAGAGATCAAAGCATATTAATTCATCTCATATTTATTAAATATTAAATACCTATTTTTCTTTTATCGTTATTCTTTGAATCGTTATTATAAATTATTATTTAATATATGTACCTTGACATCTCAATAAATTTTAGCCAGAAGATTTTAACGTTCAGTTGCAACTGGAGTTTTTAATAAAGAAAAAATTTCGAACTGAATTGATAACTGAATAACTTGTCGATCGAAAAATATACTCAACTTTTCAACTTTTAAAGCTTTCGAGTATTTTTCTCGCTTAATACCTTGGTGAAAATATACATGAAGAAAACGCAATGAAATAATAATTTTAAATAACGCAAAATACTTAGAATCGACATCTCATTATGAATCCCTAACTTAAATAATAATAATAATAATAATAATAATAATAATAATAATAATAATAATAATAAGCAATTTTATAAATCCACAATTTGAAGTCTGTATGATAATGTTCTTTCATCGTACCGAATATTTCATATACCGAATAAAATACCTATGAATTCGTGATATATACATAGAATATCAGATGTCAAATGATGTCACGCTTATGATACCTTGAATATTCATGAATATGATTATTTACAATATATATGCCGTATCGTAGACTAGATAAATCGCTGTTAAACATACGTTACAATTATATACGATCCATACAGCTTTGTGTATATAAAAACTATTAGTAATCGCTAAAATATTCCTGCGATACATCAGAAGAATTATTTATTATACTATATTAATTATCGTATTTCAATGTTTGCATTGATAAAATATCGAACAAATTTCCAATTTAAGGATATTGTCGCAACAGCCGATTGCACGTACAATACGCGTAAACCAACTTTATTCTCCTAACTTTGGCCAAGGCCAAGCGTTAATAGCTTTTTTAGTTCTTTTTACCATAAAACTTACGATTCAGTAAGTGTAGCAGTAGATTCACATTGATTTTTGTTTTTCTGTAGAGGTCTATGCAGGCTTTGCCTTCGTATTGCAGCTCGAGCAATTCCTGTATATTGATTTCGAGCTTCTCCATTTCGATGCCCATAAATTTACAACGCACAATGAAAATACCATTGTGCTCCGTAGGACTTATCTCGAAAATTACGTCCTTCGTATGTCTGTGATCCATTAGATCACCGGTTATCAACACTCCCTTTTCTTGCAGTTTCCAAGCAGAATACTTCACTGTCATCTTGGATCTCAATTTATTCAATTTGTATGTGTCTTTATGCATCATTTGATATGCGCGAAGTGAACTACAAAGAAGAATACAATGATTTCCATTACATTGCCAAACCGCAAATTATATCAGTGATATAACATCTTTTTTTTCGTGCGATTAAACAAATGTCGCTTTATTCATATATAATATAATTATTTGTATATTGATTATAATTGATACATAATATATAATTAAAAAAAAACACAAATAACATTTCCATAAGTGATTCTCAATAAGTGAAATATATAAGTGAAATCATACCTTTTCCCATGTAAATTCTGAAGACATTGTTTTATGTATTCATTATAAAAAGCAATTTGCTCCTGATAATATTTTGTCTTTTCATCTAATCGCACTTTAGTTGCACGTAATGTTTGTAATTCCTTATCTCTCGCAAAGCGATATTTGCTCTTGTTACAAATATCTTTTGCTACCGAAGTCACAATTGCTTGATAACCGTTCACGCTAGTGATCCAACCCTCAAGTTCCAGTTTTTTAAGATAAGCACGTAATTGCATCTTACAGTCGTTTATAGACGAACTATTATAATAATAGATGGTACTTATTTTTAACTATTTTTAAACTAATTATTCACGAATTATAATAATTATACAAAAATGTTACCTCTCGCGAATGACATTTAATGACGGCGGCACAGACGAATAATCGAATAGTTTCACACATATGGGAGAAGAGGTGGTTTCCAAAGATTCTATCAAAGTCGATTTTTTTAAGAAGGAGATGATTGAGACGAGCAACTCTTTCGCTTTTACGAAAAGATTGTTTAAACTCATGTCATCGTTTCGTGATATTTGAAACTTGTTAGTTAAGACTAGACACAATTCCTGTTTATTGTATCGCGTCAAATTTGCTTCGTATGCTGCATCAGCTTAAAAAAAGAATTAAATATTAAATGACATATATATTATTCCATATATATTATTTTCCTCGCTAAGATGAAAAAGATGAAAGAAATACACAAAAAATAGTTTATCTAATCTGTATAACTTAATAATGTAATATTTTTTACTATTCATTTGCTAATATCTAATATCGAAATATCGTTTTAAATATCTGTTTATATTTATATTCAAGCATATCATGTTGTATCATGTTGTATTTTATGACATCTTACATATTCCAAGTAATGATGCCACAGTTGGCGCCGGACCTAAATCTTCCAATAAATCGTGCAAGGGATCAGATGAATTTGGCGCTATTCGATCTTGATACATTAGCATTAAAGCATGCATTTCGCATATTTCCTACGAAATATTCAAAATTTAAAAATCGAAACTTTACATTTTACTAATTATCATTGATAAACATGATTGATGCATTTATGATATTACTTACTTGTGGAGAGATGCATATTTCTGGGCTTTGTATGAGTGTAGCTTCCGAAAATTCATGAATATCAAAGTGTTCCTCAAGATCCTCCACTTGACAACAATATCGAAAAAAATTTTTAAATTTTTCGTGACAAACAATTATAAATTGATTCAGACATTCCAAGTGCGGCGCTTCCTCGCCGAAGCCTTTCTTCGAAGTGGAAAATTGCAACACTTTAGCTATGCTAGCTAAATTCTTTCTCTGACAGGAGGATAATGTATTGTTAACTGATACCGTAATGATATCAAAGCTGTCTGGTGCTACAATCGCCGCGTTAATAAAGTGATAATAAATCAAATTGCCGACAGCCTTGAGTATATCTTTCTCGGGAGTTCGTGGAAACTTTTCTACCAACGTGTTGTATAGGACCTTCGATACGTACAACATTCCATAAGGAATTAGATCGCGAGAACACGTAATCCTCTCTAAGAATTCGAAGGAGATTTTTTTCAATTGATTTATCGCCTTCGTGAGCAATTTTTGCACCGGACCGTATTTCAGTGCTTCTGCCTGACATACCGTGTGGGGCATATTTATAGAGTGACCAGAATCCATTTCTAGTTGATTCCGCCAGAGTTTATATATGTCTACTGGATTTGTTTCCATGCATAATTCCTTCTCTTCCAGAACTTTTTCGATCAAGGGGCCCAAGATCTGCTTCAATGAAGACTGACCGTTATATTGTTTCGCGTAATTGACCACCATTTCGCGCACTAATGGTTTGCCAGTTAACACATCGGAAGGTTGATGGCAATTGCATTGAATGTCTTCTTTTAATGCACAGGCAAATAGCTTTAGTAGTAAGTAATCTTCCCGCGTACTTGATCCGAAATTGAACAGTGTCAAAATCATATTTTTCAGAAATAGCTTATTCGATTTATTGCTGGGCGGTAAGTATAACAGCTTTGATAGATATTGCGGATTTGTCTGCAACGCGTAGAATAAATGTTGATAGTTCTCCAGCATCTTACGACCCTCTTTCGTTAACGATTTGAGACCTTTATGCGCTGTATTAGTAACATCATTACAGATATTTTGATCTTTATTCACGCTCTTTTCTTTTGCGAGAATATCCAAATTCTTTCCATCCGTCACTACGTCCTAAATAGAAGCATGACATATATTCACAGCTCGATAAAATTCGATAAATGTACAAGATTAAACCTCGAAAGATATTACCTGCAGTGCTATTCTGTTTTGAATCAATAATCCTATTTTGATATACATATTTTTCAATAGTTCCGACAGATTCTGATTGTGTCTTACACATTGGACGACTTCATGCTTCAATTTCTAAAACAAACGGAAAATAAAATTTTGATAATGCATAAACATGCATAAATAATAATAAAGCTTATCAGTTATCGTACTTGTAATTCTAGATCTTTGTCATAATCTTCTGCGCTGAAACCCAACAGTGCCGAAAAATATCGAACTACGGGAAATGATGGTTTTTCTGAATATAATAACGAGTGGAAAGCTTTCCTCGATGTTTTACCACGCCATAAAGCTTGTATCTTCACTATTTTGTCTTCCTATAATACAAACATTTCATGTTGATAATTACATAATGATAAAGAACATAGTTATCAATATAAAATATGCGAAATTCGAAACTTACATGTTTTTTATATCGACTTAATCTATCGTTTGTGTCATTTATTTTATTTGTTTTGGTATTTAAATATTTATTTTGGTAGACTATTTCATTCTGTCGAGCTCTTTTCGCCAGTAGTTTACAATATTGTTTACGTTGTTTAATACATCTCCACCACGCTTGTATCGCGATGACTTTTTCCTGATTATCATTGAAGTAAAGTAGTCTGTCAGTAATCCTTTTACGTAACAAATATCCTCGTATATATGCTTGAAATCTAATAGCTAATTTTTCATCATATATATAATTTTTTATCGCATATTTCTCGTGTTGCTCTGCCATGATAGAGGTAAGTATTTCCTGAGAGTATAACAGGACATTCATAATAACGTAATTTTTAATTATAATAAAATTCAGAATCCAAATATAATATAACGTACATTTATATCATTTGCAGTGATATAACAACTTTTCTTAAAATCTGGTGGACACTCCCACGTGTATCTTCTGCACTTTAAATCGATGTAGACCTTACTTCCTCCATTCGTGACGTACAAGATATAAGGGCAGCTATGTTTTTCGCGCTATGACAGAAATGTATTTATTCATTAAATAGTAATTACATATTATTACATACCATATGCGCACCAAGTGTTTGTAAATATTACTTTTTGATTTTGTAGTTGCCGTAATAATAGAAAACATTTTATTTTATATTCTTCCGTAAATTCATGGAACTCTTTCGAGAAGTTGATCATTTTAATGCAATTAAATGTTTGCATCATATCATCATTTTCCACATACATGTTAATATCGTATAAAAATACGACCACTGCAATCATAATGATATATAATGCACTGTATTATTAAATAAATTAAAATAGATTATATCTTTCATGACAAATAACACAACTTAATGTTTATAATATGCATTTAATACAATACATAACATACTTTCTTTGATTTTTTCGATTTCCGATTTAACTGTGTCCGCTATTACTTGAATATCATCCAACCATAATTCGGATCCGTCAAATTCTTTCTCGGCTAAGCGCTTCTTAAATAGACTTAAATAAAGAGGTGCATCATACAAAAATATATGTATATTCACTCTTTCGGTTATCGCTTTCAAAGCTGTCATCATAGTCTCGTAATCGTCTGTTGCGACAGCTCGATTTATCTGCTGTAGAATCTCTATAACTGCTTAAACAAAACAGATCATACATTAATTCATTATGCGTTAATTTAATATCGTGCAATAGATACGATAATGCGCGATCTCTTCTCGTCGTACCTTCAAAATCAACATCACATTCCTGATTTACCAAATCGATACATTCTTGAATATCACTATAAGTTAATAACGTACATTCCTCAGACATTTCCAATTTTTTCTGTCGCATTGTCATTAGGGCGTCGTTATATCTCATTTTATTAAATTCGTCTAGTCCCTATGGTAATTGCAGTACTACATTAAAGTAGTTTGTATTAAAGAAGAAATTATAGGTCATTATATACTTACAGTTAAACGCGCATCGGGTTTTGACAATTTTTCATACACGAAATCTGGATTTCCTGTATCCACCGCTTTGGTAATAGCAGCAATGACGGATAATATACGTAAGCTTACCATTACATCATCATAGGTAATATCAGTCTGTCGATTAAATGTTTAAATTAAATTTTTTCATATTTATTGAAAAATTGAGTATAACAACGAGTGTTTGAGAAATGTTGAGAATATTGAGAAGTAAATCGATTTATACTTCATGATTTTGTATTATTTTTCAATTATCAATTGATTTTTTTCTTTTTTATCTTACCTGAAGTTGTGCACGATCTTCCTTCATCTCCTGATAGTATAAAGGGATTGCAAATTCATCGATATAACGAGCAATTTCAAAATAAGGGGTCTGCAAAATCTCATAAAACTTATCTCTATCGGTAGACTTTAAAGCCATATTCAGACGTTTTATAATTTCATTTTCTGTGAAAGAAAATACAAAATTATGATTGACATCTATTTCAAGAGAAAGAAAATTATATTTACAAAAAAATTTTATGAAACAATGCGCTAACGTTTTTTGCGCTGTTGTGCATTCTCATTTCCTTTATCAATCATATCCTGTAAAGTATCTGTCCAGTACTGAATGGATGTTTCAGATGAATGTACGTCCTTCCATGTCTCGAATGAGTATGCAACCTCTCTCAATACTAACATTAATTGCTTTCTGTAATCTTCAACGTTGTCGTCAACTATATTCTGCAATGTTTGTAATATTAATATTACAGTCAGAGATATAACAAAGATATAACCATTATATTGTAAAGAATATTTATACTTTAAAAAATAACGCTGATGTCCTCAAAGCAGCTATTAACTTAGCGTTTTCGCATGATACAGATGAAACGAGAGATTGCAAAGCATAAAATGCTAAAATTTCAACATATATTAAATTACATATTTTCATACAATTTTCATATAATCGTCGATATTAATTTCCTGGTATACTCACCATTCACATAATTAATGTGTCCTTGTATCTCTGCGTGCGTCAAGAGTTCATCATATGCGTCTGCTACATAACTATCGTTCAAAGACTATAAACATGATTTAAATGACAAAGTTAAAGAAACAGAAAAGTATCTTTAAATATTCATGCCAAATGATACGAATACGCAATCTCGTACCTTGTTAAGTGCCATTTCTATTTTCTCATTTTTAGCATTCAACAATGCTATGATATACTTGTCGATATAAGCAGACTTAACATTATTCAATTGTAATTCCTTATTTTGAAGAGTACGCAAAACTTTATCATTATCCTATAAATATATAAATCAGTTATTACTTTCATGCAAAAGCTAAATTATTTATTAAACGAATAAATTTAATACGTTATCTGTCACAACTTGATTAACTGCAAACACAGCAGCATGAAGAGCGGCTGCATCTGTGGCTATACTGTTCGCTAATAGACCTCCTATTTTTTGGAAAGCAGGCATTTGAATTTCATATTTTTGTAATTCCCTACTAACAGAATCTATATCTTCCTCTAAAAAACAGAATAACGGTTATAGTATAATGATATATAAAAATAAAAATAACAAAAATAACAATAAATATATTTTATACTAGTACATATTGTATACTAGTGCTATTTCCTAAAATAAATATTGGAGAAATATATTTTACTATTGCACTTACAACAATTTTATGATACGAAAGCATACATAATATATATCATAAAAAAACAAAATACATACCAGAGAAATTTATTTTTCCGTATAAATCTTGCATTAGTGGTGCTTTCCCTAATTTGAATAAATGCGTACTAAGAGCATGGATACAATATATCACCCGTGGCATATTTTTTTTGTTGTATATATCTGTTGTTTCTGGCTGAAATATCTATAAAAGACAAATTGACACATTAATCTAGATATTGTTTACATTGTATTACAAAGAAAGTTACAATGTATAAATATGTACTATTGGTAGCTGAATATGTTCCAAGCATCTCAGAAAATGATTTATATTATCCGTATGACGAAACTGTAACCCTGCTGCTTTGTATTTACGCTGTTCTATATCGTAGATTTTATTTAACGACAAAGCATCAGGTATCATAAAGTGAGCAAGTTTAGCCAGATAAACTCCATTACGAAGATTTTCTTCCATTTCAATTGTTGGAGGTAATGATTCTCTTAAACAATTTTCCATCCATCTGTGTAATGTTTTGTAAATATTATTGTTTGCAATTTTTCATTTAATTATATATATATATATATTTTTTTTTATAATATATTACTTTTTAGCTTCTTCTAGATGACAAAGATATTCATATGCCAGTGTCTTTTTGCGTTGTTCATCTATTTCTTCCGCTGATTTCCCAGCGTTTTCTAAAATATATTTACATATTATTTACAATCGTTTCTGAGTAGACTTGAATAAATGAACTCCGGAATGTCAGAAGCTCTGAAATTAAATTTCTGAATAGATTGAATAGAAAAAGAATAAATTGCATATAGATGTGTATACATATACATTCTTATACATGTCATATACATCTAGATAGAACATATTTAAACTATTTCTGTGATGTTAATGCTGAAAAGAAGCCGTCATTTCATTAAATGCGCGTACGCATACATCACATGTGCATAAATGCAAATTTAAAATAATCTCTTTTATTTATCATCGAGGACTTGATATCTCAATGAATGTTTACGAAAAGAATGTCAGAGAGAGAGAGAGAGAGAGAGAGAAGAATAGAAAGAAGAAATTCACAATTTGCTCACGACATTTTTTGCGAGATATTTTTTCCTTCTGCGGTTAATCGAGATATAAAATCGATATATGGTGCCTTAGTTCTCACCTTTTTCATTTTCTGTCAGAACATCACCAGCATTAACCATCGTGAGGAAGAACACGGACACAACTGTCACACGAAAACCCGACAGCAACAGGTGAAAAACATTGGACGATACGTTACATTCTCTCGAATTCAAATCTGTGTTGCTTCGTGGCAGCACTGATACAGTACCGACAACATTGTCAGAAAGAAACAAACGTTTGCTCGAGTAAAAGGGAGCGGGGCGGGAGGGAGGGAGGGAGGGGGGCAATAAAGATTGATCGATGTTCTGATCAAAAAATATCACGCAAGTCTTTTTACGATTATATCTCCTGTGTTCTTTCTGTTATTTTCCTATTTATTTCCTTTTTATTTCCGACATCCGATTACACGTATCCACATATCGTTTTGAATCTAAGTGTAAAACGTGCAACCACGAGGGGTAGGAGCTACTTGCTCCACCAGAAAGAGCAGATCCAAAGTGCAGAAAGTACAATTTGAAAATATTAAACTTTCATATGATAATAACTGATGTCTCCTCCTCGGAGTCGTATTGCGTCATCTATTATTTCTGATAAAAGGGGATGCACATTAAACAAGCATAGAATTTCTGTTGAATTTACCGAATAACAAGTAGCTCAGTTACAAATGGAGTAGAATAAACAAATAGAGTAGAACTCGCACTCTTGTCTTATTTGAACATATCTGTTCTCATACGCGCAGCTCTCCGCCAGAAATATCTGAAAGATCGGCATTCTAGCCTGTGGGAGCCTCCCGTGCCCTTGAACAATGTCCTTATTTCGCGAGCTTTGAGAGATCCGATGAGATTAATCTACACCGGTTATGTACTCGCGGCAGACTTCACGTCGAACGTACCGCACATTCTCAGAAACGCTCGCAATAATTTGCGCGCATTATCAAATCGGGGTTTCATCTTCTCCTTCAGCGATCGCGCTCGTCATTTTGATCGGAAATGTCTTTCTTCCACGTCGCAGGCGATTGCTAGGACGCAACTTGCGCAGCGTACGCTAATGATGTTAAAGCAGGCGATGAGAGTCGGATGAACGCAATAGGAGAGAGGGAGGATAAGGAAGAAACACAAGAACGGTAGCGAGAGGGGACGGAAGCACGGACGGAGATAAAGTGCTTGACCCTCGCCCTCCAATGACCTGTCAGAGACCTATCATTCCACTAAATTCACTGACGTATTCTGTCCGTTCAGTCGAACGCGTGCACGCACGCCTACACCGATCAGTCGTCGTTGTTGCTCGTCGTTATCCAGTGTTAAGTATATATATATCCGTTAAAAGAGAAAGATCAACGGGAAGACGAAATGTAAACTAATCCTGTGAAAAATTATGTTCCGTGAGGTCAATTAAAGTACATAAGTTTTTAAGGAGAAAAGAGAACAAAGGAAGAAGAAGGGGAAGAAGAAGCGTAGAGCAAAATCTTTGACGAAGAAATCACAAAGGAGAAGAAACCTAGCAGTGAAGAGACTGTACTGAGAATTTGCAGATCAGCTTGATTCTTTGACGCTTTAGATAAAGCATAATAGTGATACCTTGCGATATTAATTTTTGACACGTCAACACGTCAACTGCGTCGCGATATTTTTGGAGGAAGAAAGAGAAATATAAACAATCATGCGGCGTAAATTTCGTTCGATTCGATCGGAAATGCAGACGCACACGGTGGTCCTCTTAATGATATGCTATTTCCTATGTTCTCTATGCGCGAGCGACGAGATAAAAGCAGGCGATGTCGCATCCTCGATGAGTATGACGTTCTTTGATAAATTTGATCTTTTATGCTTATACTTCCCCTATATTATTTCCTAACTAGCATTTGCGTTCCCGTATATATGACAAAATTACGTTACGTAATATACGACACACATACGCGCGTATGATCAACTATTATTTTCTGATGATACTGTACAAAGAGGGCTGCAATGTTTCTGCGCTTGTTTTTTAAATATGACTAAAAATCTGAATGGACTTTCGAAAAATGATTTTTTTATACTTTCATATTTGTAATATAGATTTGTAACGTGGATTATTTATGATATAAAGATACAGATGCCGCTTGTGATCAATTATTTGTAGATCGGACACGTTAATCGGACTATTTGCATCCACATCTGACATTATCTCTTACGCAGACGATATATCTTCTTTGCGCAATAAGTTCAAAGAACAGTTGTAGTGTAGACCATAGCGCAAAATACACTTTCGCGATTTGTAGATATCGTTTATTAATTTATTGAAAAACTAACTAGACCTACACAAAAACAATTTATTTCTGGAAATAAAAATTTTGTATAATTTCAAGATTGAAGCGATTTTATGAGCTTGATTTTAATATTATTCTGATTAATATTACTTTGATATCATTATTAGTAGCATTATCATTATTAGTTAATGCTGCTATACCTTTTAGACGAGAGCCATGCAATAGCAGTGGGCGAGCAACGGCTTGGAAATCAAATTCGCGCATTCTTAAAGCATTATCAACAAGACGATCCTGTTGGACTTCCGGGCGCTCCGATACCAGATCCAATGCCAGTGCCAGATATGAAGCATTCCTTTTCCATGTACACGATGAATTTCAAACAGATAAACGTTTACGGATTGTCCATGTTCCGTATCGAACATGTAGAATCGGAATTAGCCCACATGCAGGTAAATAACAAAAATCATTAAACAAGAAAAAAAAATATATATATATATTTTTATATATTGATTTTTATATATTGTATATATTGATGATTTTTTTAATTACTTTAGATTACATTATTAAAATAATTATTATTTTTAAATATATATGTATATACATATAAAGATCAATTATTTTTCTACGATTTAATATAAAAATCTACTTTAATTGCAAAAATAAATAAAGAATTTCGAGAAGGAGATCATATCTGTATTGTTCTAATATTCTTCTATATATTACTTCACTTTCTTCACTTATTTGATTTTCATGTATTTTATATTTTTTAATTTATTATATGTATATATATATACACAAAAATTATATTAAAGTTCAGAAATAACAAAGGATTATATCTTGATATAGTAATTTGCATCAATATTAAATAACTATACAATCTGGCAGCATCAGTACAAAGTATACAAAACTCACGAACTTGTATATCCGTGTCACGTTTCGTGCAAACGTAATAGAAATATGATAACTGCTACGTTGCCCTACTGTCATGCAATATAGTAAAAATGAAATGTTTGCACAACGTAATACAAAACTATTATATTATTATTGTGTTGATAGAATCTGTCTTTTGAATTAAATAATCTGCCTATTCAGGAATGTTTTACAAATATTCTCTCGCAAGTGGTCTTCTTGCTTTTTTTTTTATCTCTTTTTATTAATACTCCATTTTTTATATGCATGTTTTGCATTTATTTATATTCTTCATATTATTTATATATTATATTATATCATACATATCTAGAAATACTACATTTATATTATCGTATCTATTACATATTATATTTTTATATACTCGTGATGCTTATTTCTTCAATTTTGATATCTTTACCATAAATGCAAAAGGTAAAAGAGTGCGTATGTTTAAGGTATCCGTCGCAGTAAGCATCAATAAGCTTGATATTCGTGGATTATACACGCTAGCATCTTGGCTCTCTAGATCAGCGGGTGATTTTACGGTGGAACTCACTGGCGTGAACGTTGAGGGTATTGCGAGACTAGAAGTTGGCGCTGACGGTAAACTACAGGCCCAGGACATCGATATGGATCTGACCTTTGAAAAAATTGATTTAGACTTTAAAAATCTAGGATTCCTCGGTTCGGTCTTTCAAGGTGTCATTAATTCTGTCGGTGCCTTCATTTTCGACAGCATTAAACCATTCATATTGAAGGAAGTAAATACAAACGTGAGGTACAATGTATTTTTTAATGTATATTTCTATTCCTTCTTTCTCTTAGATAGTTTATACAATAATTCACGCGGTGAATGTTCCAGAGGTGAAGTGAATAAGCAAATATCTCAATTACCGCAATATTTCCCTAATTCGATTTCACCCTTCGACATGGCGGTCGCGGAAGCTCGCAAACAAGTTTCCCAAATGGGCTACGATCCATATAGATTAAAGGATTACAGCCAAAGCGTCGGTATATTTACCATGACTTCATCACACACTTGGATCACTGGACTGTCTAGCTTTTACCGCATGGGAAACATAACTATTACCATGGAGCAGAAAACCGTAAGCGGCTCTTTGAAAGTTCTATGTTCTAATTATAAAAGAATCACGTATGTGATTTCAAACTTGAGATACGTAATATGTTAACTGATTTGTCTCGATTAAAAAAAAATCTTGAAGATATTTCCGCAATAGCATCGCTGAAACAAGCGTATAAGCAGCGCAGAAGAATCTCGTGTTTCAAAAAGCGGTTTCAGCGATCAATTAATTCAGACAAATCGAATAATAAAAAGATAACCAAATTTAAATCTTATTTAATAAATATCTGATCACGTATCAGCGCATCATGTAAATATTGATTGTGGTACTAATACGGCGCAAAACGATTATATTATCATAATTGCATTAATCATCGTGTAAGATTACATAAGATTACGTAAGATTACGTTTCCGAGTCAACGCGACACATTTGGTGATCGAGAGAACGCAAAAACAGATTGATCGATTTTGGATTCCACGTGCATGCGTGGGCAGATGTTCGCTCACTGCGATATTCATGCGGACTATAATGCTTCACAGATGTACGCGCTTTTGGACATCGGTACTCAAAAGCTGGAAGGTAAGACGCATTGGGAGGTAAGCGTGATCGGTGGCTTTCTGTCACGCGCCGGCACCGTATCCTTCACTGTAGAATACTTCCGAGCGCAGTTAAAGTTAGGCCAACCATTGGATACACGAAAACGCGCTATCCTAGAGGACCTTGAACTTGAACTGGGCAACATTCAGGCAAGAATCCATGGGGCCGGCACGATCGATTATCTCGTAGAAGCGGGTATTAATATACTGCCGAACCTTTTAAGGTAATGATGGTGGCTTTATATAAATATGCGCGCAGCGCCTGATCCTCAAGGCCAATTCTATAATCAGTGATTCTCTAATTCTGATCGAATAACAATGAGCATAATGAAATGTGCATGTAAATAAGAAAACCAGAAAAACTATTGATTGCATTCGCTACAAGAAAGTTTTCATGTTCCTTTTGTTCTTAAATTTTCTAAATTGCTTTTTAATTTCTTTTTTTAATTGTCAAACTATTCAAATTAAAACAATACATTTTCTACATGAAAACGTAAACATTTTAACATTTCTATTTTCTGATATATTTATTTATCAGATATCAAATCATGGATGCAATCGAAGGGCCATTAAAGAGACGTATACAAGAAGAACTGAACAAGATAGATACTGAGAAATTGATTGAAGAAAAAATTCCGGAGATAGAAAAACAAGCCAGATGGATGCACGATTTTATACCTGCAGAAAAGATTATTTTAGAAGAACCGATGCCGCCACAAGATCAAGATCAAATGCCATTCTCTGAGAGCGAGGAAGATCGAGGACCATCATAAAAAAATATAATCCATAATTAAATAGGAAAATACGTTTTTATAAATTCGAATTCATTTTGAACGCTCAAAAACTCGGGACAAAATATATAACCTTGTGTATATATTTCCATACGTGTGTCTGCTGCTCTATACTAAAAGATCGTGTTTAATTTGTGATTTTTATTTTTGTTCAATAAAAACAAAGTAGAATAAATTTCGGTAAAAAATTGTAACTCAATTCTTAAATTTGAATGTCTCTAACTATCGTGAATTTGATCCACAGTTACAGCAAGTTTTTTGCTTACGATGTCTACTTTTTTAATATAATTTCTCATGACACACTCTTATATATGTTCTATGTTCTATGAATGTACTCTGTATATATACGTATACATTCTCTTGTATGCATAGACATATATACGTATCTTTTAAATTGCTTTCTGTGTTACATAACACAGGAATAGAATGTTATAGTAAATATATACCGTTTAAGATAGTCTTTACAATAGACAAATAGATGATAGATAATATACGATCTATATCATAGATCTCGATTAGAATAAATCAGAATAAATTGTTAAAATTTTTATTGTACTTTATTTTTATGTCATCTTCTATATCGACTTGTAATTAAATTATAAATGCTCACATTAATGCTCACATTAATGCTTACATTCGAAAGTATCGATCGTAACTCGTAATTAAATCGTCGAAAAAGAAATTTATACACACTAAACACGAAATAAATATTAATTAAAAATTAGCTAAATGTAATCTAAATTAAATGTAATTCAACTAAAATCAAGATTAAATCATATTGAAAAAATATATCAACAGTATATATTACAAAATTATGATATGAAATATTAATAATAATAATAAATTGTAAAATGTGCGCAAAGATTTAAAGAGTAAAAAACAAAGAAACGTTTAAGATTAGATTGAAATAAAATCTTTAATGAAAAATGTATTAATAAGATAACATATGATGCAATATTATATATTATATAAATATTATATAAATTTCTAAAAAGCAAACGAAAACTATAAATATTTCGCAAAATTATATTAATATCAAATGTGGAATATGTCATCGCCTAAACACTATTCGTTTCAAAATATCAATATAAAATTATATTACATAACATTTACATTACATCTCAATTATTTCTTTTTAGCTAATGACGGCTGCAATTAATGCAGCCTAATCTATCTACGTTGTTTTTGTACATCTTACAACTTGCCAAGAGAAGCATTGTTACATAAATGATTTACATATAATTTATTAAGCGATAACACGAATAAGTTAAACTAGCATCTATACAAGAATAAATTTTACAAGTTTTGCAGTTACATTTTTAGTATGATAGAAATTAGAACAATGGTGACTTGATCATCGAAATTCATAAATTGATATTACGTAACGCTTAATAGTGTTATGAGACTTTATAATCATATTCTTTACAGTGCAATATCCGTATATCGATGTACATATCCGTAAAGAAGTCGAATAATTTCAAAAAAAGTAAAGAAGTCGAATAATTTCAAAAGCCTTTATAATAAAGATGTTCGAAGGGCATGCGAGAATTCCAAAGGCTAATTAATTGTTTCCATTTAACCGATTTCCTGTTTTTTCTTTTTTTTTTTGGATCTCAAAATATAGAACTGAAATATAGAAATATCAAAACAATCAGTTGGCAAATTATTGGCCTCGAAGATATTTTAAATAATATCCCGAATGTTTCTCGTGTTTATCTCTGAAATCCCGGGCCATTTTTACGTCAGTAATTTTTGCGCATTATGAAGCCTTGATGGCCGATATGTAATTTCGCCGAATAGGTAGGATTCGTTCGCCTGGTGCAGGCAATACCAATCTGGGTGCCGTGATCGTCAAAATACCGTCAGACGAAAGACTGGGCCTCACATGACCGATATCGTAACCCCTGGGAAGAAGGTAACGACGCGTGAATTGACGCGACACATAGCCGTGTCTATCCTTCTTCTGCTCGTGTTTGCCCTCGATGGTGATACACCTGTCATCCGTCCGTACGGTGATCTGCTCCGGTGAGAACTGCTGTACATCTACGATTATCCGATATTTGTCTTCGTCATGTTCGACCGTCGCCGACCCACCCACTTGGCGATCCAAATTCTCAAAGATATCTCGCCACGGTCGAAATACATTGCCAAACGATGGTGGTTTTTGCCATAGATTATCGTCATGCAGACTCAACCGCCGGAAATGCTCTTCTATATCACGATCATAGCGGTCCATCTCATCCCACCAGTTGCGGAAGATATCTCTCGGTATCAACGCCATGATTTCCTATAGGAAAACATGTGACGTGATGCTTAGTCTAAGGTTTTTTCCTTCTTAAAAATTTTTCTTCCTTGCTGTTATAATTATGTTCTCTTACGCTGGAGAGATTATCAAATTTGAAACAGTTTTTGCTACAAAGATTGCCAAGTCATTATTTGGTTTTGCCGTTTACATAATATCTTTCTTACAGGTAAGATCCATAAGAAAATTACATGATAAATATTTCTAATATGTATCTCTATAAATATTTAATTCACATAAAATCTATAGTAAAAAATTATGACATTCTGACAAAGTATTTTTCACATAATAAATGATATAGCATTCATAATTTCTTTTATATCGTATAAATATCGTATAAATTGCGACATATGTGACTTTTCCAAGTTTTCAGAAGTTTTTAGATTTTTAGAAATATTCTTGCACGATTCAAAGGCATTTTTTCAATAAACATTTGCTCACGTCACATATCACGCCAAAATAAAATGTCATAACAATTAAATATGATAATTCAATTAATTTGTAATTTATAATTATCATTAAATAATTCAATAACACGCGCATAACATAAATCCGTGAAAGACAAACTAATTATACATGCCTTATTCTATTCAAGTCACTTGCGTTCCTCACATAAATACAAAATTATTGGACAGCAATTTATTCGACAGTTAATTAGTGTTCTACGAAATCACTTGTTAAACTGCGCAATAAAGTTATTATGAAGTTCGCGATCCTTCAAACGTGATTTCCACTCTGCAACTAACTGCGCAATAGTGACCAGTACATCGATTTATATTTGATTTGCCGCTCTACTCAACTTCGCTTCGTTCAATCGCGCAGTACGCATGCGTACGCATTATCGAGAATTTTCGCCCGCAATTCATTTGACATACGTTCGCTAATTTTTTCGTTGCTTCTAGTAACATTATGTTTTTCAAATTGAAACATATCTTTAGATTATATATATATATATTTCTTTTCTCGAAAATAATATATATATATACACTATTGTACACTAGATACATACATATATTATTCGCGAGAAAATTTACGATATTCCATGCATAATTCAAATTCAATATTTATCATTCGCAATCAATCAAAATAAACAAGAAAATCTTGATCAAATGTTCCGTATATCAATATATACATAATATCAAATATTATTATACTAATAGCTCGATTATCACAATTAGATATAAAAAATATATATACATATAAGATATGTTTTAACATTTTTTAAATTCTCACTTACAAATAACTATATAGATATAGATAACTATATAGATCACTGTATAGATGTTCACCTGTTATCTTACTTCTCTAATTGAATATCATATTTATTTAGGAATTATTCTAACGACAGTTTCAATTCTCTGTAACCGATGGTAAGACCTTGTACGGATTCAGAATACCATTCGGATCCATCAATTTCTTCAAATCGTACATCATCTCGATTTCGGAGGAATTTTTGCTCAAATAGAGATATTTAGTCTTCTTGAAGCCGATACCATGCTCAGCACTGATGCTACCGTAATGCTGCGACACATATTCGAAAATAAATGGTTCCAACTGTGCAGCCACGTCTGCGTAATATTCTGGTATGGAAACTTGTACATGTATATTTCCATCGCCTAAAGGAGAAAATAGTTTGCGAATTTCAGGTATATTATAATTCTTAGCGATTTATTCATCTTTATTTATGAAAGCATTGTACCTAAATGGCCGTAACCGCTGATCCTGATGACACGAGGATCTTGTATTCGTTTTCGAAGTACTTCGACGACTTCGTAGAAAGATGAGAAAGGCAGAGAAATATCATATTTGAAGACGTAACCGTCGCGAAGAACGCCCTCGCTAATTCTTTCTCGAAGTGCCCATATATTCTGTAGAAATTAAAGTTTAATATTAGAAGCCGAATTGGAAAATATTCTCTAAAATTTCGAATCTAAACTTTTTTATTTAAAGAAATTCGAATGTCGCGTATATATTTTTTCCAATTCAATCAAATTTTTACTCTAAATAGTACAGAATGATAAAATATTTTCTACTATTTTTCAATGAAAGTTTCTATCCGAATTTCCGTATTCTATCCAAAGAATTCGAATATATGATTCATATATAATTCTTTTTCGAATACATACGTTAAACTTTGTCGTTTCATTAGTTAAAGTACCATCCTCAATGATGCAATCATTAATTGCTTTTTCCACAAACGCGGAGAGCTTCTCTTCGTCGTGGATCAGATTGATACCGGAAGTCTCGATAAGCATGTAAAATTCGTGGCCATTCTCGCTCGTTAATGGATTCTTTAAGCCCAAATGTTTAATAGAAACGTCCAGAGATAATCGGTCCATCATTTCGCAAGACGACAATATTTCACCAAGTTCATATTTCGCCAGATGATAAGCTTTTAATACTTTATCAAAACTCGTCAACCCTACAAAAATAATATAATTTATATACAGCATATTTAAAAGTTCAAGTTCTTTCTGTATCGACGGAGTTTTGTACTAAGAAATGGCAAATAATTTAACTTGTACATTAATCTCTATAAATAATCTCCGTCAATACCGTCAAAATATTTTATATTTCTTGTTATTATTGCATCTTCTTATATCTACTCTATCTATTTTATTACATACCTAGAAATGCAACATTCACGGCTTTTGGTAAGGGTGGACACTGGATAGCTACTTTGGTCACAATTCCTAATGTTCCTTCCGAACCGATAAACAAATGTTTTAAATGATAACCAGTGTTGTTTTTCTTCAGTATATTCAGCGCATCCACTATATTACCATCTGCTTTCACCTGAATGTACATGAATGCATTTACATACATGTTTGGCACAATTAAAACAATATATAAAAATATCATTATAATAAAATAATCATTTACAAGCAACGATTTATATATGATCTTCAAAACTTGTGTTCAAACCTACCGCCTCAATTCCCAGAACATTTCCATGAAGATTACCATAACGCAAAAGTCGCAATCCGCCCGCGTTAGTGGAAACGCAACCCCCAATCAAACAGCTGCCTTTAGCTCCAAGATCCAAGGGCATCATCAATCCGAGCGGGGTCAAGTGATTCTCCAAGTCCTGTAAAACGCAGCCAGCCTCGCATGTCAATATACCTGATACCGGAAATATTTATGCTCTTAGCATAATGATAAGAACAGAGAAATAATCTTGATCGTGCGATCTGCAATAATCTCTTTTATCCCACATCTTCCCTGTTCGATCTTAAACATCACAATATAAAGTCTGTTTTATATGTAAGAACATTGTATGAGATAGAAGTAGCATCACGGAACATGGGACACAGCTATATAAATATTATATATCTTGTATAAAACTTTCGAAGAGCTATCTTTGAATAGACTTCTGTATAAACATATGTTTAATCGTACGCTAATTGTACTTGCCATCTACCTGCCAATTCATTCGTGTCCAAGATCTTATTCATGAGTTTCATTGAAATGACGATTTCGTCAAATACCGGATTGCTACCTCCTACGAGACCGGTGTTACCACTTTGCGGACAAACCGCTAATCGCTTCTCGTTGCAATATCTTAATATGGCTGATACCTCAGCAGTGGATGTCGGCTTTAACACTAATCGACTAGCACCTGCAAATTAAATGCATCAACACTATCAACACATCTTCATTGATAAATTAAAAGTAAAAGACTTTCAAACTTGAGATATTTCAAGATAAATAAA
This sequence comes from Eciton burchellii, assembly GCA_020341155.1. Lineage (NCBI taxonomy): Eukaryota > Metazoa > Arthropoda > Insecta > Hymenoptera > Formicidae > Eciton > Eciton burchellii. The sequence continues at coordinate 534,526 of JAHMML010000014.1, forward strand.
ATAAGAGAAGAAATGACAATTTGACATCTTTCTGTTTTAATCCTCTCGTAATGATACGCATATGATATGCATATTCAAATAGAATGTATTTAAAAAAATGTACTCGAAAAACGAGAAAATAGCGTTCTAAAGACATACTAAAAATGGCATACTTTGGGGAATTTGTCTTACTAAATTATTTATCTTACAATAATATTACAATAGTCTGTTAATTGTTATGACTGATTTCAAAAAATTTCGTAATTGAAGCTATTTTCCCGCGTCCATCTGCCAAGATCCACTTTGGCGCGCTACAGTTTGATTTCACCTCTAACGGTCCTGGGGAAATCGATGTTGTAACTCTCGCATTCATCCGGATCCACAATAAGTCGATTGGCACCGAGCAAACCGTCGAAGAAGCGAACGTCGGCGTCCGAAATCATGTTATAAGAGCCGCGTTGGATCTGATATCTGACCGATGTTAATTCAGGGAGCTTCGCGCCGGCCGAATAGCAGCGACGTAAATCTGCCGTTTTCTTCAGGCATCGCCAAAACGAGACGCTCATCAGTGTGCCTTGCGTCCCGATCATTCTGGTGATTCGGCTGTTGATCTATGAAAAGAAAAGCGTCCATGATCAGAATCTCGCCTAAATATTGCATATTTATCAATTTGATGCAAAGATCTTTGTACATAAATCTTTATATGAGATATTGGAGATCGATGTGGCGAACGATCGATCATATCTCGTGCTCGACTCGGCTAAAAATAATTAAGTACTGAATATTAATCAAATGAACGAATAAATAAAATAAAGAATCTTAAACTGATTATATCTGAAGAACAACAAATTGGAATATTTTCAATTTCTTTCTTCTCCTTTTTATTTTTTTTTTAAGTTAATTACTGGGTAACCGATCGAAACTGCTGCCATCTTCAAGTCACGTATCAATTTCAATGCCCGAACACGCATTATCGACGTGACTCCTTTATCATAAAATAAATTTATCCCTTTATCATAAATCGAGTATAGCGAACCGTTCGTTGTAAAATATTGATATTTCGTAAATATTCATACTGAAATTCGCGCTTAATTAACTTAATTAACTTTTGCAATGTTTAATTAATACCTAACCGCATGTACCGTAATATATTCTTTGATTTATTATTACATAACTTCTCCGTTTTACGAGCAAAAGCTTTACTTTCCATTTTAACGGAATATCTTGTTATAATATAACGAAACATATAACAGAGATTTGAAATCTCTTTCCCTCTCTCTCTCTCTCTCTCTCTCTCTCTCTCTCTCTCTCTCTCTCTCTCTCTCTCTCTATATATATATATATATATATATATATATATATATATAGAGTATATATCTTGCCTGGAATTAATTCGCTAATTTCCATCTACGATCGTCTTGTTCCTTGTCTCAATAAATAAAAGATATGTGTTCCCAAACTCTCTGGTCCCAAACCCTCTCTCTCTCTCTCTCTCTCTCTCTCTCTCTCTCTCTTTCCGATTAGTTGGTTATCATTACGGTATGCTCACTGTGGTACAATAGTGTTCTACGAACACTATTAGGAGATTGCAAAACAATCGTCTGTCGTAATAATGCCAGAAGAGTGTGTTCGTACCACTTCGCCGTACCGGCGCTACAATGATTAAGGCGTGGCTATCTTAGTATTGCTATTTATAGCCGGATATGCATGCCGGATAGCGTACCTGATTATGCACCTGATCGTGCAGAAAAAATGCAATTCATCAAAGGAATTAGTATAAAATTGCACGCGTCTCGCGACTGATGCAATGACGCGCGCCGTAAGCGGCAAGCGCGGAGCCAAATTAATGAATACGAATCCACCGTCAGTAATCTGACTGCGTTTTACACGTTGAAATCGAATGAGCTTCATCGTGAGCAGGAACCTTTAGTAAGCGCTTGGAGTAATGCCTTCTCCAAGAATGGAACGGGCCACCGTTCATTGCGACATTCAAGTGCCGATATTAATTATATTTTGCCATCGAGCCCGCTAATGGCAATTCTGAGAATGCGAGATCGCTAAAGGATTTAGAAACGAACGAACTCAACGACCGCCCCCGGAATTGTAGTCGCAGTTCGCGAATAAGCGAAGTACGCACGAGTATCATGCGCGAATGTGCATAAAAAAAAACTAGCCGATCGATAAATTGTCCATATTTGGCGGTGTATTATCAAAACGCGGCGAGATTCAAGATCAAACGATTCGAGCGCTGTTATCAAGATATCTCAAAGAACTTCCTCGATTAATCGTGAATACGGAATCAAAATGCGGATATCAAAATGATACGATGGCCGTATGTTAAGCCGTATGTTTTCCTAATTCACGATTCTAAAACTTCTTCTGGTGCTCGAATATGACAGATACAATTATCATTCCTGGAAGATTATTATTATTATCTCATTTCATACATCTAATTACTATCAGATTACCATATCCTCATATATATATATATATATATATATATATAATGATCATGATATTTCCAACTGCGGCTATCGACTCCTTCAATACTTTTTATCTAAAACAATTGCATATGACGTCAATGTCGTGCTATTTCGCAAATCATCATGGATTACGAATACGGATTGCTTTTTTCGGAAATTTCGGAAAAACGCCAAACGATTAGCAACCAAAATTAGCAACCGGTCACTGCCAGAAATACCTTCATTTAGAAATCGTTAGAAGCTTCTAAAAAAAGAACTTTACGCCAATTTCAGTATTATCGCAATTAGTCCCCTTTTAGTATTCGCGAACGCGATGCAATTCCGCTTAATCGCGGGACAAACGATACGTTTATTTCTGCTTAGCAAATTGCGTATAATCAAGTCAAGCATAACATAAGGACGTAATATTTAAACTAACTTTTTTATCTCATTATAAAAAATATTTACGTTGGAAGGAGGACGAGGAGCGCTCTTTGTATATCTTGATAAATTCTTTTTATCGTTCCAGTCGATTCCTGAAGATAAGAGTGAGGAAATCTCTTCCATTTTCGCCATATGACGACGATATTTGTATCGATAATTTCCAATATTTCGTTTGCCCTATAGAAATATGCCCTAGAAATATTCCTTATAATGTCAATTAAATACTGACGCGTAAATCGTGATATTCTTTCGGCCCTGTGATCATCTTTCCCAATTCCTCGATGCATGATTTGATGCATCTGACGCAAAATCTGATGCAGAAAAAGGACAATCGTGCTATGCATAGGTAGACTTGAATATGTTATATATTAGCAATTTTCGGATTAATAATAAAATGTATTCCTCGATAATGTTCCATGTAATTTATTGATTCACGATAACTCGATTCGCTCATTAGCCTGTCCGACTGCGAGATCGGCCAGGCAAAAATTGGCAGGAGAAGGTAAATTATTAAGAACTTAATTTTAGGCTGGCAAGTAGGTGGGAAATGGAAATAAAGAATCGATGAAACTTAAATCTTAAATATCCAATCGATAAATCTGTCGCGTCGTTATTTAAGTGACGAACGTAAGTTGGTTTCATTATAGCCAAATTATAGGTTCGGATAATATATGCAAAAAGGAAAAATACTCATCGAAGTCATTAGAAATGCAGATAATCGCTAACGTGCCAATAATACAGACTGTGTATTCAGGCTCATAATATACAAAATATGCAGATATTATTAAGAGACTTTTTTCTTCTCAAATATAAGACTTCTCTGTTAAAGTATGTCTTCTTGTATATCGAAAATTAAAATTTGTAATAGGGAATAAAAATATATTCGATATGGATAGCTGCGTCAGAGAAGGATGTACTGTGAGAAATTGCACAATTCTTTCGCGACATCCGCAATATAAATAGATTAACTCGTAATCGGTTCCATGAAATTGTAACGATCTACCATTACGGTCGCATTGCGTAAAGAATGTGCTGAATAAAACGAGATTACAGCTATGTAACGCTCTTATTACTAAATCTATTGCAGTTAAATTATTTACTTATTAAATTAAATTAAATATAAAAAGTAAGATCATCCAAGCACAAATTTACCAACCAAATTTAAAACGGCAAACAGAAAATCTCATAATTATTCGTGATAATTAATTGTGCCAAATTAATGTGACATTACATTTAAGGAATTAATATATACATAATAATTCGGTATAATAAAAAGGACAACAATTCTGTCGATGTTATAAAATGAACATTACAGTTCTGTGCGACGAAAAGAACGCATTTTTAGTATGCCCAGACCCAATGGGCCTATCATGGCATTCCAATGTTATGCAATTATGCTTCGCCTTCTTCACTTCGGTTGCTTCCATTTTCTCGACGTTAATTCGAGGACCGATCGGACGAGCATCGGATATATTATAACCTACAGCGAATCTTTTGATGGGAAGCCCTCCTACTCCTGCCCCTTCCCGTCGTGTATCACCAAACGATACACAGCGGTATATTATCGCGCAGAGGACAATGTGGGGAAAAGAGGTCAGGGGAAGGGAGGGAAAAGGCGGGCGGGTGCGGAAGGAGGAGATGGTGGAGAAACGAGCCTGCGGTAGAGAGGCAAACGCGATGGACACGTAAAGGGAAGAAAGAACTTTCCAGAGTAGGAGAGAGAAGACGCTGAGAGATCGGGCAGAGTATGCGGAGTGGGAAGGGAACCAATCGTCGCGATGACTTAACGTGTGTATGTAGCGTTCATGCGCACCGATGTATACATCTGTATATGTATACTATAAAGTCAGGCACACATGAATACGAGCATTTTCAGCGGCAAATCATATGCATATACAAATACATATGGATGATCGCACGCACACGTATCAGACTCATATATATAATGCGTAGTGGTCGTATATGGTAGCGACAGCAGCTATATCGAGAGATTCGAGAAAATCCGAGGAGCGAGTGAGAGAAAGACATTCCCCCTCCGAACATAGAGCTGCGCATGCGCCATTGAGAGATGACGCTACACGCGCTAACCGTATCGGCCAGGCCAATTCCTCAGTGGCAGCCCGAATCATTAACTTGTTTCCTTAGCAACCTCGTGCGACTCACACTATTGGTTGAACAGCCATCCCCACTCGCGAGCTCCCACGCTCTGCCGGTCGAACAGCAAACTACAGATGCGACATGCTCCATCGTTCTTAACGATATACATATATGCGACTATAGAATATAGTATCTTGGTATCTGGTGTCACCTCCCGCCCGACCCTTGCTACGGGCACACACACATGCACATAATAGCGTACGGCACGCGCGCGCGACATTCATGCAGAGACTTGGTTACTGGGATTGGTGCAGCCGACTCTTCCTACCCAATGCGCGATACGTCCTACCGTCGTGTCTCGCGTCGAAATCCGAGACCCGTATTGGGAGATGAACGATAAATTAGTTGTATTTCATATCGGTTATTTCTTTTGCCTTCTATTCGGTTAGGAAATTATGTCGAGCTTAAATCATCGTCGCGTAGAATTAGATACTATAGTAGAAAGATTTTTAATTATCTTTATTATCCAGATTGTGATAAGCGAATAGTAATAATCATTGTAGATAAAATCATTAACGATGCATATAAAATAATATATACTATTTTATTTTTTATTATACTAAAATAGAGAAATATATAAAGAGACAGAAAAATTTTCAATTCTGACATTGCCAAATTAATATATTCTACATCTTTGATGCATCCGAAAATAAATCCTTATGCTTTTGGCAAAATAGTGCATCATGCATAGAAATCCCAATATCTCAAAATTAGAGTTTCCTAAATATTGATAAAAACAACGCGACGCGTATCAGAAAACGAGATACTGAGGCATTTTTCAACAGTGTATCTTGTTGTATATCTCGTTCTATTAAAAAAATAATCAGGGATAGCTAATTGGAATATACTGATTGGATAGAAAATTTCTACAGGAGCGCAATGAACCAATAGCATGCGGTTCCTGTTCCCGAGTTTCGCTACATATTCAGCTTAGAGACAGTAGTATCAGGACCGTATCGCATTTTCATGAGACCCTGGGTGCCTAAATCGTTTAGCCTAATTTAATTAATATTGGACACTAACACTAATACATATGCCTTTAGACAATTTTAAATAAATATTAAATATATTTTAATAAAAATTACAATTTGAATGCTATACATTAAAGACAAAAAAAGATCGTAATATGATATGAATTTACATGCACATGAATATTTAATTATACTCGTAAATTTATCTTATGCAAATAATAAGAAAATTTATTCATGTTGTATTGGAATAACACTTACTTATTTTGTTACTAGAAAATGAAAATAATTTAATAAAATGAAATAATTACACAGTGAATGAAATATATAGACAGAAATATAACACAGAAATATAAATTAATCATACAATTTTCATGCTGTTTCTCAGCATATCGATACGTCTTTGAATTAAGAAATCTAGTTGTACAAAGAAACCAAAAATGTTTTTCTTGAGATTTCATATTGAAAGAGAGGAAGATAAAGAGGAACAGAGAGAGAGAGAGAGAGAGAGAGAGAGAGAGAGAGAGAGAGAGAGAGAGAGAGAAAGAGAAAGAGAAAAAGAGGGAGAGGAAAGGAAAAAGAGAAAGGAGTGCAAGTTTATACGTATTTAAAATTTTATATGAATAGCAACCACACGAATTAAAAAGAAATAAATATGAAGAAATGTATATTTAAAATTTAATTGTATAAATCATGAATAAGCTATTGTATCTGACTGCAATTTTTATATTTATTTTAATACTTTATGTACATAATATACGTAAAATTATATATGTGAGTGTGAATTAGATGATAAAACTGTTGATGATATAAAAAATGTTAACATAATGTAACGTAAGCAGTATGATATATAAATATAATCATACGTTACTCTTATAATTAAACATTTATACGGAGATTGCAATATCAACTAAATATGTACATAATTAAACAAGTTGATAATAAATAGTTTCTTTTCTATTGTAATTAAATTTAGTTCAGAAGAAAGAAGAAATTTTAAAAAAATCGCTTTGCAACATAAAACCAGGGCACTTGGGAAACTTTGTACATTCCTGCCAGTATCGCATACGTCACGCTGGAAATATGGATAGCCTATAGAGTCGTATACGTATATGACTCCAAGAGCGGTGTGTGTGTCACAGGACGGCTGAGCGCGACGAAGCGATGAAGAAAGAGAGAACATGAGAGTACCGTTAGTGAGCATGCGCCTATAGCCATCATACACGATGGCCCCGCCTTTCTCAGTACGAACGATGCCTTTGGGATTTGTCCTCGTCGAACCAATCAGCAGGCGCACTAGGTGCTGTGCGACGTGCGGGGAGAAAATAATGGTGGAAGGGATGGCATGTCGGGGGACGCGCGGGTAAGTTGGAAATGGTCATGTTATACCGTGTGGGGCAGTGATGTAGCCAGCTTCGACAGTGATATGATAGAAGTGGCCAATAACGAGCTTCAAAAAATCTCATAATCTATCAATTTTTCCAAGTGATGTGCGAAAGAAAAAGGTGGCTGTGAAAAATAAACACATATTTGATAGGGTTAAGTAAGCAAGCAAGCAAACGAATTATCGTCGATATCGTGCAATGCGACGGACAGCGGAGTGAAGCTAGTATCGAAAGACGCACACATACAAAAAAAACTCGCATACACAGGAAAGAATCGAAATATATATGTAGATGTGACTGCGCAGTCGCCATGTGAGTACCTGAATAGAGAGCAACGTCTGTGTGGAGACGGCATCAGCGTCGCGTTGACATTATCGCTGATCGTCGAAAAAAAATGTACACATGCTTTCACTGTGCTTCGCTTATTGTGCATACGATTGTTAGAAAACAAGGCGTTTATGCTCGATCATTGCTCTGACGATTATAATCTTTTCAAACGCGACAATCTGCCGGTATAAGGCAACACGGACGTTACTCCAATAATACACAAATATGTGCATTATAATTTAACTGTTTCTTTCCCTGCTATCTCTTTTGCTCTCTTTCTTTGTCTCTCTACTATCTCTCACCGCCTTATCTTTATCACCAGTCCCGCTATTTCTTATGGTGCTTTATTTTGTAATCCAATATGTCGGCGTCCGTGGGACGCCGCTGCTCTGGATTCGTACAAAAGACGAACTGCGACGGCCGGACGTGCGTGCAACGCCTGCGTGCAGTTTCCTCGCGTTCGAATGTTTCGTCGTGCTGCTTCTTGCTCTGCGAAAAGCGAGCGTCTCTTTCGCACAGTCTCGCGTGTGCTCTTGCGTGTCGTGTTATTGTTATTATACCATCCATTCTCATCGTCGTTTCTATTACCGGTATGACGAGATCCATGTTGTGTCAGCCGTCCCCCTAGCATAGTTATCTCTCCCTTCTTTCATTTTTTCCTTCCCCCTTTTCTCCTTCCCTCCCTCCTCCCATTGTCTGTCTGCTGCTGCTGCCTCCCCCCTCCTTCTCTCTCTCTCACTTACTTCTTCTTGCTAACCCGCCTTTCAATCGTATTTCCCGCTCTCAGTGGGATTTCTCGACCCTCTCTTTTTTCCCCCTTCTCCCATTACGGCCGTACTACTAATTATGGTGGGTATTTCAGTTCGGGCGACATTTTGTTCGTTCACGCGCGCATGCACATGGCAAAATGGACATCATAGCGCGCCTTTCGCATCGGATCGATATTCAACATAATGGTTTTTATTTGGGCAACGAGATGCATAGAGCTCTGCTTTATCGTGCGAGTCGGCGTCAGCTTTCCCTTTCGCTTTCTCGTAATTTTTCTTTTTTCTTTTTTTTTTTTTACTTTCTCATGCCCTTCTCTTTTGAAAGCAATTTTTATTTCTTTTTTCTCTTCTTTCCCATCCAGAGAGGAAGATGCAGCATCATAAGAGATATCTTAACCGTACTTTTCCTTACTTTTTTTTATGTGTGCGCGCACGCACGTGTTACACACACGCGCGCACACGCACACGCGAGAGAGAGAGAGAGAGAGAGAGAGAGAGAGAGATGTATCTTGTAAATACAAATCTCTTATATTTATAATGCATATTTCGCTTTTTCTTCAAAATGTATATTTATTAAGATTTTAATTGATTTATTAACAGAGATATCATATACCATATCATATACTTAATTTTTTCATTCGTGTATATTTATTCTAAAAAATTTAGGAAACAGAAAATTGTTCAGAAATTAATTTTTCATAATAATTTTATCTGCGCAAGAATTTCTACAACGATGCTACATATGGATCACAATAGTCAGAAAAACAGATAATTTTTTCATAACATAGGTTATATTTACTTACAAAATCAATAGTAAAATAATAAATTTAGCAGAATTTTTCATAGTAGAAATCTCATAGTAGCTATTTAATGTATTATTAATAATTATCAATTCCAATTTAAAAATCTCATAAAGCATCTTGATGACATGTATCATATGTAAGAGATTAGATAAATGTGTGCAAATTTTTTTAATGGATGTCTCTATACAAAATAGATAAAATTAAGTTTTGGTGAATAATTTAAGTATAGAAAAATAGTCCGCAAAAATGAATTTATAAATGATATATTAACAACATATAATGTACATATATTCCACCACAATATTTCCTATGGGAGTATTATATCATATATTATGGATTACAAAAAACAAAAATTTACAACGGTATCCGATATTGTTGTTGCATATTACATTAAATCTATTTTTTACATTCTTTTTATATGATCTTTTTATCTTTTCTACATTCAATATTTATTTTTAAAGATTTTGAAAGAAACAACAAGAAAAAAAGAGCACTTAAAATAAATAATCCCAATTTGAGATTGATTCAACCATATTAGAATATAATTTGATCGGATTGGGATCACTTGCTTGAGAGAAAATAATTTTGGTCTGTATTAAATTATTCTACAGATCGAGATTAATGCTTACATAATAAACGTAGCATTTGTATAAAAATAATAATTAAAATGACGTTCAAATTATATTATTATATGACATAAAAATACTTCAATACGATAAATCATTTACTTCTTCTCATAATTTAATTAATATAATATATTTCTACATTATTATACTATCTTGCACTATTAAATGTGTATACATCTAAATACGTATATGTAAAAATTGTTTCCATACAAATATTTTATGTGATTTTTACATCAAATGTAAATGTAATAATATGATCTATTTTTAATACATAACTCTATATTCACATAACCTATAAATCATGTTTTAGCAGTTATTTAATTGCTACAACGATAAATTGCGAGGATACTTTATTGATAATGAGATGTTATTCAATCGCGCTTTAAAACATCTGACGTGATATTAATTTGATAAATTAAATAATCCTATAGGCCATAACTATATGCCTTTTCCAGTAATTTAGTATACATGCAATTATCCGACGTTATTTTAATAACAAAAGAGCCGAATACGCTTTAATGACTTTTACAAAACTTACTTTGTTAGATTGAGGAAATCTTCACGAACGTAACAAAATGCAACACAATATTTCACTCTTGAACAACAATACGATAATCTTATTGTGTGACGATAATTTCACGGAATCTATATCCACAATGCACGCAAGCATATCCGCGTCTATGAAGGTTATGAACGACATGATTATATAGTTAATGGCTACTTTATATTATCCTTTTTTAAATAGTTATTTGATTATGAAATATATGAGACAATTATGCAATATCAATTAATATAAAAGTAGGTAATGTTACACGTAAAATGGAAAGATATTATTTGAATAAAAAATTTAACTATAGATAAATACGTTAACCTGAATACTTTAACCGCAGATAATGCAAATAGATATAGTAAATATGTCGCGTTTTAATATTGATATTAAATATAAATATTGACATTAAAGGTATTAAAAAGATATTTAAAAAATCTATTTTCAAAAGTGGTATAAATGATGTCTGTGTTATGTATAAATAAATTTAGATTGAATAAATAATACATATATACATATATAAGCGTATACACATAACAATAAATGTTTAAATATTATATATATTTGTTTGTTTGTTACAGATGTATTGTAATAAAAAAATCGAGATTAGTTCAAACATGTATGTAACATGGCAAGAAAAAAGCACTATGTATTGTTGAATACTATTAATGAGAGATACTTCTTTCTCTAAAGAGAGATCTATATCCCAATTCTACCTTTCTCTTTACACCTTGAGTAAGGTGTAAAGAAACATGACAGATGTTAAACCAATTGGAATTTCGCCATCTCAATCACAACAGCAACCGCAATCACAACCGCAGCAACAATCACAGCAACAAATGATGATTGCCACTCACGACCTACAGCAACAGCAGAATGTTCAACAGCCACAACAGCAGCATGTACAACAGTCACAACAAGCTCAACAAGTACAACAACAGCCTCAGCAAGTGCAGCAACAGCAAGTTCAATCGCAACAACAAATACAGCAGCAAGTTCAATCGCAACAACAAATGCAAGTACAGCAACAGGTACAGCAACAAGTGCAACAGCAAGTACAGCAGCAGGTACAACAGCAACAGCAACAACAGCAAGCACAGCAGCAACAGCAAGCACAACAATCACAACAGCAACAACAAAATAACGGACCACATAGTGTCGTTCCTGCTCAAGTTCAAGTACAACCACAAGTAGCTGCAAGCATGCCGCAACAACAGGTACAATTATTAATTTGCATTTAAATCCTTTTTGATTGTTTACATCGATCTAAATTGAAATTGAATTTTAACTTTTATTCAATTCTGATTAATAAAATATATCATCACGATTGCATTTTTGTAGATTCTTAATTAGTTTAGAATAATTTAATTTAATGTGAATAAAACCTTTATTTAATTAATTAATTATATTTTATTATATTTTAGAAATGATTCTACTGAAAGATTATGCCTATCATTATGTTATTTATAAAGCTTAATAAGCTCTATTATTAAAATTTTGTCATATGTATTTATTACATCATTTTTTTATATTTGTGTTTTTCATTTTGTTATTAAAAAAAGTTACAAGGAGCCGTGGCAGTATCAATGCAACATCAACAACAAGGAGTAGGTGGTGTGTCCATGACACTATCTGGTCAGCAAGGTGCAACTACAATAACTACAATGGCTGCACATCCTCAAGCAGTCCAAGTAATTCAACAACCAATTCAGAGTCAAGCTTACCATTTACAACAACTATATAATACTCAAGGCACTCCCTTATTGATGCCAGGAAATCTCGCACTTCATCCAGCAGGCATAAATCCCTCATCTATTCAAGTACAGTATTTTGTATTTTCATTATATATTTCAAAAATGTTAGTATTTACACATACATAAGCAAAAAAATAGATGAGTAAAAAGTAGATTTACACAAAATGGTATATTATATCAAATATAATTTTTTATAAACTTATTGTCAATTATTAAAAATAATTATATTAAAATTATCTGTTAAAATAACTTTAACAAAATTTATATTATTATATTATAATATATACAGTTCAATATATGTAGATATACTTTTATTGATATATTTCTTTGGATTCATATTCTTGTATTTAAATTTTAATGTATACTTTATAGCTAATAACAGCTGGGAAGCCATTTCAATCTGCAGCTCAACTGACTCCTCACATGTTAACTACAGCATCGACGCCTGGACAAGGCGGTGGACATCCTGGTGCAGCTGGCACCAAAGTACAGGGATTTCCTACGGGCTATTTACCGGTGCCCACATCTGCTACACCTGGTGCCGGCCAGACATTAGTATTTGGTCAACTTGGTGTATTAGGTTCTCCACAACCACCACCCTCATTGCAACAACAGCAACAACAACAGCAATCTGCGAATAAACAAGATCAGGTGCAGAAGGTAATAATCCATTTATTCATACACAATAATAAAATTGCGAAAAATTTGTTCAATTTCAATGTCTCCCACTTAAGATATTATATGTTATAATGTTGTGTAATATTATAATCTTTCTCTTACACGATATGTTTCGGCAGTACACTACGTGTACTACTGGAGCACCATCAGGTGGGAGAGGTGGTGGCATGCAATTTTCACCTTGGCAATTTGCACCTCAAGTATGGACCGCTGGATTACAACCACCAACCCTTCTTACTGCTGCACCAAATCAGATATTTATTCGTGGTCCCACACAACCCGATATGTTTATACAAAGTCCACAACCTATACAGGCACACAATGGTCAGTATTTTCATCATTAATATCAATTGTTTCTTCTGTTTCTCCTATATTATAAATAATGATAAACAAAAATCAGATTTATGACTTTTTATATACTCATTACAAAACTAAAAGAAAAAGCGAATTAGTAATGACTAATTAAATCAATTTAACAATTATAATAAAAAGTCAATGCATCAATAGTAAACTTACTATGATACCTGATTTCCGCATACATTTTTGTGATATTTTTCATTCAAAAAATTTAATTTTTCTCTTATTTGTTTATAATTCTTTAAATGAAATATAAAAGGAAAATCGATTGAATTTAAAACCACTTATCATATATATACTATTAGCGCTTGCAACACAGCAACAAATACAAGGAGTACAACAGATCGCAGCAGCTAGCGGAAAGACTGCCAAAGTAATGGAAATTCAACAACAGCAAGGTCAGCAGAGCAAACCAAATACGGGTGGACAACGACCGTTAAGTATCCTGCCATCGTCCTTACAGGCGGTTCAAGCTGCCAATATACGTGCTGCTAGTTCTGTTTCTACGCAAACTGTTCATGGAGTACAAGCCACGGTACAAGCATAGGTTACTATTAGCACACGATAATCATCATGATTATTGTGAGTGCTAAAACAGATATTTAATCGCTTGATTACATTTTTTTATCTCTTGTATTATTTATTTCTTGCATTATTCATAATTAATGCATAGATGTGATATTATTAATATATAATTATAAAAATAATAATTTCGATGAAATATATAACAATCTTCATTTATTTTAATGTCCAGACCGGTAAAAGTGGCGGTGGTAGTGGGAAAGGTCGTGGTAAGCCAATGCAATCACCACAACAGCAACAACAGCAAGCTCAACAGTCAATACAACATCAACAAGTCTTTATACAACAAAAGCAACATACGCAGCAACAGCAACAATTACAACAGCAGTATCAGCAACAAGTGCAATCTTCTCAACAGCAGATACAACCTAAACCCATTATGAGTAAGAATTCCAAAATTATTTCACCTGACCGTTTCGTGCGATGCGATCGTTGTTGTTTCAAAAAGTCATTGCATTTCTTCAGATTAATTAATGTTACGTTCAGATTCCAGCATAACGTACAGTTTAGTTTTACATTATAATTTGAGAACTTTATTAAATCTTTCTTTTCGTGCTTTTAACTATAATAAAGTATAAAAAAAACAGAATATAAAACTTTCCGGACTAAAGCATGATCGTATCATTTAATATTAATCGACATAGAATATAGTTATAAAATATAGCGTGATTATGCCGCTGAGCATTTTTCAACATGAAACGAATTGGAGAATGATCGATTTTTTTGTACTCGCAAAGATCATGGCATTCAAATAATTAAGGATATTTTATTTATGTTTACATGATGTTTGTGGTATTACAATATTTTTTATAGTATTAATATGTACGTGAAAATATTAGAACTGTATTAAGAGTATTTATAAGTGAAATTTTTGTTTTATAGCCAATATGACATTGCAACAACAGCAGCAATCTGGTGTTGTTCTGGGTGCAGATCGTTCAATTATGCCGGTAGTCTCGGTGAGTGGCGTTGGAATTGGAGTTGCTACTGCATCGCAAATGAATGCAGTGCCGCAATCTCCACTGTCAACTGTACAGCAGCTTCCTTTACCGGTTTGTTTTTACATTATATTGCAAATCATTATTCCAAAATTCTTATCTTTATATATACGCGCATGCGCGTGCGCGTACGTATGTATGTATGTGTAAAGAGAGATAGAGGGCGTTTTATTTATTTATTTAATAATTTATTAAATAATAATTGAAATTTTACTTGTTTTGTACATAATATAAACAGATATGCATGATTAGAGTAATAATAAATAAACTTTTTTATTCAGGCTATCAATCCAACAATAATAGGTAATCAAATAGTGAGTGGAGCATCGCAGGTTCAGGCAATGCCAATAGTAAATACGACACAGGATCAATCGACGCATGATAATGCCAATACAACGATAATGATCACGTCGCCAGATCGTAATTCACAAACAGAATGCTCCCTAATATTACCATCTACAACAAATTCTGCCGTGACAATTGACGATAATGTAAAATTAGTACCGAAGAAAGAAGAAATTCCAGTCGCTATGGAAGAAGTTGCGGCGACAACTCCAATAGAAATAACAAGTAAAGATCAATTTGTATCTTTACTTATTAAATATTATTAATACATAGTAAACTTCTATGATTCACATAGTGAATTTCAATGATATAAACGTTTTGCAAATATTTACATAGATGAAGAGCAATGTAAAACAGCGGTGACAAAAGAGGAGGAAGCGATCGTTTCAAAAGTGGAGGAAAAACAGTGCAATAATCCATTAACAGGGCTTGCCAACACAGTGAACGCTATTACAAATGGTGTGATCGGCGATGAATCATCGATTATACCGATTTGTGCACCAGTCACAGTGAATAATAAACAAACACCACCTAAAGCCATGGTAAAACCACAAGTCCTTACACATGTGATAGAAGGATTCGTAATACAAGAAGGTATAGTTACATTATCATCGATGTTACACAATTCTCATATTGAATTTTATTCCTGTATGATGCAGAGAAATAAATATTTTGTTTTTTTTTTTTATATTAGCATCAGAACCATTTGCAGTAAGTCAAGAAACTACTAATATTTTGAACAGAAGTAATGCAGCTTCAGAAAAGGACAGTCATGATGAACCTCCAAGTAAATAGATTATTTTTATAAACGTCCAATATCGTTTCAACTTCAATTTGATCTTTCAAATTCAATTTAATATATGATATTGCAGGGAAAAAACATGCTCCTAATTATCCGAATGAAGAAGATGGAACTAGCGGACAAATCAATAAGTGCGAAAATTGTGGCAATACAATTGATGAACAGAATGCTAAACTTAAAAAAGAAAAACGATTTTGTTCATCAGTCTGTGCTAAAAAGTATATTTTCCTTTATATATTAATAATACATATTAAACAAAAATCTTGTATTATGAATATATTATATTTCTATCTATATGTATTAGATTTATATTTATGAATATTTTGACAATTTTATTTTTAATATCTTTAATGAAAAACATTTTTATGCATTCATTAGCAGCAAAAAGCGTGAAACCCGAGATCGTGATAATACAGAAAAACAATGGACTGAGATAGAGACTGAAACTAAAACTATCGATAACGATATGACAAAGAAAAACGGTGAGGAAAGATCATCTATGACCACCACTTCCTCCACTGATGACTCAGTGCCGAAAGTTAATCCAGTTAAATGGACGGTAATGAATTATTTTATATACGTATATGTGAAAAAATATTTTTTTAACATAAAGATTATCAAAAATTCGTGTATTTCATAGGTTGGTGAAGTATGCGATTTTATACGTGGTTTGCCAGGATGTGCCGATTATGCCGAGGATTTCGCCATTCAAGAGATTGATGGTCAAGCCCTTATGTTATTAAAGGAAGATCATCTCATGTCAGCTATGAGTATTAAATTGGGCCCGGCATTGAAAATCGTTGCTAGAATCGATTCGATGCGTGTAGAATCAATGTCGAATTCTAATCCCACGTCGAACAATTCGTAATCATTTACTTTTTATTAATGAAAACTGTTTCCAAAAATAGCCTACGAGCTGCAGGGTTTGTGCAAATACTTGATTGAGATATAAGATCCTAGAATTAGAATTTTTTAATGAGGATCAAGGTATTTGAGTATGCAAATACTACAGATGATCATTCATCAAAATATTGTTCATTTCTTCATCAAATATGTATTTGAATCTTTTCTTTTAATTTCGATATTGTAAATTAATTTTATTTTTTATAGTCAAGTATATTAATATAATAATAATATTATTTAGTTCAAAATATGTGGAGATGTGAACAATCAATTTGTATGTAAGTTATTACAAATGTAAAACGAGAATGTGCTCATATACATTATGCATATAGAAAATGTTTATGAATAATAGATATCGAAGTTAAAGAAATTAATATTATGTTAAAATTGTACTTGATATTGTATGTATCGAATTTCATTATTCAAAAATATTATTTTTGAATTTTTAGGTTTATATAATTTGATTCCAGTGCTGATCACCAGTGCTGTGTATTTTTATAAATAATTAATTTCTTTATATTTTTCAAATGTTATTTTTTTTATTTCTAATGTGAAACAATCATTTTAGTTTATATCGACATAAAAAATTAATAATTTTTGAGATAGTAGTTATATTATGCTATATTAGAATACAAGCAAATTTATATTATGGTATATAATCTTGAAATAGAAAACTTAATTGGTATTCAAAAATCTGTACATAATGATCAAAAAGATCAATTTATGGAGAAGAAAATCGAGAATTTTGAACTAGAAAAAATTCATTTCATAAATATTGATATGATATCTATGATGAATGTTTTTTCAAAATGCACTATTTTGTGAAACATGTAACTAAGATTCAATTGATTAAGAAACAGAGTACAAATCATGTCCATTTCCAATAGAGAACAGATATTGTACATATAAAATGAAAATACACATGTATTTTCTGCTCGAGATAAAACTCTTGAGTAATGGTTCAAAATGCATTGCCTTTTATATAACTTACAGATAATACGTTTCGAGCTAAAAACAGAATATCTCTGTCTCTTCTTAGATAAAATATGCCGAAATAATTTAAGGATTTATAAAAACTGATCGCGTGCAAATGAGCACTCTATCATTCATACCTTCGTATATATATATATAAATATATATATATATATATATATATATATATGTGTATGTGTATATATATATATATATATATATATGTTTTTGTAAATGTAATATGCATTAATTGACATAAGTGTAAATAGTAAATACATAAAACGTTTATTTAATATACATTTTACAATATGAAATTTTAGTTATTAATAAGAATCATTCTCCTATCATGACATAATTATTATTAGTTCTTAGATTAAAAATGGAAGAGAAATGTTTATTTTATCTATAAAAACTATTTTCTTAATTAATAGTACTTGTTAATTAAATAATAATTCATTTTCATAGAATTTGCAAAACGATATTCTCCCTCCTATTATTAAATTAATCAGAAAGATTATTATTTTTATACAATTATTTTTATTATATATGTATATATATCATGATCTTGAAAACAACATTTATGAATAATTTGAGATATGAAATATGTCATTATTATCATAGCTAATGGAAGAGAAACATGCATAGAAATATATTTATAACGGATGAGAAATATTATGTTTATAGTATATACATTGCATGCAATTTATTTATGAGTATTAATATTCCTCAATTAATATTTATTTGTATTAATAAATATAAAAGATGATACATGATTCCTATATATAAATTAAGGTTTATAACATTATATGCATGAAGTTTATTTATAATCTTACATAAAATTATAAATGACACAGAATGACAGTTAAAAATATTCTTTGAAACGTTTTTATATATTCTTTTTATTCTTATCCTCTTTTTAGTTGTTACATTACATGTTAAAGGAAAATGCTCGTATCTGAATTACATAATATACAATTTTATGTCGATAATTCTGCTTTTGGAGAATCTTGCAAATATCTACCTTCCAATAATAATTCGTCTTGCGTTAGTTTAGTCTGTGCTAATTGCAGGGGCCGAATATATCGGAAATATTCATATAGTTTATAACCAATATAAATAGAACTAGCAAGCGTAACGCCCATACAAGTATTCACAAAACTTTTGTGTAATTTATTGTATAACTTTTCTCTCCTCTTTCTCTTTTGAAAACCCAGATCCATCGTGAAATTGTTGTACCAGTAAATGTAATGATCTCGTCTAGAAATTTATAAAAATATCGTTTTAATATATTGTTTTTCGAGCGAGAATAACGACAGAAATAACCTTCCAAATTCGACACGAAATAATACATTTTATTATATTCATGTAAGATTACGTACCTCTAAAAAATATCTCAAAAACTCTTGTTCTCTTCCTTTTTAATTAATAAGTACAATGTTTCTTTTAAAGTCAAATTTTTACAGCTCGACGAAATGATGAATGATTCGGTGTAGGCGCTGCGAAACTTTTTCTTCTTTACCGACCGATAAAACTAAAAATCATATTATCTTACTTATATATTTCATTTAACATTCGCAATTCCAAAGCTGAAAATGAGTTAACAAATAACGAGCTTGACATCAAATTTTGAATACGAAGATTAATGAATGGAAAAAGAATAAAGATGCTTATTTTTTCTTGCCAGATCTTTTTTTTCTTATGTTATTAGTTTCATTAGTTTAGTATCGACATTTAAATTTTTTAAAAACGGAATAATATGTAAAGGTTTCTAAAAAATAAAAAGATTCTCTTAGTTCTTATGCATTCCTTTCCTTTATAAGCCTATATATATTTATACATAGAAATTATATATTGAAATAAAGGTCAAGTTTTTTTCAGATATTAAATAATACATAATACAATAAGACAAAATAAATCTGAATGCTATATAAAATATTATTAAATTTAAAAATGAATTCATCAGAATTTGATATATGCAAAATTTTGGAAAAATTTGTCTATAAAACTTTACTGTTATAAGTATAAATTGTTTTTTAATAAAAATTTGAAATTTTTTTCAAATCATGTCCGACAAAGAGAGGTAAGGTCTCAATATTTAATAGTAAAAATTATGTTTTTATAATATACAATACCTTATAATATATGAAATATATCTTTATAAGAATATTATTAGATAGATATTGAATATTATGCTCCTAATTCTCTAAAAATTCATCAAACATTTTGGAATCTATATCTAATACTATCTCATCCAACGATGGACCTTGTGAAGAGACTGGTAACTCTAAATTTAAAACAAAATATATTACTCATATACATATGGTAATGTTTTCTTATTGTTTTTAAAAAATATAAACTTGAATACATACTTGATATAGATCCAGTTGCTTTGTATTCCTCAAGATCCTCTTTAAAAGCTTCTTCAAATGTTTCTCGTCGTTCTTTCAGCTTCTTTTGCTGATTTAATTCATGTTGCGAAACTCTTTGAATGTGATCATTTGCCAGTTTTGCTAAAATGTTTGTTTTTGTATAAATACTGAAGATTTTAAAAATGAAAACAGAATGTTGCTTTGAATACTTTACCTTTAAAATTATTTAATTCTAACAATTTTTTCTCTTTATACATAGCCAATTGAAATCTATGATCTAATTGCCTACTTTGTAAATCTAACACCTCGTTTAGATCTTCTAATCGATATAAAGCCCCTTCAACTTCCTCAAACATTTCTTGCAAATTACCTTAAAAATTATAAATAAATGATCTTGTAATATTCTTTTTATTTTATATTCTGATTTATAATTTATTTGCTTTGAAACTATATTACCTATTTGGTCCATAAGGTTTTGAATTGCATTATTAATCTTTGGAATGTAAGCTAAAGTATTGTTTAAACATGTTACATTGTTCCATTCATGTTGAAGTTTCTCATAAATGAAGGAAATCAATATATCTGCTTTCTGAGCCTTTTCCGCATTTTCTTCTGCAAATTTATGAAGTTCATTCCATTGTAATTGGAAATGATGCAATACATCTGCACCAGCATTGTAATTCACATTTCGTATATTCGTCAATTTTTTATTCTTTGAATGTTCAACAGTAGATAATCCTCGTATGCTAAAATAATTGTAAAATAATTGTAAAATAAAATATTCTCAGTTTCTTAAATTAGCTTATTATATTAATATTATCATAATATTAATATCACTTTTTATTAATTTATTTATATATATAATCTATAATTAGTTTTTACTAATTCTATCAATTCGTTTTACTATTATACATATCAAATTTGCAAAAAATAAAAGAAACATATAATATATCAAATATATGAAATTTTTTACCTAGCAGATATACCTTCTTGTACCGTTTGAAACTTGCTACGTAGTGATCCAAACATATTTTATAGATTTGCCGATAAACATTTGTTATTAATTAACTCCAAATATAACTTGAGATTTCGCTGTTTATCTTGGATATAACTCATTTATTTTTATATTTTTTTGCATATAATATTCCATAAATTTTTACGCATTTTTTTACATTGAATTTAAATACACTTTTGCAATGTTACAATGAAACTCGCCAACAAATCTATTCTCTTCGATATAAATATACTATTCCTGAAAATCTATTTAAAAAACAGTAATTTTATGAACATTAATAATTTTATATAAATAATTTTATATTACATACACACACACACACACACACACACACACACACACACACACACACACAAATTCATAATAATTATCAATTCATGATAAAAAAACTTTATTCAAGCTTTTAATTCGTAAAAATGTAACAAACGTTACATTAAAGTTATATTTATCAATGTTGTTAATTAACAAATAACTAATTGTGATATTGATGTTTTATTTATGCTTTATCATAATAAAACTAAATTGTCAAACTCACAGAATGTTCAGAAAATAATAAATATTGAACTATACCGATCAATTTATAAAATAGGCCAATGAATTCCTATAATATACTAGAATGTGAACCAACGATGATATTATGAAATAATTAGCTATTTTTTGTTTTAACGCATCACACGCTATATTTCCTAATTTATATCTGTTTACACGGTAAATATATATGATATATATTGTCATAGATAACGACTGATGATACGTTGAGAAACATTAATCTTCTTTGATATTTCTCTCTTAGTATGAGATTATTAAATAAAATTCTTTCTTGTTTACATACCAGTATATTACATGACGTATGTAAATATAAACATAAATTTTTCTTGAGCTTAGAATTTATTTAAGAATTTTGTAAATAAGAGGATACATGCTAAATTTAAGATTGCACCAATAAATTATAAATGAATTTAATTAATAGAAAACCGATATGAAGGAGTGAAGGAATAAATCATTGAACTAGAAGACATAACACTAGATACTTAACACTCGTTGATAGTCTTATTATTAGTTATTAAAATTATTAGTCATATATTTCTAGTAACAAAAAGATATGAATATTTAATTAAAAAAATAAGATCTAGAAAAAAAACACAAAAATTCAATATATTGACAGATAAGGCAGCCTTTATATATAAAGGTTAAACTGAAATTTTTTTATTAGCGAATAAGTATCTTAATGTTTGATTATGTATAATGTATAATGTATAACGTATAACGTATAACGTATGACATTCTCACAGAATATATTGTTACGTTAGAAAATAAGACCACAATGATAATCTTCTCTTCTGCAATCGATACATACATGTACTAAATGATTGGTTGCATATTACTTCTTTTTTTTTTTATGACAAATATTGATTGTATTCACATTTTGAATGCTATCATACTGAAATTTTATGTCTGTTCGATTCTTAGTGAAAAACAAATATAAAATGACGCTGTTAACGTCTAAAAGCATATAATATACAATTATTGATACATTCTATGGAATTATGTAATTTTTAGATACAAACTTCTTTTATTAGCTAATAAGTACCTCAAGATTATATTTAATATATAAAATTGGGCTATATCATTCTATTTGCTAGGAGATTCATAATAGCATCTCTTTTCACACCTCAGTCACATTTGTATCTACGCAATATTCTTGGTTGTGTTGCACTTTATACATAATTCAAGCAAAAGTATAGAGGTTCATTTTTCTTTATGCGCGATGCATGGTTCCATCTATTGCCAACTATGTTACATTTTTTCCGATGCATAAGACCGCATGAAATGCTTTATCTCGCGCGTTAAAATAGTTCATGCACCTAGCATATTTTAGCGCGAATTTGAAACGTAAATTCAGATTTAGATCTGTGTAAATTTCCTAAATTGGAAAAATGACATGACAAGATAATAAAATTATCAATTTTTTATGGACATTCATCCTTGTATTTTTCATTATAAGAATAGCATACAAAATTGTTATATTAATTTCCTCGAAAATTATGAAAATAGAACTTAAAAATTTATTTGAATGAATGAAAAAAATTTATTTATCGCTACTTGAATTCTATGATGAAAAAAGTGTAATAATAATTACTGAATTTATTTACGATTTAATTAACCATGTCATTTGTGTTTACGATATTACATGAATTGCATGAGACTTATTTTGTTATTAGAGGCGCATAATCAAGTCACATATTATAATGAAGAAATGAAGAGAGAAAGCAGATTTTATATTTCATGTCTTGTTGCAGAGCACTCGTACATACGTTTCATATGTGAAATCCAATTTCATTTCAATTCCAGATGTCGCATTTGCATTTGATGATTTTTTCACTCTTGAATTTGATTATTTAAATAAAAGCATTAGAAAGATTTCTCAAAAATTATTGAAAAATGGTATATTGATAATAATGGTAGTATAAAAGAGAATTCTTCTTCATATACACATTCAAATATTTTTGTACGCATGATCATTTAACATTTTTAAATATAAATTTAAGACTTCTAATTGAATTCTATAAATATTTTCTAAACGTATTTTCATGATTTATCACATTTGAGTTGAATAATGTAATTCATAATTCATATAATTCATATTGCATTAGTATAGATATTAATATATAAATATTGGTAGATTCGCGAATGTAATTTAAATTGGGCTTGATTTGTCTGTGACATTTATCCAGAAATATAAAATTTTGTATTTCCCAGTATTATTTTTCATTTCCTGTATTGATAAATATATATTAAAAGAGAAAGAAAAATATGGAGAAAAATTGAAACTTTATTTCAATCATCTTTTCTTCTTGATTTTATTAAAAGTTTATTAAAAGGAAATAGAGGATATTGAAATAAAAAGAGAAAATTGACAATTAAATGTTTCTATTCCATCCATAATCAATTATTTTCTTTATGTTAGAGTTTTCAACCATTGAATCGTCGATTGACTAATTAATTGGTTCATTGGTTGAGTCTTTGGTTGGTTGGTTGGTTGGTTGGTTGGTTGGTTGGTTGGTTGGTTGGTTGGTTGATTACTTGATTGCTTGATTGTCTAGTTAGTAGGTAGATTTGTTGGTCGCTTTGGCAACGTTGCTAAAGCTTATCCTCTCTCCACTGTACTATTGTACCGTGTCGATGCGATCGCAGTGCCTAGCAACCAGTGAGGTCAACAAACGAGGTCAAATTCTGTATTAACTCATTCACCTAATCGTATCATAAGAAGATATGGCCATTGTATTGCTAACAAATTTATTAATAATAGCTTTTATATTTTCGAAGTATTAATTTTATTTATTTCATGCAATGATTATTGCACATAAAAAAAGACACATTAACATTTTCAATAAAAATTTTGCGGCACGCATAAAACAAATATTATTGAAATTGAAAATGTGAATAAAAAATAGAACAAAATTATTTACTTGAGTTTATTTATTACGATATAAGATACCATTATAACTTAATTTCATTTAAATACAAAAATTCTTTGTATTTTCGTGAAAAATAATTATTTAGAGTTTCACTTTGCTTATGTTTCAACTTTCAAGGTAACAAATTAATAATTCATCATCGAAAAATGTGAGTTACGAACAGCGAAAAATTTAAAGTCATAAATAGCTTTTGTAATAAAATACTGTAATTATATATTATATAGTATATATATATACTATTATATTATATTCACTCTATATATATATATTATTGTGTCTTCATAGCTGCTCGGCTATAAGACGGAAAGAGATATCAACTATAAAATGAGAAATAAAAGAAAGACATAGGAAGAAAGCTCCTATTTATGAGAGAAAAACAAAAAGATGAGAATCAAGAGATCGATTCAAAGTAAGCTACGAGTTTACTAGCACATAAATATGTAGAAGCTCCTCTAGAAGTTCCTCCTCTGCAGGTAGATGCGGATACTGTGGGGTAGACCCGGATTCAGAGAAGAAAAGAGGGGAAGGTGGATGTCTATGTCCCTCGCTATGTTGCCAAGTATTCTCTCTCTGGCAACCATTTTTCCTATTCATGTAGGATACAGGCATGCAAGCACGCAGCAACAGCAGCGACCAACACAATGATAGAAACGCAATATGAGCGTGGAAAATTCCGATCCTGTTTCGTAACAAGAGTGACAAGATAGAAGAGAAGAGTCTTATTTTTTTCAAGCTGAAGTGGCTGGGCCAGTTGAAATGATGCTTGTCTTTATTATTTTTATGAATTAAAATATCAGACGTCCTATCTCCCGTATCCCTCTCCACGATTAATCACGATAATGATGATTGCGGTGATTGTGCTGAGCTCTGAGTAAAATGTTTTATATCTTAACTCACGTATAATGGGCCATAGATATCGACAGTCAATTAAGATTTTTATTTAGATTTTATTTAGATAAATTATAACGGAATCTTTGATTGGTATTTTTCGTATATTTTTATTGCACTCTTTACATAAATACGTTAATTTACCTCGCAATTAAACAAAACATTAACTTGTACTCGATTATTGCATTTTCATTAACTATGCGGTCTCGCTGCATGTATGCCTGTACTTTTCATTATTAATTAAATTCATTATTAAATGCTGTAGTATTATTTCACATGATACTCCTAGCCAATGTATAATTTATCATATTCTATACGGACAGTATAGACATGTGAAAATGTACATATTTCAATATAACATACATATAATTAAATATATTGTTTATTTTTAAAGAACTAATTTTAAAGAATTAATTTTAATTCGCTGTTAAAAATTACTAAACATTTTTATGCAGCAATAAAAAAGATACTGCGTGTAATGTCGCAATGTGAAAGAATGTTTTAGTTTTTGATAGAGAACAACATAAAAAAGCTCATTTGATTTTTATAATAACATAATAATTAATTTGTAATTAAAATTTGTAAGTATAATTCATATTTATGATTGCATATTCGCTTAATACAATCGTATATATAGCTATAAATTGTAGTCTATCTTCCTTGTGCCAAATATAAAAAAGGAAGTTTGGCACATCATATTAGTAAAGAATACATTACTTAAATTACCATATAAATCGATATAGAATGGATGAAGTGGGACGTATACGAAATAACCAGAGAGAAATAGAAATTTATAATAAGATTTAAGTTGCTTTCGCAATAAATAAAACCCAAGTAAATTACGAAACGCAATCTTGATTCTATCGATGAATCATGATTCTTTCTTATCGTCTTGTTCGTTTGTTACTCGAACGGCATAAGTTGAACTCATCAACATAAATTTGAGTTTAGAAAGTTTTGCATAAGACAGTGAATAAGTAAATAAGTTGTACGATAAAGCCTGTGGACTTGTGAGAAAACAGCAAGAAGGAATGATGAATCAACGTACATCACAGTAAGTCTCCTATTTTCCCATCTGCTATCTGTTCTTTTCCGCTCTCTTTCTCTCTCATTTTCAATTTCTCCTCCTCCTTTCCCATTTTTAATTTCTTCTCTCCTACTTTTTCCTTCCCACTCTTGTCACTTTCATGACCAAGTTACGCCGCTACTATATCATAGTAATCCAGCCCGCTCCATTAAAGAGGATTACCCTTTCTGCACGAACTAACATAACCATTGCGCACAGTACGGAGTTCTGTAGGATGAGCGTTATTATGGTAGGGATGTGCCTGGGAGGGATCAATAGTCAAGTATTCCGCGGAATGTGAATACCGGTGGCAGTCGGGTACATATTTGGCCACGCGATCGTATATTCGCGGCTTTCAATGCAAAGTCTACAACTATAGCCAACTGGCTTGTCCTCATTAGTTTCATGCAAGCTTCATTATTATATGGATTCATTAATGAATAATAATGTGCGGATAAGGTGCAACGAATTTTAAATTATTATAATATAAACACATCATATGAGCAAATGATAATTCATGGCCTTTTTTAAATATTATTTTATTATATATTTGTATTATGTTTTAAATTTCTATATTATTTTACGCTCGTAGAAAACGAACAACATAATTGTAATCTTCGACAATTCTGTTTCCTGATTTAATAAATTCTATTCATCTCATTACGAATGATAATTTCATTAAAACGCGCTTATTTTGTACATTATTATTTTATAGCGCCAATAGGATATCTCAAACGATGGTTGATAAATAATGAAAATATTTATGCTTTCGGAATTAGAAACGCTTTGTCTTTTCTCTTTACTTATGATACGCCATATAGATATATCAAGAGAGATAATTCTACTTGTTCCGAAGATTCTGCTTTATACTTATCAAATCAAGTAGAGTCACCTTGCCAACGACTAAATATAGAATCTCGACATTGTGCTATTCGAGTACCCCGAACCGAGATCCCTTACGATCAATAGACAGCAGATTCGGTCGTTTTCGACATGTTCCGTTAAGTTCCCCTACTATATTCGTCTTCATCGACCTCCAACCATTACTGGCCACACCTCACTTGCGTAAACTCCATCAGTTAAACCGGTTTTTCGAAATATATATGTCTATGCATAATAAATTATAATAAAGATTACGCATTAAACTTATTCATTCCATCATATATATGTTAACACTAAATATTAAATGCACAAACATTACATGTCGTATCTTGATGCTACTTGTAACATAATATACGTACAAGGATACACATTATTGAAACTTTTTGCTGCTCGATAAGCAGCATTTAATGTATTAACACGCTATCAGATAATATCATTGAAAATGAAGCATCGTATAGTGCTTGTATATCATAATATACATTCTATGGTCAAATAATAAGTTAAATTTTGTAATATTTTGAGAGAAATATATTTTAAGTGTGTGCATTCCGTAATATACCATTTACAGGACATTTCAAACAATATTTTAAATCGATCATAAAAAATTTAGTAGGAAAGAAAAAAAAATGCGATGTCCATCGTAATATTTTGGATAATCGAATTGATATTATATTATCCTGACGCTACTCGTTGATCTTGGCAGCATGTCATAAGTAGAAAAAAAGAAATAAGAGGAAAAAGCAATTTTGCCTCAACTGCCTAGGGAAGCTGAACTATCGTGGGATTATGGATATATATCGTCGGCATGCGGCAGCTTTTAAATATAATGGATGACGGGTGGCAATTGGATGGCTGGCGTTGATGGTTTCACTCGGGAATTGCTCGGAATGAGGGATTCAGTTGAAAGCCACGGTATTTGACAGAGTAAGTGCAAGCGAGAAAGAAAGTGTAGAAGGGAAAGGAGAGAAAGGGTAAGAGGAAACTCGGTAGACGAGGGCGATCAAGACAGAGGGAGGGAATAATGGTAGGAAAAGCGGCGATGTGCAGAAGAGGGACACGGAATAGTTTAGTGATGTTCCCCTGCGCCTGCGTCACGAGCGAAAATCGTCGTTCATTGGCTCCCCATCCGCACTTGAGCGAACGTTAGGTTGACTTAATTTCAATTCAGGCTCCTTCCACAAACTCTTTCGTCTCTGTCCTTCTCTTGCTCGTTTTATTCTGTTTTCCTTTACGTCATTGTTTCCTCTCGCCTGTATTCCGTGTATTCCGCTTTTGTTGGATTTCACGGGAAGGGCCATACAACGCACGCACGTATAGGAATACAACACCTATACAAGTATACGAGATGAACCCTCCAACCGCTAGTGAGAGGTAGTGAGGGCAGGGAGAGGAGGGAGCGAGAAAGCAATAGAGGATACACGAGTGAAAGAGAAAGAGGGGAGGGACACGAATGGTGGGAGAGGAGGAGAGAGAGAGAGGGGGAGGAGGAGCAATAATCCCGCCGTCTGCAACAACGAGCGGCGCATGCTGTCCCACGAACGAGCGAGCGCGCGCGCGCGCGCGCGCGCACGTCCTTACAAAACAACATATCTGAACACTCTGAACTCGTCACTGAATGTGCCTCAACAGTTCGGCACGATTCACACTGTGTTGATTATCCTATCGCCCGCGCGCGCTTGCTCGCTCGTCCGCGGCTCTCGCCGTCGCCATATTGGCGGCTCGATATACCACGTACTAATAATAAGTTCAGACTGGACGCGGCTAATGGAACGAGAGAACGCAGCCGTGGGTATCGCTAGATTTGCGCAGATCTGACCGTTGAACATTCCGTTCGTAGCGAACAACAAGTGTAATAGTATGCACGGGCGCTTAGCGAGCAGTGATCATGTCGTAATATTGTCAGCCATGTTCAGTCATATGTAAAAGAAAGTTCTCGGGAAAGGCGCGGGATCTTTGTACTCGCGCGGCGATCAACAACAGAAACGGATCAACGACAGAAGAATCGACTATTTTACGGGACAAATTTCCTCCGACTTTATGTTGACTTTAAGCAGACATAAGAAAAGAAAAACAAAAGAGTAGGAAGATCCATTGTTGCTTCCATCGCTTCAATCCGTAACAACGAGAAAAGAAGCGGATTCTTCTACTTGTCGCTGACACTGGCCGACGCGCCAAGGAATTCCACCAAAGCACCCATGCCTAATTGACTTTACCTACTGTTGAGCAGCGCGTTTACCTCAAACGCTTTAACGTGAAACGACGAATCGTCGGTGTATCATGTATATATAGTGTTACGCGTCTTCGGCGTCTTTCCCTCGTGTCCTGTCTTTGCGCGCGTAGATCGCGTTGTGCTCACCCATGCATGCGAGTATCGGAGCAACATTCGCGTGCTTGCTGAATCGAGAGATCGCGGAATCGAGAGATTTCGAATAGTAGCTTCGATGAGCATTGCGATCGGTGACGTTATGCGACATAGTACTTGATGATTGCTGGTAGCGATATTGGTGTTGCCCATTAACGTCCGGCGGGATAAGTTCAATTGAGGATAAATAGAAGTTGATGACTTCATGACAGCCTGCATTGTTGATAACAATGTTTGTAAGTAAGGCATATGCCGCGCGATATACGAATATAATTTGCGTGTGGAGATAGAATTAAATCAGAAGAAACTGTAACTCGCATATATAAATGTAGAATAATTATTACTTATTTCTCGTTAATGAGATAATTGTTAATGAACCTGCACGGAGTGGACGAATTGCATGTTGCATAATTGTTCTGGATATAACGCGATTGAATGTTGATGATTCTTGATTGGTATCTTGTAATAGTAAAATTTTAGGTGTTGTGTATTTATTTGCAGATTGGAAATGAATAGTCCGTTGGATCACGATTTTGAGAAATTTAAGTTTTCTGCGCAAAATAAGTTTCATAAAAACGGCGCTGTGGAGCTGTCACAAAATTTCGGTACGTGTTTGTGTAAGAATAATCAATTGTGTAATATTTATTAATATTTTATAAAACATAATAATAATAATATATTATATATATAATAATAATAATATATACATATATTATATATATATATATATGTATGTGTGACAAATTGGTATCAGCGCAAAACTTTACTTTCGTATCACTGATCACATAAGCTATTCTTAAAAGATTCAGAATAAAAAATAATTGCAATATTTCCTTGCTATGTACATGCATATAAAATAATATGCTATATATAAAATATGCATCTTTCATTATATAATTTTTTTTTAATATTATTTTTTACAGAATACAGAACGTACATAAATATAATTTTTAATGAAGTTAATAACAACGTAAGAAATTTGTTAGTTGTAAATGTATAAAAATATAAAGAAAAGTAGCAAGATTAACGAAATAACGAAATTATTAATGTCATTGATGTTTTATGAAGCTTTCTGAAAATTACATTCATACCTCGAAACATAAACTTTAGATTATGTGATGCTATGGTTCTAACTTTGTCTTTGTCTCTTGCTTTGAAGTAAATATTTTCAATGATATTTTTATTGCTGATATACAACAAAGCAACAATTCTTGTTATAAGTCACAAATATTATAACATCAAATATTATAACATCTCATCATTCATGCAGTATTTCGATATTTTTTTTTATTAGTAATATCTGCCCAATATTATTTAAATTAGATTCGCTCAAATTGATAATAACTATATCATAATACTGATGTAATGTTGATGCTTGTTTTCAAATATTGGAATGTGTTACTTCAAATTTTCCACTTTCCAAATTTTTCAAATCTAGATATTAATGCTATATGACTAATGCTGCATGATTAGAGAGATAACAAAAACATCGGAGATATCAAGCAAAATCATTATATCGCATTTAATGAAGTTTGATTATTGTTTGATTAAAAAATTCGTAGTTTCTTATTATGATTGAATAGAAAGATTCGTCTTATTTAATTATTATTACCTTTTCGATTCCTAATAAATTTTACTATGCTTTATTATGCTTTTGTAACTATTTGTAATAGCTATCATTGTTTTCAATTTGTGTAAGAACAACAAACGTGGCGTGCAGAGATAAATATGCAAAAGTTATTCAAGAAACAAAAAACGATCATAACACCAAGTGTGGAAGTCGGCGTTGATTACAGGTTAGGAATTTGTAAACACTCGGCGCGCGACAAAAAATGTACATAATATCCCGATGATAACACAGTATTTTAGATTCTATGAGTCTACATTATAAGATATTGCGCCTTAGCATGTCTAGAGTGCTTCACTGATGAAGAATATTTTCTTATCCAAAAAATAAGTCCGGTATTGAACGATAAGATATCTGTGTCTTTAATATCTTTTTTTTTGTTTTTTTTTGTTTCCTCTCCCATATAAATCTACTTCTTTCAGAATATATTAATAGATTTTACTTACATATACACGCTGTGTATTATGTTCATAAAAATTGATTCCTCTGGATCTTCCTCTTTTTGAAATAGATGATTTATCTTTCAGCACGTAATACTACACTCTTATCTATGTAATCAATAAACTTCGATAAAAACTCAATGTCTCTTTTTTTTTAATTATGTTTCTCTTCTCTTTCTCACTTTATGAGAAAAATCGCATTTATGACGAAGGAATTTCAAAGAATATCAAAAAAAGAGAAAATTTGAATAACTTTCGCATATTTTTTGCACTTTCGTGACTCTGTGCGACGTGCTGAGTTGGACCAATCGGGGGCGGGAAATTGCGCGGCGATACGAAAGTGACCAATGCAGCGCGCGTTCCAGCAGCTTATCGATTGGCGAATCGTGTTTTCAATTCTCAACGAAGGAGGCAATTATGCGGCTGACGCCGACCATTTTGCGTGAGCACATTCACGACACCTGTGCCACGAAAAAAATTCAGCAAAATCACGCGCGTCAATTTGTTTATGAATCGTGCGTAAATGTATATACAACCAATACATCGGCGGCGCCGATGTAACGCGCGTCTCTCTTTCTCTTTCGCATATATGTGTTTACGAGTGCGCGCTCGCGCGCAATTGTCAGAATCGAGTGACATAGTCGTGAAAGCGATTTGACAGTGGCGAGGAAAAGCGCGGCAAAGTGCGGACAGCTCGGCAACGATTGTTTCGCCGGTTCGCGAGTACTATACGCACGCTAAATGGACATGAGCGAATGATCAATTGCCATCGGTACGCCATCGGCACGCTGTGTTCATTTAATCCCTCGTTTCCCCTCCACCGCAAAACGATGTAACTTCTGCGCACCAAACAAACTTTACACGTACTCCGTAACGCTGGCGCGTGTGTAATTGACGCGCGCGATACGATACGAGGGGATGTAATTTCAATAAAAAAAGGGAGATTGGATGACGGTATCCATGCGTTCTGTTTCAGACAAGGACACAGACACTCCCAACTCGTCGGATGACAGCTTGATCGGTCAACAATTGCTGAACTGCAATATTTGCGGCCAGCAATACGCCTCGAAGAAACAGTTGCGCGTTCATATCAATACTCACTTAAGGGAATCTTACATCGTGTTGAACAGAGTGACCAATCCAAAGATAGTAAAGTTGAGAAGGCAAAACGATACATACTGGCTGGATCCTGAGAAAAAAGGTTCTCTGAAATTGACACTGAAGAAGCAAACTATAGCAGATTCCCTTAAGCTTACGTTAAAAAAATCACATGAATCGGAAGATTTTACTGTGGTGAACAGTAATCTTCATTTGAACATCGGGAATCATCAGCAGAAAGACGTGGCAGGTACCAAGGAAAATGAACAAAGAAATGACAAAGTGGAAAGTTCGGATGATGAATCTTTCGAAAACGTGATGGTAGATCAACAAGTGAGTTTTTTTTTTTTAGAGAATGTGAGAACGTGAGGCTTAAGCTCTGTTTATATTCCATCTTGTAAAATATGATTTCATATTTGCAGGATGATTATGGCAATATTAAATTCGTCACAGACGATCATAATCCTTTGGAAGACAGAGAAAGACCGTCCTTAGATGTTAATGAAGCTGATTCTGGCGTAGGGAGTGATATGGCAAATCCATCCGAAAAAGAAGATCAAAATGTTGATGATATACAGAATAGTGATAATTATAACAATTCTGAAAAGAGACTTTCGGAATCTGAGGATCATGAAGAGACAGATGCCTTAGAAGCAACTTGTAGAGAAACTATCGAAAATTTGAAGAAACTTGGTGAACAATCAAGGTAAATGGATAATATTTAATAATATCGGATAATTCAAATGTATGATTGTATGATTGTTGGACATTCTCTGTGAAAATGTTTAGAAATAGAAACAAATAAAGAACAAATAATTCGAATTATAATGAGATCTTTTGTGTCTTGATTATTGCATACTTTATTTGTAAAATCTTTTTAAATAGGTTTTGTAATAATCTATTATATAAATCTATATTTTTCTTATAGTTCCAGATCAACGAGTCAAATGATCGATAATTCATCTGTTGAAGAAGAGGATGATAGAGATCATGATTCTAGCATAATACATAATCTTGAAGAAAATCCTTCCATCAGCATTATTCCTAAGTCTTCCACATTTCCTAATCATGCGGCGGATCGCGGATGTGACAACGAAGATAGGAACAGAGAATCAACTGAATCACAAGCACAAGGTTTCAATTGGAATCAATTGTCTACTGATTTGTCAAACAAAAACAGTGAAGATCCAAGCAAGGAAAGCGAACAAACTGATACTGCTGGTAATACTAATATGGAAAGCACTGGATCGCTCTTGCAAAATTTTCTCATCGAACATCAGAGACGCAATTCCAACGAAGTGTCGTTATCGAATAATCTTCCACCTGGCGAAACGGAATATGTTCCTCTTGAGAAATTGGCAGAAACGGTCAATACGTGTCGCATTTGCAATGAGAAATTCAAAGACATTGCGCATTTGGATGAGCATCGTAGTAAAGCTGGCCACTATCAGTGCAATATTCCGGAATGCATGAATCTCATTTTCCATTCACCAATGGAAGTATCGCTGCATCGAGCGCAAATACATGGAACCTCGCTCTCGCCAAGTATAAGCCAATTATCGCCTCATCATTTGTCAAATGCAAATTCACCACATGTGAATCGGAATTCACCACATTTGAACCAAGCATCACCGCAATTAAATGTTACACATTCACCTCATGCCGCCACGACACCTATGGAAACAACGTCAACAACTTCAAACAACTCGCAACAACAGCTCAGTAGAAACTCACCATTAACATCGCCGCATCAAACAAATTCACCTACATTCAATGCAGCAGCGACGACGGCAAGCAGTAGTGGTCAACAAATGCACATACCGCCGGTAAACTTTGAGCAACTACCACCACCTGTACAGCAACTAGCACAGCAAGTGCAGCGTATGCCTCTTCCGCAGACACAAATGCCTCCTAGTCTTCCCCCAGGCGCCAATACAATGATACCCGGACCAAATTATTTTGTACAGCCACCGGGAAGGCCGCCGTTATACAGAGTACCCGCTCCTCAAATGCATTATCCTGCACATATGGCGCATTTGTATCAATATGGTCCAGGTCCGTATCCACAAATTGCCGCCCCCCCTCCACAAATGCATCCCCAAATACCTCAACAAGTTCCACGAGGGCGATATCCATCAGCCGTTGTTCAGAATAACAGGTAAATTTAGATCTTATATTCATGTGCGAACGTATTTGTTAAACATTATTTTTAATTTTTAGGGGATCGCGATTACCACAAAGTGGTGGTCCAATTACCCGCCAACGCATGAAGAGACCCATGCAACAAAATATGCAGCAAGCTCAATCACAAAATAGCACTATGAAACAGAGGCGTATGGACGTTCTATTACCTGATAGAAATGAAGACGCAGATTGTCACGTTATAGCACAACAGAAGAGAAATGATGGACTGCCCGTTATTCAAAATGTTCAGGGGGCTACTACTCAGCAGAATAATAGAAACGATTCCACGATACATCTCACAGATTCGATTACCTTAAGTGTTCGGCAACCTGGTAAGTCACACTATTGCATTATCAAAGAATAAATTTTAGTTTATTAACTCAAATTATATTATTACTTATGATTCTTTTATATCTAATTTTTGTTTTGTAAAGTGCCTCTTCTATAAAATTAATTTTCTATGTTTTTTTAATCAATAATATTTTAAATAATTTTTATAAAATCTAAATTTATTATGTATGTAATTTTAAAAGCTAATTTCAATGTTGCTTATATTAGCAAACCTTTTTATTAATTTTATCCTATTGTGCATACACATTTATATATATTATTGACTTATATTTAAACCATTAATAAATATATATTTTTTCAAAGAAAGTATCGTTATATATCGTTATATTTGCAGAAGAGGTACGTTACAATAAAATAAAAAACGTATTTTCTTTACTAATCTAAAGGTCCCACTCCAGCTCAAGTCCAGAACACGTCAACTCCAGGGGGAAAGAAATCTGACGCCAAGGCGGTGGCCAATGTCCTCGCGGCTCGAGGTATAACAGTTACTCCAGCTGCAAATAAAAATAAGACAAGCGAACAAAACAAACAGCAGATACCTTCTCAGCACCAGCAGAGGCTACCACCTTCACAGCAGCCTTTAAATGTTACAGCACTCAATCTGAATTCTGCTATTTCTATCATACCGACTAGTTCACAAAGAAAGCAACAAGAACAAGGCCAGTTTGTTGTTCCACAAAACAAGCAGAATAAATCGCCGATTAACGATCAAGTTGAACGACCACCGAGACCACCAACCGTGGATCTTACGCAGGATGGTCCACCGCAACTGCCAGTGGTTAGACGTGGACGACCACCCAGGTAAATAAATATTATCTATAATTAGTTATGTATAATTAAAAACAGTTTGCATTTTTATTTTTATATCATGTATATATGTGTGTATGTATATACATATATTTATATACATTATAATTATCATATTATAATTATTAATTTATAAATAGCTCACAAAGCACATTTGTGGCTTCCAGGTCATTGTTAACGTGTCAAGTGTGTGATAAGAACTTTCAGAATCAAGATATATTGACGCAACATATGGCAACTCATCGGACGACCAGCAAGTTGCTTCACAAGTAAATTAGAATTCTCGCTTGAATTTCTGTTTTAAATTTTGTAGCATACGACAATGAAATTAATCAATATACAATTTGTTTTTTCAAGATGCAATCTTTGTCCTGCACAATATCCAACAGTTCAGGCATTGACAACACACAAGCAAGCTTATCATAAAGAAGTTGATACGGTGGCACAAAACGGAGGCGCAGAGTTGGCTCTCCCAGTCGTAGATCTGAAATCGTCGCTTGTTGTCAATCGCTTGACAAACTTAGGTATTCAAAGCTATATACCGCTATCGCAATTAAGTGCTCAAACTGGTGGTTGCTTTGGCTTGCCAATTATCACAATAGACGGTGCGAGAAATTCGAGCACTTGCAATTTGGGTGCGCTTGGTGCTACCTCTATATTAAGTCTCGGTCCTCTTAAACATTTATCGAACAGGTAACTGAACGAATTTGCATTTGGCCTATTCTATGTGTGCAATCACATTTTTATTCATTATAATTTTTTGTTACAAAGTACATCGATGATAATAATTATCTTCATTTCACAAAATTTGTGCAAAGATTAATTATTATTTAATTGAAAGATTGATTATTTTTATTGATAATAGATTGATTATTATATTAATAAACTATATAAAATCTGAGCAACGCAACAATAATAAGCCAAGTAACAAATTTTGTTTGCTTATATTGAGAAGTTTATTTATATGTACAATGTATGCGATAAATTACACTGATGTACCTAAGCAGAATCATTCTGCTAAATAACAAACAATACTTGGAAAAATTATATTAATATAGTTATGAATAATATCTGATATTATGGTACGTGTTTTAAATACTCGTACTCTTAAACTCGCAGCTAAAAATAATTCAAGTCAAAATAATTTTCGAAGTAAACACATTAACATTTACAATTAATGTGAGAATCTTTTATATATAAAAAAAATTTTTTCATTTTCTATTTGACAAAATAGTAAAATGTAAAAGATCATTAAGTTGTACATATACTTTATGAAAAACAAATGCATCTCAGATTTCGTAGTTAATAAAAAATTCTATATATTATTTAAAAATAAAGTCTAATATCAACATTACAATAAAATATTCAAAGCAGGTTCATTAAATTATTTAAAAATACGCTTAAACATTATACATTATATAGTAATAAAAATGTTTTTAATTATTTTAACAATTTTTCTACCAATGATTTTAATATTTTTATGTATGAAAACCTAAAAAATTTCTTTATATTTATTTTGTTGATAAATTTCATATTCATATCATCTTAATAGCAATAAAATATTTAATATTTTATCATTTCTATGCTCTTATCGTTTGATTTTCTTATTATTGTTATTATATATTATTTATCAATAAATTATTTATTTTTTGGCATTAGAATTTTAATTTCTATAAACAGATGAATTTATTAAGCGCGAAATCTGAGAATTTGCAGTGTCAATTTACACTTGAAAAATATCTTTAATAAAACAGTGGATAGACATTATTATTAAGTATAATTGATGCGCATGATATATCATACACAATTTATTATTTATTATCATTCCTATCAGTTATATTGTTATATGTAAATAATTATCATTCTTTACTTATGATTATTATAATTTGTATACTTTACGTAAGATCCATCATCTATTTTGTTAAATTTACAGAGGAATGATTTATCATTGTAAGTGACTGATAATAAGCTATTAATATATATTGTATATATTTGTATAATAATAAAAAATGTATATGAAATGTTTCCACCATAATCCGGACGTACAAATAATAACAGAGCTGGGCATTGTATCGTTCGTTTCTTAACGGGACCTTTCAATATAAGTTTAAAATATGTTTAAATAATTTTATTTTTTGTATATAATTGGATACATAGAAGGTGGATACAAAAATATTACGATATCTCATATTTTATTTCGTACTTCGACATCTGTGTATATTTTGAATTTAATGTTTTCAAACATTTCTTGCTGCTTAAAGAAGAAAGTAATAATACAGATATATTGCTTTTTCTACTTGAATTTTTATTGTCATTTCCCTATTTATTAACAATATAAAGTCATGTTATTCACAGTGTATAGTTAAGAAATGATGAAAAAATTATGTACGATATGTATATGCATATACGTGTATTGAAAATTCTACATTCATCTACTTATCTATCTATTTCTATGTAAAGTTTTATTAAAGTCAGAATTTCTGGTTTATAAAATTCTTTTATCAATCAAAGTTCATGAATTCTTTTAATGAATAATGAATTGATCTGGTTATGACTTATGTTGATAAAATGAAAGTTGATTAAATAAGAAAAAGGAAAAACAAGTAAGAAAATTACGCTGTTCTTGTTTTGTTATTTTGTACAAATAAAGTATTTTAGTCAACATCTTCATCTAAAAAAATTATTTTGTTAAATTCAGTATCTATTTGTAATAAAATAATAACAAATTTTATTATTAAAATGAACTATTATTTTCGATTATTTTTTGTTTATCAATTTTGAGATAGCTTTTAATTATATGAACGAAGAAAGTACAAACGTGATAAAATCGTTAAATCATTTTCGTACTTCGTTTAATGTTTAAAAATATGTGACTTTTAAAGCATCGATCGAAATAAATAATAATCGAAATGATAATTCCGGAAGGATAATCTAGCAATGTTTCATAAATATACAAAATATGATAGAAAATTCTAATCAATATTTCCTTGAATGACATGAGACACATTGATTAGCTCTCTCTTTTTACTCGTATATAAATGTTTTTCTTCAAATATATTCAATCGAGATATTGCATGAGCAAATGATCTGCTGTAATTATTTTTTATCTGAGCACAGCAGCTTATAAAGTAGTACATTCTTTTAATTCTATTATATGTCAAGTATTATTTCCTTGCCGCGAAAATACTGATCGATAATGAAGACTCTGATAATGATCTGTTTAGAATTTTTTATGTTTAAAATTATACTCTTGTCATTTCTTTCTGCTAGAAAAATTATTTGTTTTGTTGTTTACTGTATAACTAAGAACTATACGATAGATTTTTCAAAACGGTCTTTCTCATAGCTCAATCTATAATTTTTTCTTTTTATATTTTCATGTAATGTCAAAAAGCTTATCTCGACATATCCAACTGCTCTGTTTTTTTGCGTTTGAACTAAATTCTTATTAAGCAATAAGCATTAAGATTTATCGTTTTTTCCGTTTTCGTGATACTCCAGGATATTGACAGTCAAATTAAAATAAATAAGCACTCTAATATGCAAACTTTAAATATAACTTTCTATATAACTATATATACTATATTTTTTTAGAATTTTTTATTTAATATCTTGAAAATATATATTTCTTATATAATTGAATTAAAACGATTGTATAATATATTATAATTGAAATAACTTTCAGGAAAATAGTAATTTTAAATATAACAAATTCAATCTATATTTTAAATCTTTCCAACCTTTATGTTTTTATTAAATATATAATAGTATTAAAATAAAATACATATTGCATATAATTTGTATAA
Organism: Eciton burchellii; assembly: GCA_020341155.1. Classification (NCBI taxonomy): domain Eukaryota; kingdom Metazoa; phylum Arthropoda; class Insecta; order Hymenoptera; family Formicidae; genus Eciton; species Eciton burchellii. Next base: position 574,756 of record JAHMML010000014.1, read on the forward strand.
CTTCTATTAAAAAAAATTTCGATCGTACTTTGATGCGTGCACGTAATAATCTTTTTTGCTTTTTAGGATATATATAACATTTTCTTCTATAACATGGATGTGAAATTGATAGAATTTAAACTCGATATTCGATAGGCAAACTTGAATATTTCCAAATTAATTTTGATATTTAAAAAGTAGTAAAAGCAATGCAATGTTCATTTACTGATCTATCAATGATATCTAGGATATTCTCAATCGAATTATGTTGTATTGTAAGTTGTCAATAAATAATATATTCGTACAAATAATATATTTATCAATTTTGCATAATTTATTATTGCCATTTATCCTACTTATCAAAATAATTCATCAAAATTAAAGAAATTATATAAAAATAGGGAAGATGTTTTAAATATTATAAATTTAAATTTTATAATTTTTCTTTGTAAGATATTGGAAAATATTTCTTTGCATCACATATTGTAAAAAAATACACAAAGTTATATAACAATCGACATGTATACATAACTCATATTCACTAAAATCTTATCTTGTTAAATGAAACAAAAATGAAATTGGGTTTTAAATGCATATTTGTAAATAACAACACTGTGTTATCACAAATGTTTATCTTTCAACAAGATGCTATACAACAAATTGTGTACACATGACACACATTCGATCATTCTGATGTCCCAATCGAGAATTGGCAAGAAACTGCCTATTCTCTCGACAAATTTTGTCTGACACATGTGCATTGAACACACCATGTAACATAACGTGTGTACACTAACTACATAAGATGCTTATGAGCCTCAATTTACATGAAACTTCAGTACAAATTTAATTGCTAACGAATAAATGAATTTTATCTTTTACATCATTAAATTATCATCATTAATTATTAAATACAATTGAATCACATATAACAATTATTAAATAAGGGATTAATTATTTGTCCAACAAAATGTAAGATGCACTATACAATAGTGTTCTAACGAATATGTTCATACATTATGATGATATTATTATAACGACTCAATCATTGAAAACTGTGGATTATATGATACTATAAAATTCAGATTAACAAATGTGATGCAATTATAATGTATAACTATAATTACATTTTTAATAATAATGATGATTTATTCTTATGAAAAATGAAAAATTAATTGAATAACAATATAATACGATATAGTACATATAAACTCTAACATAATGAAAAATAATTCCAGAAATATGTATATGTAAAAGTATGTAAAGATGATAATTTAAAAATTGCTGTTTCTTCCCCAATTATTGTTTGGATAATTCTGGATATTGAAAACTATTCTTTTCTTCCACTTTTATAATATCCCATTTTTCAAACCAGTTGAACACTGTTTTGACGATATTAAATTCTTAATTCGAGGTATAGTTCGTGATAGACCCAAGGGACGGTAATTCTTTTATTACAAAACTTGTATTTTCTTTTTGCAAATTGTTATGAAATAGCGAATCTTCGTTACGATCGTCGTTGAGGTTTTTGTCCTTTAATAACAACTGGCCGGCCTTTTATGGAACCTCGCTTACGGCGTGCGGTCTGAAACATTAATGCCCGACCCCCCATAACTTCAACTACGTTTCCAGATCAACTTAAGTATGATGATGAAACAGCAAAACGATACGAAAAACCATACGAGAAAAAAGAAGACTTCTCATTTTTTTTTCATACCCATAAGACATAAGTACCAACCTTTTTACTAACATACGAATTTGCATGACGAGTAATAATACGTTCAGAAATTTGGAGTTTTGGTCTATTAAACTCGGCTGGTTTCTTCACCCTGCAAATGTATCTTTTAAATAGCTAATCGTGAACAATAATTATGTTATTGTTTTAATACATTTTATGATAATAATGTATTATAATAGATAATAATAAAGTAAGGATATTTTAAAACAAAGTCTTTTAAATGTTATATTACTCACCTGTAAACCCTGACAAGCCAATGTTCAGTAGTGTAAGCTTCTTCCAAATATGTTAACTGGAAGTTTTTATTGCCTATTTCCGCATTACGTGTACGATCATAACCATAAGGCGATCGATAGTCTATTTTAACATTTCCAAATCGATAGTAACTTAACTTATACATTAGCGAATTCAGTAGAGTGGGAGAACCTTCAGAGTCCACGCGAAATTCTCCCCTTTCAGTAAAGTAATCGCTTTCTCGAATATCTTGGGGATGTTCGCCCTCGGCAATTCGAACCATCCATAAGAATTTGTTAATATCATCGCCCGAATATCCGATCATTCCGCCAAAAATAATTAAGACGTAGTCCACATCCAGAGACGTCATAATTTCATAAGCGGCACTTTCATTCGAACTCATCGCTTTACCAACCAGAGCTATGTGCGAATTATTCCATGTATTATTGTCTACGAGCGTAGTTCTACAAAAAATAAACATACGATTGTTACATTATGTTAGAATCTTGAATTTTAAATAACTTTAAACTTTTTCATAATGACTTGCATGCGCGCAATTTTATAAATAATTCTAAATAACTCAAAAATTAATTATCAAAAATTATTAAGAATTGATGCGTGTGTATGCTATTACATGTATATATCAAAGAGAAGAAATGCAGAATGAGATTATTTAGAATATTCAGAGAAGTTGTTGTTATTTGAATCGAAAATTATTCATAATTTAATTTAATATTGTAGATACCTTTAATTATTTGAATACCAAAAGCATTTTTTGGCATTTAAGTACTTAAATTTGTAATTTTACAAATTTTTTACCTGTTAGCCATACCAGCGATTTGATATCCATAATCCCACCAACTCATGACTCTCGCGTCATTTGGGGTGTTTTGAGCTAACCAGTAGTAAGCTTCTCGAAAATCGTCAAGTATGGCTCTGCTACCATCATTGCTGTAAGATGCCAGAACAATAGACGGACTAGAGTACGCATTGCTGGTCACCCAAGTGCAGTGTACAGCAAATACCATCAATAACATTAATATGCCGATAACAACAATGTTACGGAGATTGGTGCCTAATCCCTCAGCACTACCTCTCGATCTTTCATGTTTCATTCTGCGAAGTTTACCAGCTTTATCATACAATGCTCTACCGGGACTTCTCTCCCTTTCTTCCTCACTCTCTTCGTTGCTCTCACTACCGTTACGCTCATTTCCATCTCTATCTTCCTCTTTGAGATATAGTTCTATAAGTCTGCTGAAAGCGACGCCGGCTAGTATACATACTACCGGAGTCAAAGTTAACATAAGTCTCACCATTACTCCGGCGAAATAAACGGCACTTATGGCATACAATATGACTGTGAAAAGAATAATTATCATCTTATTTTAATCAATAAAAAAGGCTAAGATTCATTAATAGATTTGTTAACATTAATGTATAAAGTAAATGTAAATCAAATCATAAATGCTGATGCATAAACCAATTTTGAAAGATTATTGAAAGTTATTCATCTTAAGATAAGACTGTTGTTTATCTTACCAAAGACACGCTCGTCATTGATGTGCTTAATGCAATACCAAAGACCAACAGGGTATGTTGTAACAAGAATGTGCAAGTCAAAAAAGAAACTAAACCAAGTTGTCGGTTGATGTTCTGATACAGATGCTATTATAGGGATATGTATTTTGGCATAGCCAGTATCCCATAATGAATAAAATCTACCGCTCCAAGGAGCGACAACACCGGCATATGTCAATCCAACCAAAATCAACAAAAGTATACCTGCTGTTAGGGCTACTACACCACCAAAATATTTCATCTCGGATTTAGTGAGTACAGTTCTTAGGTATCTGAAATTAGAGAAATCAGCATATAAAAAAAATATTATTTTTTATGAAATTATTATTTAATATATCATTTATCAGATTTATTAAAGTTTTTTTAATACTTGATTGAGACTTTATCAGCGAATTCTATCAAGTAAGATCAAAATCATATTAAATAATAAAAAAATATCAAACATTAGATATCTGTTTATAGATAGATTATATTTATCTATAAATATGCCTCTTCTCTATTATCACCGACAATTTTACATTAACAAAACATTTGCATTGTTTTTATACTTGCATCATTATAACTCAAAAAAAAAAGCATTTTAGAGCTTCAATATATCATATAATACTGTTTTTACTAATATAATAAATAAGATATATTAATTTAGATTTTGAATACACAAATAACATATTAAAATAAAATTAAGATTATATAATAACAAACATACCTAAGAGCTGCCACAAAGATTAGAAGACCGAATACACCACCTGCCGCCATGTGTTCAGAAGTTCTAATCGGTTGAAAACCGACGAATGGTATTTGCATACTCAATAAAAGTCCAAGAACGTAAAACGTAGTATAACTGGTGAATAAACGATTGCTAAAGCGATTCATGACTAGCAGAGCAAATACATGAAGTGGGATTAAATTGATAATGAACACGTAGCCTCCCCATGCTGATACCATATAAAAATAAGACAGAGCAGTCATGCTTGCCCAAAAAATAGAACCAGTTTTGACTGATTTAACCCAAAGATAATATGTAATTTGCAATGCAAAAATTGCAATTCCCTCATTATCATAACTGCCAGCAACGGATCTCGAGATATAGCCAGGTACTATGGCGATAAAGCAAGCAGCAAACAGGCCAGCTCCGGCACTCCATATTTCCTTTGTTAATAAATATGTAGATATGGCAGTAAGGCCACTAAAAATTGGAGCTAAGAATACACATATGTCTCTTATATGCACTGGTATGTTTAAAGAATGAAGAATGTAGTGTATCGATCCAGATGTTATCATGAGTCCAGGATAGACAGTTCCACCGACGATCCGACCTAATGGATACCATGCTCGTTCATCAAACCAATTTAAAAAATTGTAGAATCCATGTTGTACCATATATGCCGTTGCTCTATAATTAAACCTAAAATTAAGATTCAAATTTAATATCTAGATTGGTTGTCTACAACTGTCAATATATAAAAAACTTCTTTATTTTTATTTATCTCTTATTCTCTATGTATTATTCTCCATATATAATAAAAGACAAAACAAAAGTTCTGCTATGATGATAAAAAATGATGATAAAAATTCTGCATATGGTCAATCTGGTCAGCAAAGAAAAGATATTCAGATATAATGCCAGATAATATGTATACTCTCACATGTTTCAGTAACAGGAGATTGTGTTCATGTAACATAGTATGAAAGAGATCTCATTTCTTCATAAAAAAGACATAATCTTAAATTCGCTAGTCATAAACATGAGTTATCTTCGAGATAACCAGCATGGTCAGATAATACTCAGCTGAGTACGTACCAAGGGTCAAACTCATGTATGATACTTTCAAAACGTATAACTGCGAAAAGCCGCGAGGCAAAACCCGAAATCCAGGCGAGCAAGAGAACGGTGAAAGTAATGAGGGAGCTGAGGCCAGCGGCATTCGTCAGTGTGGAGGATTTCATTTGCTTGGTTGTTGCTTTCTTATCGGGGAACATGATCTTCGCGTTCATCATGCCAGATGTTGACGACGACGACGGCGACTTGTTCGACAACATGTTTTGTCCCTTTGCGTTTGCACGGGGATGTCGAATATATATCGCGCGTATTCACGTTATTAATGCTTACAATCTGGTGTTCGCCATATGTATGTAAACATCCGCGATCCGTCGTGCACAACACGTTACAAATTAAACAGCGCGCAACAAATTACCAAATCGCTATATGCCTAAGCTAGGAGGCTAGGACACGTCAAACGCCGGCTACGTGTTAACCATGACTTCCACCGTAGCAGCTGCTGTAATTGCATAAGAACGTAGCAGCATAAGAAGAAAAGAGAGCGGGAAAGAAAGAAAGAAAGAGAAGGGGGATAAGTATGTTCGAAAATGCACTCATAGCTTATCAGCCATTGTTATCTAGTTGGCATTCGTTGATTGGTCTTTCTGGAATCACATCTTCCATCCACCAATCATATTTAATCTATTCATAAAATGATATCATAGTAATAGAATAAAGAACAAAATAATAGAACAAAAATAAGATTGAAGCAAACATTAGAGCAAAAACAGGATTAAAAATATACTAATTTTCTTTATATACAGAGACATCTTACTGTAAATACAAAGAAGGAACGGTTATACTGCATTGCTTCTATATTATGCTTGCTTCTATTATTCTATATTATCCAACGTACAGCATCCAATATCCAATAACATGATATTCTAGAGATTTTAGTAAAAAGAAATATTATTCCCTAGAAAATAAAGTTATTAAATATCGACATGATATGATCAAAACAATATAAATCTAATAGTTTTTCATTAAATATCGAGTCATAATTATTGGAAACAAGAAGTCGAAAGAATAATTATACATCGTGTATTTATTAGTAATTTATGAAAGGAAACAGCTGTGCCCTGATTCAATATTGATCAATAAAAACAGTACGTGCATCATATTCAAGATTCTTCATACATATTTTATAATTTCAATTTTTGTACAGAGATGAGTGTATGGGTGTGTGCGCCGTGCGCACGGTGATATCGTGTGTGCGATGTGAGTGTGTGTGTGGGCGTGCGATGGCGCTATGAAATATTTAAAATATTATTTTTAGATTTTAAGAGAATGCAATGTATTTTTTTTTAGACAGAATTTAAAATGTTAATATTATATCATATAATATATCGTAATAGAAATCACATGTATACATACAATTCATGTATGATATACATATATACATATAAATATAAAATATACGAACACAGATATGTATATATATATATATACATAATATAAACAATTTAAATATACAATTTATTTTGTAATTTAGAAAAAATATAATGATACAAACTCTTTAATACTTGGAAGTATATAAACAAACATATAGATTATTATAGATAGTTTATTACACAATGTTGCATTTATTATAAAAATTACTTATTGCAGTATAAAATTGCAATATAAGTTAAAATCGTTATCTTCTTTTAAACAAAATTATATGTTAAAACAAACAAAATACTGTGTCATATCATTATGTGTACATATTTATATAATATTTAAACATAATTTATGTAATATTTTATAATTAATATTCCAGATTGTAATTGTCATAAGAGAGAAATCTTTGAAAAGTATTGTTGTCATAATAACGATCCAAGAACATAAAGTACTAAATGTTTTCAACTAAAAAGCAGTTAATAAAACGTACAGGAAAGAATGGTATTGCACGTTATCCCTTTTTAAAGCTTTTAGTTACTGAATATAAAACAACTAAATCCAAAGGTAAGATACGATTTTATAAATATGGCTATTTTTCGCTAACATATATAACATTAATAAATTGTTCTTTTCACTTCGAATTAGATGCAAAGGAACAAGTAATGGCAAATTTAGCAAATTTTGCTTATGATCCTATAAATTATGGTTATATGAGACAATTACAAATAATCGATTTATTTCTGCATGCTTTGTCTGAAAACAATCCAAAATTGATACGTTTTGCCATTGGTGGTATTTGCAATCTAAGTTTAGGTAAGTTGTATTAGGTAAAATTGAAAAGATTATACTTTGATTATATGTAAATATAAATATATTAACTTTTATGTCATATAAAATGTTGCAAAATATTCTAATTTTCTTTTTTTAGATCCAATAAACAAGATATATATTCTACGGAATCAAGGTGTTGAACTAGTATCATCATTACTTTCCTCACAGGATGAAGAGGTTTTACTCTCAGCGATTTCTACTTTGATGTTTTTGATTACATCTGATTCAAAAAGCAAAATAATATCGCCCAAAATAATTAATCAAATGATGAAATTTTCATCTAATGAAAATATTCGTATTAAAAATTTAGTGACCATATTTCTAAGCAAGTACAAAGCAAGTGAAATGGAAAGTGTTGAAGAAACAAACAGTCATATCAACTCATCTTAAAAAAGTGAATAGATAATTTAAACTTAACCATATAAACATTTATTTTATATAAAGTTATTATATAATTACGATAATATATTCTTGTTGAAAATATAAAAAATAGCATTATGAAGTTAATTCATTTCTTTATTGGGTTCTTTAAAAATCATTATATGAAGACAAGATCATTTGCTAATACAACAATGAATAATTTGAGAGAAGGAGATCAAGTGTCAGTTTTTAAAGTGATAACAAATGATGACATACTGAAGTTTGCTGAATTGACTGGTGATTATAATCCTATACATACTGAATCAGCAAAAAATATAGCACACGGTGCTTTACTCAATGGTTTAGTGTCAGGTTTAATTGGGACAAAATTACCTGGTGCAGGTACTATAGTTATAGAACAAAATCTCATATTTCCTAAATCTTGTTATGCTGGTGACACTGTAGAAGTTGTAGTAAAAATTATATCAGTAAGAAAAATTATCAAGTGTGCTTATATATGTATTGCTAATGGAGAAAAAGTTGTATTAGAAGGAGAAGCAAAACTTATGAAAAAGATATTATAAATAAAATTATTGTTATAAGAATTTCAAAAAACTTTTATATTTTATTGCATATATTATTGTACATACATATATCTATTAATATATTTCAATAAATGATAAATATAACTATTTATATAATTCACAAAGAATATATCTTTAAAAAATTTTTTTATTGTGTTTTTGTAAAAAATTTTTTTTTGTATACAATTTGAATTGAATATTATGTTAAAATTTCAATTAAACCTATCTCTTTAGTTATATTAATTTCAGTCATGGATAAATAAAAACAATTAAAATGAATAATGAAGAAAGAAAAGTTTTGCTTAGCAAGCAAGTCAGATGTGACCTATATTTGTTGCGACATGTTATGGATTTAATGAGATTTAAAGCATCAGTCTTATTATATTTCAGTCAATATCAGTAGAATAACACAGTGAAATTTTTTATAGTGAATATAAGCCAATAACATACAACATATAATACATACAGATATTTTTCTGAAGAAATAATTATTAATTTTCTTTTTATTCTTTATTCCGAAGTAATATTTCAAAATTATTTGATATAAATTATTATAACTAATATAATTAACATTTAACAAAAAGCAATATCGATAACTACAATAGTTCAAATTCCAGGCTAAAATGTACATAGTATTGATGATTATGTCTCTTTGCATATCATATTCTTATACAGAAAAAAATAATACTATTTTAAACATTGTTAAATCACCAACGAATTTAAATGAACAATCAGTCGGTTGCGTTTGTGCCGTATTTTTAAATGGACAATTTAAAAAAGGGAGCAGGGAACAACCTAAAGGGTATCCTGCACTTCTTCACGAGTATCCTAATCCACTTCCATGTAGTGCTATTGGAAATAAACTTTGCACTAGCAAATGTCTTGATGTTGTGAGTTTTTATATTCAAGTTCAATTAAAAATTTTTTACAATTTTCATATCTCTAAACTGAAGTATTTATTATTTAATAAAAAACATTTAATAAAATTATATTTTACAGATAGTAAAATATTTACCAAATAGTCAGACAATGCTTTGTGCTTCTATAGAACGTGACTGTCATAAAGAAAGGGTGAGCACAGAATTTTATAAAAATTAATTTTTATTATTATTTTTGATGTGAGATCATAACTAAAGCATATAATTATTTGATTTTATTCGATATTGTATAATTTTAATATATATTTTTTGACAGGCTTATCTTTTCATTAAGAATTGCAAAGATGAATGGATAAATACAAATCTTTCTGCGGGTAGAGAATATTGTTGTAAAAATGGATTGCCATATAACTGTTAATAATATAGATTTAAGATGAACATTTTTGTATAATGAAATCGTAATGCATAAGTAGGATAATTCAGATAGTATTTAATAAATATATTATTTTTATATTCATGCTATTTTGAATATCCCACCAGTTGTCTAAATATAGCTTGTAGATCAGCAGATACGCTCCATAATGACACACAAGAATTCAACATAAATATCTGAAACCGTTTTTCTAAATTTAGATTTTAGGTGTGAAAATCTCACGTGTAGTGTCACTTCATAATCTACAATATCTTGTCAAATTTTATTGAAATAATTGCATAAACTATATAACATGTTACTAAACTTTATTCTGAATTATTGAGTATAATTCACTAAGCTAACCCTAATAATGAGATTGAATGTCAGATTTAAATTATTCAATTGGTTATTTAATACCATATTTTATGATAGTTAAAAATTTTGGCTATTCTGTGAAAATTGAAGAATGTTCAAGATAAACGACATTAAATAGTTATAAGGCATAATATTATGCTTTATAATTTAGCAAAAATATACGTATTATAATAATAATTGAACAACCACACGAAATCCTAGTCAACAAATGCAAAATGTGCGCACGACTTTTGGCTTGTCCATTATGTTCTCAACTTGGATTCTTAACAGTTGATGCATTACGAGCTGGACTTGTAAGTGTAGCAACACGACCCCTTATTTGTCCTGTCTGTAATGAAATACTATTAGGTATAGATAAATTAACTATACATTTGTTTGGTCATACAATTAATTTGGAGGATAATGCAGTTGAAGCATCTAAACGGGTAGATACTGTTGTTCCTAATGAACATTCAATTGCAATTCATGATGTACACAACATTGATTTGCAAGACTGGAATGCATTAAAAATGCAGCAATTAGATAAAGTACAAAATTCAAATACAATAGAATCCGATAATGACAGGATTTCCATAAAGTCATCAGAACCTGATATATTGCAAGAAATAAAATCTGTTGCAGAAAATAAAATCTCCATCATAAATTCAGAGTCTCAAGCACAAAGTCAAAACTTATTTGTAAGGAATACAAATCAACATAACTTCATATCAGATTATAATTATGATTTGATAAAAGTAAATGTTCTTCCACAAAATGAAAATCATAATATTGTGTTAGAATCAACTGTAAATGCGCAGCAAGAAATATCAAGAACAGCTATGACACAGCATTTTTGTAACGATAATATTAAGCATTTAAATTCTGTATCTCAAGAAAATATACAAGCAGAAAAAACAATCGCATCAAATTTGCTTAGTGCAATAAAAATAGCAGAAAATATAAATGCAAGTACCAACATTTGCCAAAATATTGAAAAAGAATGTATAGAATTAAATAACAATCAATGTGCTACAAAGGAAAAATTGACAATAAATTTAATTGATAAGGAAAATGACTTTACGAATTCAATTCACTCAATTCAGAATACATTGTTAGCTTATACAAATGCATCTCCAGAACAATGTATTTCCAGGAGAATGCAATCTTCAGAAAATAACGATAAGCAAAATTTATTTAATACAAAAGAGACTATGCTTGAAACGAATAATGATAATCAAGAACAAAATTTGAAACAAAAAAAGATACCTCATGCACAAACACCTGTATCTGCATTTCTTGAAACAGTGACGAAAGAAAAAGTGGAGAGATGTAATATATGCGGCTTTCATTTTTCTGATGTTAACATTTTAGCTTTGCACAAACAATTAATTCATGAACAAGATTCAATGAATATTCCAAATAAAAATCTAAAAAATTATTCATGTCATTTATGCTCTAAAATATTTAAAATGAGAGGAAGTTTAATGGTACATATGAGAGTTGCACATGTTAGTCGTACTTTAGGCAAGTAACCTTTATATATACATAATACTGTTTATTTTTTATTAATAATTTCATAATATAAGAATAAAAATAGAATTATTCATATCATCACCTATTCATAGGTTTTTTACCTAAAGATGATCAAACTGCATTTACATGCAGCAATACTGGATACGACTGTCCCACATGTGGAAAGAAATTTAAAAAAGTAAGGATAAAGTTTCTACTTTGTTTAATATTATTTATTATTTACAGTAGTATATATAATTATTTATAATATTATCTTTAGTAGTTATCATCAACAGTATCAACAATAATCTATATTTTTTATAAATATTTTAATAATTTATAAATTTTTGTTTTTAATCTTGTTTGTTTTAGGAGCAACATGTCATACAACATTTAAAAACACATGAGGGTAAACAGTGGGAATGTGATATCTGTAGCAAAATGTTTACAACAAAATATTTTTTGAAAAAACACAAGCGATTACATTCGGGAGAAATGCCATATAAATGTAAACTATGTGATAAAAGTTTCACCTTTCAGCAATCATATCATAAACATAGACTTTATCATAAAGATGATAAACCTCATACTTGTACAACTTGTGGCAGATCATTTAAAGAACTTTCTACATTACATAATCATGAAAGAATACATACTGGAGAGAAGCCATTTGCTTGTGAAACGTGTGGTATGTTATAGGAAAATATTCTAATGCTACATTAATAATTATAACATATTATTTATATAACTGACCAATAATGAATGTTAATTGCTTTGTTTGTGTAGTATCTATAATATAATATTGCGGTGTACTATGCATGGTTTGATAAAAGCAGGTAATCTTCATAAAAAGATGTTATTAAATTTATTTAATTTCATAAAAGTGTGCGTATGTATGCATGCTAATAATGATCATAATGATGATAATAACAATAATGATAATAATGAAAATATTAATCTATTTATATTATACTATTCTGCAGGAAAATGTTTTCGTCAGCGTGTTTCATATTTAGTTCATCGTCGAATTCACACAGGAGTGATGCCTTATAAATGCACAATGTGTGGTAGAAGCTTTCGGTATAAGGTACAAAATAATCATAAAAAATTTTAATCATATATATTATTAATATTTTTCATTTATGATTTATGCTTTCTTAGGTAAGTCAAAGAACTCATAAATGCTCTGCACAAATATTAGAAAGTACTCAACAATTACACAATGATGCAATTGCACAAGAAACTGATAATAGAATAGTTGAATCACAGATGATTGATACTTTGCAAAATAGTCAATCCTGTACAAATACTCTCAGCAATGAAGAGAATAAATTCATATTAATGATAAACGATGAAGGACAACATATTTTAGCATTGCAATCAGAGATAAACATGTCTTTGAAGAAAATGGAAGAAAATGCAGATTTTGACATAAATATTAAAAACGCAAAAAATAAGACATGGAATATCAATTTTAATTCTATAAAATTTGAAGAACCTGCAGAATCAATAAAAAAGGTACAATCAGATAATGAGAAGTTAGATATAAAGAATGCAAATGATTTCTTCTCAATAGTGATATCACCTTTCGAAAGTAATATAGTCTCTCCTACTACTGAAATGGAACATTTGAAGGTATCTTCATCTAAACAAAGAGAATCTTCTATAGATTCTTATATAGATACTGCTGATTTTCCACAAACTTCTAATAATACACAAATGAATATACTAAAATCAACTATAAAACAAAATTTTAATCATGATAAAGATCCATTGCAAACTATAAATGAAGAATCATTAAAAGAATTATTATATGATATAGATAGAAAATGAAATAAATTATGAAGTATAATGTATAATAGTACAAATATCAATGATTAACAGATTTTATTTATCACTGTTAGACAAATATATAGTAAACAGAAATATTTATTTCATAAATATAAAACTTATGTGAATCTTATTATAATATGAAACTATTATATTTATATCAATTGTGCAAATAAAGTAATAATCAATTGTAACAATCAATGTGCAAATAATCAATTCTATATTATATTTTGTATCACAAATATTTCCTAATAACATGATTTAGTTATCCTAATTCATTTGCTAATTATCTATTAATACAAATTTTTTAATATTTGTATATGTTTAATATGATAAAATTAAAACTGTTATGAAATATCACCATTATCATTTATCTCGTGAAGCCATTGCACGCAATGCACGTTAAAAAATTTTAGTTCTAACCGTAAGCAAACAATCGCAGTGAGAAAAACATACTATGTTTAACAGACCATGTTTAAAATGCTTAATTATGATTGGTTGAATCATTTGCAGTTTTGTAGTTAAAACTTCTCATATAACGATTTTGATTAATCAATCATATTAAAGAAATTATGAATTAAAGTTTATTAAACAATATAATTTGCATTTTCAATTTAAATTATCAAATTCCGTCAACGGAATATAACAATAGAATACAATAACGCGTATAGTATTGCAAAAATGATGAATCTACAAACACTGTAGTTTTACACTATTCCAATACGTTGATTGGTCGATGTGGAATCATCCACCAATCAATTTATCGACACAGTTGCAAAGTGCACGAATGCCAACTAAACATACGACAAATGCACGCAGTCTCGTATATTCGCTGGAACACCTTGCTTCGTTTATAATCACCATGGTCGAGATATCTCGTAGCAGACGACGCACACGAATCGACTTGACAGCTCACTCTGTATTTCACGTGTCCCCTCGCGCATCGCATTGCGTAACTGGAGTCCGACTACCAGGGAGGAGCTCCCTTTTTGCGGTGAGTAAGGGTTATCTCTGATGGCGATGGTCCATCAGTAGAGAAGCAATCATGTGCGATCGAACTGTCAATCGCGTGTCGTATAGGAACGCAATCGATCAATCTACGGACAGCTGATCCTAGGGCAGATTCTGCTTTAACATCATTCGTATTGCCGTCCGTAGTCGTTTATCAATGGCCAATTGGCCGCTGCTAGATGCACTCTTCAGCCAATCATAGTCTCGTTCGAGCTATGGCAGCCAGAATCTGACATCTGTTACGACATCGCAAGGCGTTTTCTTGGCCTTCATTCTTGTCGTTTCGCATCCTGATATAACATGATGAACGGTTACTGTTATCACAGCGATCGTTATGATCGTTTTCTTATGTCCCCATGTAATTCACACATCACGGCAGTGACGGCATATCTCAATTAATTTCAATAAAATCATACGGTCAATCAGACCTTGAAAGGAACGACGTGTTTTTGTAAACTCGCCACGTTGCCTCACAGCTGCATATTTGTAAAGTACGCGTTTACCGAATATGATAGATAAGCTTTTATCGTTAGGACATGTAAACATTCTTCATTCGTTTCGCATTTGTGCTTTTCATTGAATTGTTTGATTATCGTATGCATCATGCTATGATTGAGTTAGCAGCTTGAAGTGACATATTTTGCAAGTAGTAAATTTAATGTAACATGTTTTATGAGACGCATCATTCTGAGTTATATTGCGTAAGCAGCAATAGATAGCCAACAACACGCATCCATATTCTCATTGATATAGTAAAGGAATGATATAGTAAAGGATATAATAAAGTAAAAATGAGATGACGTTAAAATTATTTCGTGTCATCTAAATATTTATATATATCATGATAAATATATAAATTTGCGATATATAAACATCGTGCGCAAGAGGTAAGCGTTGCATATATATATTCTTTTTTTTTACATATAATGTAACGTTTCATGAATTCGATCAATTGATTGACTGATAAAAAAGCAATATTTTATAGCTAGTATACAAAACGAAACTATTATATTTTAATTATTTATCAAAAGAACTTAATTCATATAAGCATACTCGACATTGCGAAGCCGATTTTTATAACTTATGACAAAAGTGGAGATTTAAAAAATGTTTGAATAAAATGATTGTTCGCGCCATCGTTGCGCGCAGTAATAGCAGACGGTGTTCTTATGTTGAGTGAAAAATTTTGCGCATGCGTAACAAAGGATATCGTTATACTTATCAAATGAGAAAAATAACTTCAATATTTATCTTATTTAAAATCTCGATTATTATGTTGTAACATATATTTAAAATATAGCACTTAATATGTCTAACATATCATTTGAATCACTGAAACGAATAGATAGGAATTTTATGTGCGTCTCAACAAGCAACATATCTTGCTCATCCAAATTATGCTGTCCAAACGCAAGCTACGAAGATAGTCATGTGATCAGGTGCTAAAATGTGCACGCGCATGCGCGCGAAAATGTCGCATGGTGGGGTTTTCGCTCGCACCAACAGCAGGTTTCCGAACACAGCGAAAAGCTAAGAACTTTTGCCGAGTTGGGTGCGTGTGCGTGTGCGTGTGCGTGTCGATTGGTTTACTGCCTTACTGCGTGCGCGCTGGCTGGCGTGTGACGTCGGTGGGGGCGGAGCGTCCTTTGGCCTCCCAACCCTAACCAACCCGGACCCTGATAGCCGTCGCATTCCGCCGATTTGCCTTCAGTGCACCTTGGTTCGCTCTGTGTGTCGGTTCTTCTTATTTGTTTGTCGATCGACAGTGTGTGTATACATTTTGTGCTCTTGCGCCGTGTGCGATAGCCACGAACGCTGCTTACTGCTGTTCCTCACATTCCCTCAACATATATATGCATGCATTCTTTGCCTGTCGCGTGTAATGATAAAAGGAGGAAAACGTTTGAGACGGTTCGAGACAAGATATTCTTCTGCTGTTGTGATGCTCCACGAGCATGTTTTCCCCGCATTCAGGTAAAGATAGATATCGTTTTTGAAGAGATTACTAGAACGAAAGCATTGCGTTGAATACGTAGGCTGGGTGGGTAACAGAGTTCGTGGATCGGCGGGTGGAGAGGAGAATCTAGGGATAAGGGCAAGGAAGGTAGGGGGCTTCTCTTTTTCGGAGGATCTCAACTTTCAGAGGTCACACGGACAACGAGGAAGGAGAATGCGTGTGGATTAGAGTGAGACGAGGAGAGAAAACCCGTCCTCCATTACTTGATCGCAAGCAAATGGTGGCTTGTACGTTCGTTCGTTCGTTCGTTCGTTCGTTCTTTCGTTCTTTCGTTCTTTCGTTCTTTCGTTTTTTCGTTTTTTCGTTCGTTCCTTCATTCCTTCATTCCTTCATTCCTTCATTCTTTCATTCTTTCGTTCGTTCGTCTGTTCGTTTGCTCGTTCGTTCATTTGCTCGCTCAGCCGTTCGCTCGTTCATCGTTTCGAGTCTTTATTACGTTATAAATTCGAATTCGTGTCTCTGCTTGTGAATTCGCTGCTCCCACTGTTGCCATTACTATTACTGTCGCTGCTGCTGTCGTTACTCTTGCTGTCGCTACTGTTACTGTTGTTGCTGTTGTTGCTGTTGACTCCTGTCTTTGTTGCGACTGAATAATCCGCCGAACTAACCGAGACAGGAGGAGGGGCCTCCTCAACGGCACAATTTCGCACTAGTCAGTGATATCGGACGAACAGCCAGCATAGTGTTTGTTATGATTCTCGGTTCGTTACTATCTCCTTTTGTAGTTATGCGGGGGGAAAAAAACATTAATTGCGTATCTCGCCCCGACCGTTTTATTTAGTCACGCTCTTCTTATCCGTGGGCATATGGCTCGCGAGGTATAGTTCTTTTCTTTTTGTTAGGAATCATGCTATCGATATTGCTGCTAACGTCTTAATGCTGTAGTAGATGTTATTGTTGCTACTGTTGCTGCTACCATTGTTTCTAAGTTTGTTAGGTTTATTGTAACACAGCGTTGAAATCGTAAGTGCAATGACGACGAAGTCGCCCAGCGACATCGACGCGACAACGACGGGCATTTAAATCCTTTCTTTACATATTCCTCATTTAAATGTAACAGTCAGTCCTCAGGCGCAATAAATACGCTTCGTTACAATGTTACGTGCGATCATGCGATTTCGTTGTTTCATGCGCGATAAGTCGGTAGTCGAAAATAAACGTTCATGTAGCAATGTAGCGTGAGCATTGTTAATATCTTCTTCCAATAAAGAAGTTGCATTAAGAAAACTTCCGTTTCGCTATGTCGCAGTTTTATTCACGGCTGCGCTTCAAACCGATTTAATTTTTAATTGATCATGTTGTCTTATTATTATGCGCATACATGGAGATGAGAATATTACTAATGTTACTGATAATTTACAAATATTTTTTATGGATACTTGATGAAACATAGTTTTCCACATCTTTTGTTTTTACAAATCCATTTCTTGTCTCAAAACGTGTATATAATATATACACACACACACACATATATATATACATACGATCCAAATTCTATTTATAGATATGATAAATATTATCAATTTGTTTCAGTTAAAAGATATTAAATTCTTTTATTAAAATATTGCGCACGTTTTCAATTCGAAATTATAAGATATATTTGATGTATATATTTGATTTATTCAAATTTCTATATATCTTTTCATATAAATATTGCATATAATATTGCATATAATATTGCATGTATATATCCTAAATGTTATAA
Source organism: Eciton burchellii (assembly GCA_020341155.1). Lineage (NCBI taxonomy): Eukaryota > Metazoa > Arthropoda > Insecta > Hymenoptera > Formicidae > Eciton > Eciton burchellii. The sequence continues at coordinate 592,981 of JAHMML010000014.1, forward strand.
CTATTATACGTTATAATGTTATCATATGTAATAACTAATAAGATCGTATGCATATGTATGTGATATTTGAATATATCTATATAAAAGTTATATTTTTTTCTTTTGCAGATAGAATAGTGGCATGAGTCGATTAATCTATGGCAGATCAACAAGATCAGTTGTCATCAGGGGGGTCTGTAGAGAAGGCCAGCGCTTCAGCAGACACCTCTAAACCTAGGGGGAAAAACTCTAGTAGCGGTTCCAGTAACTATAGAAAACGACAAAATACTAGTGCTATCACAGATACAGTGGAAGAGAAAAGACGTAGACAAATCATTAACGATCCACAAACATCGCAAGTTCATACAGCGCACGCACATTCAGTCGATTCTTCCAAGGAGGAGAGCAGGGTCAGAAGTGAACGAAGAAATCATGGAACTGGTTTAGAATCTTATCCAGGTAATTGTATATTAATATAAGAAAAGAAGAATATACTATAATTTCTTTCTATCTATTTCTTAATATATTATTATACATGATACAATCTTAACTAACTTCTACTTATGTAATTATCACATAATTATATTTTACATACATTGACATATAATAATAAGCAAGTTTAGATTTTGTTTTCTTTAGTTTTGATTTGTGTTGCTTAAGCATTTTCTAAAACTTTGTTTCTCTTGAATAAGAAACTTTTGCATGATTAAATGCACAATATTATTGATGATTATATTTATATATTACCATATTTATATTTATAATAATAGATACCGACTGGAGACCACAGCATAAGATTCACCAAGCCAATTATAGCAACAGTGGTAGCAGTGCAAGGGTGCGTAGTGTTGCAAGGACGAATTTCTCAGAGTTTAATTTAACATCTACCGATTGTGTGGCATCGCGGACTCGTTCTCGTACACCACAGAATCCACAAGCGTTGACACAGGGAACTAGCAGTTACGATTTATCGCTGACTAGTGGATACAATAACAGGAAAACAAATACCTACAATTTGGTACCTTCATCAAGTGCATCAATCACTAGTCATCCATCTACATCGAGAGGAAGAGGAGGTTAGTGCATATCTTCTTATTTGATATCATCGATTACAGGATGTGATGTGTGATTTGTGCGAAGATACAATTTTGTTGTTAGATTGTTTACATAAGTTAAAGACGAGACATCGATAAGGACTTAAAATTAGTAATATAACTTATATTATATCAAAAATTTTAATGGTACATGTGACTCATGTACTTATGCATTGTTCTTATGCAACAAAAATTAATTTGTTTATTTTGTTTATATATTATTATGTTTCATTGATTATATATGTATGTATACATATTATATACGTATACATATACATATACATATACATATACATATACATATATATATATATATATATATATATATATATATATATATATATTTTATCCCCCTTCTTTTCATATCTATAAAAATTTTGGATATACGGAGAAAAAGAATAAATAGAGACTGATATACTCTATAATATATACTCCAATATATAATTTTTTTGCTGATATACACAAAAAACAAGAAAAAACAAATAGCAAATAATTATATAACATTATAGCTATAGTTGCACAAACCCCGACAAAAAGCACTTAATAAGAAATATTTCTTAAATCTTTGTAATTTATCTGCTAATTTATTGGCAGAGTTATAAAATCGATAGTTAAAAATATGATACAGTGTTAAGATCATAACTTTTATGATAAAGTTTTATCTACGATATAAAAAAAAGGAATAAGACCATATAAAGATATGTATAAAAAAAAGTGAAAATATTTCAAAATAGGAATATAATAAAATTTAGAAAATGCAAACAATTATCAAAATAAGAGTCATAGATCAGACTACTGTATCATTAGGCCAGAGGATGAGCGAATGTCTGGAAGGATTTGTGTCTGCTGTCAAAGCACTTTTTCCAATATCAACACAAACCTATCATCAAGAAGGTAAGCGCCTAAGGAGTACACACTTCATATCACATTTTCTTCCCCTTATTTTCTCTTACAAATTTGCGAATAGGTGTTTTTAAAGAAATATTAAATCATTAATCTCCATTTTATATCTATTCTTTATTTCATCATAAATATCATTTCTTAATGTTGGTAAAATCTTATATCAAGTTTAATTTATATGCATGATATTAATTATGTTAATATTTTTAGGGGAAAAAACTGTAATAATTTTTATGTTTTATTAAATTTAATATTTAGTATAAATATAAGATCAAATATGATATAAAAAGAAAATCATTGTGACTAAACAATACATGCTGAGCATCCTAATTATTAAAATGTAATATTTATTTTATAACAGACATACACACACATATATGCAACATTAAGAGATATTATATTATTATAAATATAGTTGATATAAAATTGAAATTATATTTGTTAATAATTCAAGAAACTTCTTATGTATCCTTTAAATAATTTTATATTAAGAAATTTTCTTTAAACTTTATGACTTGATATTATATTAATTTTTTTTTTTTTTTTTTTAACATTTTAAGTTATTCGATTTATTATTTCATTCTATCAAAAAACATTTTTATCTTTTATGAAGTCCAATCTTTATTTTATTGGCTAATATTCTTGTTATCAGTTATTTTTGTTACACATAATCGTTGTTTTTTTTTTTTTCTGTACTAAGACATCGGAGTCTAACATTTATATAAAATGATTTTGAGATATAATATCTATAATTCTTTTATTTAAAAAGAATTGTCAAGAATTGTTATATATGTATATAATTTGTACTATTTATATGTTTTGTACTATATATTGATAATATTTTATTTAAGAATTATCATATACATATTATGGACATACAGAATATATCAAAAGAATTTTATCGCATTAATAAATTGAATAAATCTCTTTGCTTTCAATATTTTAATAATTATCTTTTCAATCAGAATTTTTATTTTGCAGAAAAGAGATGCAAAAAAGAAATTTTTATCTTAATAATTTAAAAAAAAATTTGATTATTTGCATCTTATAGATATATTTAATAACAATAGGAAAACTACTCAAATTTAATTATAAACCATCAATGTATTGCAATGTAAATTTTATAAATAATTATTTCGCAATCACGCGATAAATGCTCTCATACATTTTGAGATAATCTTTATTATTACTTCTAATAAGGGAAAACTTTTCTTCTTTATTTGATATTCAAAAATTCGAGAAACATTCTATCCAATTTTAGAATTGGATAGAAATAATATTATAATTTAGATCCTATAGATGAATAAAAATAAGAATGACATCTAAGCAATGTTTTTATAAAATATTTTCATAATACATGATCAGATTCCTATATAACTAGAATTAGCAATATAATGCACAAACTTATTAAATTTTCGCTTTTTTATTGTACTATCTAACAAAATGAAAATTGTCTTTATTCAGGCAATAAACTTTACTTTTTTTATTACTTGTAAATATTATTTGTATTTATATTATCTAAATGAAAAGACAACAGAATTAAATTCAATTAAAATATCTATAATTGGACATATATTTATAATTTGATGTATATACATATATTCTTATTGTTTTATAATCATCATCATCATCGTATCTGTTTTGGTATTCCTAATTTCTGTATTTCAGAGGACATGTGTGACATTTAACATTACTAAACTATATAATACTAAATTAAAAAGATGTTTGCATATACGAACTAAGCGATTAAAAATTAATATAGAATTGATTTTGGTTTAGTTCTGAATGACCAAATAAATATTTATTTTCACAATCGACAGGCAAAATTGTATATAAAATTGCATGAAATGTCATAATAGAAATCATACATCACGTATAATCATCGAATTCACGAAAATATTTGATTTTCATAATTATGCACATGATATACATTCTCTTTTTTCTGAAAAACTTCGCACTGTAAAAGAGAATGTTGTACATATCATAAATATTATACAATTATACAAAAAGTTTGATTATACAAACTCGCGTGAAAATCGCGTGTAATATTACATCAGACTAATAAGGCAGCACATGAGATGTTAACTTTGTCTTACTTGTCTCAATGATTACGCGGCGTTTGAATATTCTAGATTCGAAATCTCACGGAAGTACAGCAGCCTGTACAACAAATAGCAGTACGAGTAGTCAAGTTTTGGGTGTAAAGTCCAGCATCAGAGTGGGTAACGCAGCAAGTAACTCTGTGGAGAGTGGTGGGGGTGCATTGGCACATGACGGGGCAGGCACGAGTGGCATTGCTTCAACAGCCACTACCAACCCACCTGTGTCTGCCACCGTTTCTGCCAATTCTGCACACCCTCATTCTACACACAAGCACCTGCTACGCTCTCGCGCAAAAGCTTCCGTTGAACAATCCAAGGAACTGCCACCGAGTAATAAGACTTCAGGAAAACATCACAAGAAAGATTCTACAACGGGTTCCTGTTCGAGTTCTAGGTAATATTTAAACTTTAACTAACTTCTAGGTAATATTTAAACTTTAACTAACTTCTAGGTAATATTTAAACTTTAACTATATGAAACATTTCTCTAAGTTATAAATTAATATCTTTAAATGTATAATTAATATAACATAATATAACAATAACAACAATAATAATAGTAGTAATAATGGCAACAATAGTATATTATCATAATATTTATCTGATATTTTAGACATCGTTCCTCATCACGTGTGAGGAAACCAATAACTGAGAGTGGTGGCTCTGGTGGTTTAAGTACTGTTATGTCAGGTAATGACTCCATTAGCGCCACCTCAGTATCATCTGTTCCCGGCAGCCAATTAGTTTCAACTACAGGTGAAGAAGAATCGGCATCCACTGCTACTTCGGCCACAGGTATATTCGTTCGTAAATCTCATTCAGTAGGTCTTCATACGTCCTTCTGTAACGTTATCTAAAATATTAATTCTCAGCTAGTGGAGGACCATCCGGAATGTCGGGCACGACTGGTGATAGTGAGAGCGATGATGGAGAAGTTGGACGATTACAGGCTTTATTAGAAGCTAGAGGATTGCCGCCACATGTATTTGGAGCATTAGGACCACGAATGCAACATTTACTTAACAGAAGCATGGGTGCAAGTTCTGGTATAAAAATAATTTTATTTTTATATAAATATAATTAATTTTATATAAATAATAAATATAAATATTATTTATATAAATATAAAATATATTTTGAAAAATTATATAATTGTGCATCGCATGCCTCATATGTTCTATGTAACAACAAATTTTCTGCTTTTCAAAATTTATATATTAAAATTTGTGCATTGTTAACAATAATTAAATAAAACCATAAATATAATTATTATTTATTCAATGTATTTTCATTATATATATTTTATTTTCATATATTTTATAGCATATGTAAGCATATGTAGCATACAGCACATGTAATATATTTTCACAAGTATAATATATATATTTCAAATGTATATATATTACAAAAAATAATTATATATAAAGCGTAAAATAAACGACATACAGTATATACATATAACTATAACTAAATGGATATATGTTTGATGTATAAAATTTGATTATTATAATTTGCATATATTTTTTTCAATTTCATCTTACAAATAAAAAATCATAATTTATTATATAAAATAAAAATTTTCGTTTTGTTATATAGTGCATCTTAATCTTTACATCTTTTTCTTCATAATTATGATTGTTATAGTATTAAAAATATTGTATATGCCATAAACGAAATTATTAATCCTGATAACGTGGAGTTATATCGACTCGTGTAGTACGGAATGTTATTGTAGCAATAACATTAATTATTAGCAGTAGTTATAAATCGTTTTTAATTATGCGTTACATATGTATAAATCTGAATATCGATCTATGATTTAATTATCCATGATTTAATTTTAATAATTTTCAGCTGCTAAGGCACAGCAATTACTAGCTGGTTTACAAGCTGTCGAAGATGAGGGAGAACAATTGCAAGCCGTGATGAATATGGGAGAAATTCTTGTAATGGGCAACGAAGATACTTTAACTGGTTTTCCCGTTAAACAAGTGGTTGCAGCTTTAATTAATTTATTGGGAATCGAGCATAATTTTGCGATAATGACTCATGCGTGTCGTGCTCTTACATATATGATGGAAGCATTACCACGATCATCTACTGTTGTGGTGGACGCAGTGCCGGTATTTCTGCAAAAACTTGAATCGATCGAATGTATGGATGTAGCTGAACAATGCTTAACAGCATTGGCTATGTTATCACGCAGACATAGCAAAACGATTTTACATGCGGTACATAAAATATTCTTTCTATCTCTTCTATCGTTTACAAATCGTACACAAAATATTTTTGTATAATTTTTTTTATAATAATTGATTTATTTTAAAGTAGATATTCTATTCGTGTTTTCTGAGATAATTGAAACATATAATTGAATCTATATGTAAAAAAGATATTTTTTATATCTTTATAATTAATTTCCCCAAAAAATATTAAAAAGCTTAAGACAAAGTCTAATGTTTTATTTTTTTATTGATAAATATCAATTTCTAGGATATAAATTTAAGTTTTATATTTTTTTTTCTTATCTATTATTTCTTTTTTTCAGGGTGGAGTATCAGCCTGCTTGAAATTTGTTGATTTTTTTAATATTACGGCCCAACGTGCAGCATTAACGATTACTGCAAATTGCTGTCAAAATCTTCATCCCGATGATTTTCACTTAGTGGTGGATAGTTTACCATTATTAACGAGCAGATTGACGAATCAAGATAAAAAAAGCGTCGAGTGTGTATGTCAAGCATTCAGTCGACTAGTTGATAGTTTTCAACATGATCCCGTGATGCTACATAAAATTATCAATGCTGAACTCCTACAGAATTTGCAACAACTGGTAAATACTTTATTAATTAAAATAATTTTCATTTTCATTAATATTATTCGATATTATCTAATATTATTCGATATTTTTATTACAGCTTATGATTACACCACCAGTTAATAGCACTAATAATTTCATAACTGTATTGCGAATGCTCTCTGTGATATCAAATCGCTGTCCCGATTTAGCACAGTTGTTACTGCAACAGAATATAGCTTTCACTTTAAGTTATCTTTTAACGGGATCCTTGGAAGTAAAAACGGAAGATGTGGAGTTGGTACCGCACACACCACAAGAATGGTTCGAAATAACATGTTTAATCGAAGAACTTATGCCCCCATTGCCAACAGATGGGATATTCAGTGTAAATAGTTTACTCGAAAGGACCAGCAATCAACAGGAGACTGTCCAGTGGGAATGGCGCGACGAAAGACAATGTTCCCATCCATTCAGTACTATAGATTCTAGAATTATTGAGGTAATTATCATGAATTATTTCATTAATGAATAGAAAATATTAATTAGACATATTTATTAGATGGCGTTCCAAAATGGTGAGGACGAAATATGCCTTTCATCCTTAGGACGAACTTATACTATAGATCTGACTGTGATGAAACAAATTAACGAGGATATAGGAATGGCGAGAAGTATATTTCGCAGAGTAAACGCCAATCCCACTGAGGGAAAAAGTCCTACTTGCTCATCTAGGTACGAATTATTCTAATATTATATTAAATATACTTTAAAAAATTATAAACATGTTTTGTTATTAATGGTTATTACATCGGTTTATTTATAGTATGGATGTTGTGCCTCCGGTAATCGAAACAAACGAATGGCTAGTGTCTTTTATTCGAACCTTATTTTCTGTATTATATGAGGTTTATAGTAGTTCAGCTGGGCCCGCTGTGAAATGCAAATGTCTTCGAGCTCTTCTTCGTATGGTGTATTATGCTTCAACTGATTTACTTAAAGTAAAATATTGAATAATTTATTTAAAATATTATCTATATTACTCGATGTTATTAACAATCACGTGTATATCTCATGTGCATCTCACGAATATTCTTTTGTAGGATGTTTTAAAAAATCAGGTGGTTTCGTCACACATAGCTGGTATGTTAGCATCGCAAGATTTACGTATAGTCATTGGGGCTCTTCAAATGGCGAGTATCTTAATGAAAAGGTTGCCGCAAGTATTTGGAGTTCATTTTCATCGTGAGGGTGTGCTACATCAAGTTCGTCAATTAGCAGATCCCGAAGTACCTCTCGGTGTTTCACCACCTAAGTGCCCTTCTGGTAAATTATAATTAATTTATCATAACTTTTTTCCCCTCTATATATTTAATTCATGTAATGATTTATTCAATATATAATCGCTTTTAATACGCGTAATATATTATGATTCATTATCGTATTCATTATAGTCATATACTCTGTATATAACTATATCATGCGATGTTTTTCATCATATTTAGGTACATCATTACCAAGCCCACAGCCAGGTCCGTCTAATACACCACTTTCTTCCACCGCAATGTTGTCTTCTAGTAGTGCCACATCTCCGATTGTCTCTCCATCTTCAAACGGCAACATATTATTTGGCACTATTGCATCATCATGCCAATATAAACCAAATATCAGTGCTTCGTTGGAAACACATAGAACGGACTTAAGCGGTAGCGTAGAAGAATCAAATACACCACAAAGTGCTCACCTGTTAGTATTAAATATAATCTGTGCATGCTGTGTACAGCATATATAATATTTATCCTTTAGATAAAAATCATGATCTCATATTTATAAATTATCTTTTTTTATTTATTAGAAGAATCGGTGATGTGCTAAAGAGAAAACGACAAAATAAAAAGGGTCGTTTTTCAAGGCTGGGTAGTACTAGTACACCACAACAAGTGCAGCAACCAGAATCTTTGTTCACTGGTTTTACTCCAAAAAACAATCGATTTTTGGGAAATCTTAATCCGGCTAGATGGGGTCGAAAATCGTCTTCGTCCAGCACTAGCAGTGATAAGAGGGATTCGAGCTCATCTACAAATCTATCGAAACCACCTAGTAATCCCAGTTTAACCGGTGGCAACCGGGACAAAGCAAAAGCATGGGTACGCGAACAAGCGGCCCAATTTTTAGCGAGATATCAAGATGACGCCCCTTGTTCACATCCCGCATTAACAGTTCTTGCTCGATTAACTGCTGCGATACAGCGGTTACAATCAAATGTAAGTATATTATATATATATTCATATCATATGTGTATATAAAAATTATAAATTAAATATATAATTAATTAAATATGTATATAATAATTTTTTATATATAATATATAAATATAATCAATTCATCTTCATCAACTTTTGCTGCCAACTTTTTGTTTCAACTTTTTTGTTTCAACTGTTTAGTCTGTAGTGATTAATAAATTCACTGAATAATTCGATTTAACATTTCACTGAATGAAAAGTTGGCTACATAAATAATAGTGAATGTATTAAATTAATTGACTCACAAAGATATTGTATATTCTCAATATTTTAATCATTTTAAATATTATTAAGTAAATGAAGAATATAACACATGTTTTCAATATTTACAATAATAAATGTACATATAATGATATATTTTAGGCAAATGGAATCTATCAATGCCATACTTATGATATTGTTGTAGAATTAAAAAGATTATCGATTTTTATAATTATTTGATTGTCGATTGCCAATTATTAAAAATCGGAAGTTCTCAGTAATTATAATTATTTGCAATTTTTAATTTTGTCATTGTCACTTGTATATTTGTAGGAATTGGATGAAATGTTGTCAGCACTAACGGAATTACGGGACATTGTTCTCGAGAGCGACATATCGCCCTTTGAGATGAATTACAGTGGTCTTATCAAGGCTCTGCTGAACTACCTCACTACTACAGATGCACCCGGCAATCGCTATGATCGCCTTCGTATGTTTTGGAAGTTGTTTGCTGAGTCTACTGTAAGTAAAATCGATTTAAAAAATTTTTTTTCGTATTTATTTTATAAAATGCACGTATACAAACTGATGATTTACTATTCAGATGCAACAGAACAACGATATCATGGATCTTAATCCTGGAGCATTTGGGGCTTTAGTAGCGAAATTGAACAGTTGTGTTGCACAGCTGGAACAGTTTCCAGTAAAGGTTCACGATTTACCTGCAGGTTCTGGTGCTGGTCGTGGAGGTACCAGTGCTCTTAAATTTTTTAATACACATCAACTTAAGGTATCGTATTTTGAATTTAATTATCTGCTGGATTGATTCATTATGAATATTATAACATCGTGAATATTTTATTGAATTATACAGTGTAATCTTCAACGACATCCAGACTGTAATAATTTGAAACAATGGAAAGGCGGCACTGTAAAAATAGATCCACTTGCGCTAGTACAAGCGATTGAACGTTACTTGATGGTACGTGGATATGGTAGAATACGAGACGCCGATTCAATGGTCAGTGACGATGACAACAGCGAAGATGATATTGATGATACCTTGGTATATCTTTCATTATTTACCTTATTTTGATAGGAAAACAAACTTTAGATTAAAAAAGATCAACGATAATATAATATCGGTAAAAGTGACTAATTATAATTTTTTTTGCTTTCCACTCGCAGGCGGCAGTCGTGATAAGTCAGGGATCAGCTAAACACAAACTTCAGTTTTTAATTGGTGACGTCGTTCTACCTTTCAACATGACCGTCTATCAAGCTGTCAGACAATTTGGATGTTCTGGGATAGATCATTCTGAGGCGGAGGCTGATAGTGAACCACCGCTTGGGCATGATGCAGTTTGGGTGCAAACTCATACAATATATTACAGGTATTATTAATTATTATGAAATTTATATGTAAATATACATAAATATACAAATATACAAATGTACAAATATAAATATATATATATATGTGTGTGTGTATATATATATATATATATATATATATATATATAATATTTACACACGTATATATTTGCACACACAAATCTTTTTATATTATTATATTGATATTTTTATTAAGAAGCAAATAGCTTTTTCATTTTGTTGTTATTGGGAATTAGCTCATTATTCTATATGCTTTATTATTTTTAATTAATATCATTTTGAACTAATAAATGAATATATAAAATTAGTTTAGGCATATAAATAAATTTTATGCACTTATTTATGATTGAAAAAAATTTATTTTGAATGTAGACCTGTACCAGAAGAGGATGCTGCCACTTCTCCAAAATCAGGGTCGAGTTCACAGGGTAGTAGTAGAAAAGGCAAAGGAAAAAGTACAAAGATTAGTTCGAAAAGAAAAGAGGACAGTCTTTGGCTGGAAGGTACGGTTCCATCTCAACACTGTCCTCTCGCGCCATACTTATCTCCCACGTTACCATCATCGGTAACCATTACGGACGCTTCTCTCGATGGGTTGTGCTTGTTGCGCCTCTTGCATGCTCTGAACCGCCATTGGGGCATACTATTTCCTCATCTAAAGAGCATGAATTTATTATCACCTCAAGATTTTATCAATAATAAAATCGCTGCGAAAGCTAGTAGACAGTTACAAGATCCATTGGTGATCATGACTGGAAACTTGCCATCTTGGTTACAACAGATCGCAACTGTCTGGTTAGTATAACAATAACATAGATCTATTTTGATTTAACTTTTCTAATATATAATTCATAATTTATATAATAATACTAAATGTGATTTATTTATTTTCAGTCCTTTCCTCTTTCCGTTTGAAACAAGACAATTGTTGTTATATGCAACGTCGTTTGACCGTGATAGAGCACTACAACGTCTGTTAGATTCAGCACCGGAGCTTTCAGGTTCTGATAGTCAGGAACGCGTTACGCCACGCTTAGAACGACGGAAAAGAACTATTTCAAGAACGGATATTCTTAAGCAAGCTGAACAAGTAATTCAAGACTTAGCCTCTAGCAAGGCCCTACTGGAAGTGCAATATGTTAACGAGGTTCGTTATATCATTATGTTTCTATTATGTTGTCAGTGGATTATATATTTTTAATTTTAATTTAGTATACGATAAATTTAATTTAGTATATGATATATAAATGTATTACAGGTTGGTACTGGTCTTGGTCCAACACTGGAATTTTACGCTCTAGTCTCGAAAGAACTGCAACGTGCTGATCTAGATCTGTGGCATGGCAGTTCTAATCCTATTGAAAATGGATATGTTAATCCTGTACATGGACTTTTCCCAACGCCAATACCATGGAACACTAAAGTATCTCATCTAGCAAAATTGAAAACGAAGTTTAAATTTCTTGGGAAATTTATGGCAAAGGCAATATATGACTCTAGAATGGTAATAATTGATATTTTTCTGCAAAATCTTTCGATTGATTTGACTTCTTAATGTGTTAAATGTGTTCTTAACGTGTTTAATTTTTTCTACTAGTTGGACTTGCCGTTTAGTTTAACTTTCTATCGCTGGTTACTCGGAGAAGAACATACGCTTACATTAGCGGATTTGGCATACGTATGTCCTGACGTATATCGTACTCTCAGCAAATTGCAAGAAGTTGTCAGACAAAAAGAAGCTATGGAGAAAGATCAGACATTGCGATCGCACGAGAAAGTGCAACTAATCGAATCACTTGATTTAGATGGTTGTCCGATTTCCGATCTCGGTCTTGTGTTCGAATTACCGGGTTACGAGAATATTGAATTGAGAAAAGGCGGCAGCGAGATATCCGTTACTATTCATAATCTAGATCAATATATTAAGGTATAAAATGATATTGATCATTTTTTTTGCTAATATTTAAAAGATTATATGATTAAACAATATCTTTTTATAAAATTTCAGTTAATCGTATACTGGTTCTTATATGAGGGAGTGTTTAGACAAATGGAAGCTTTTCGGGAAGGTTTTGAATCGGTATTTCCTCCTTCGCAATTAAGACTATTCTTCCCGGAAGAGTTGGAGGCGGTGTTTTGCGGACACGCACAAACTGGCGGACAATGGGATGTAAAAACTCTCGCCGATTGTTGCAGAACTGATCATGGCTATACACCTGACTCACGCGCCATTCGTTTCTTATTCGAGGTCATGTCTAAGTATAACAGCGAGGAACAACGACAATTTATTCAATTTGTAACTGGTTCACCGCGTTTACCCGTTGGAGGTTGGTATCTGATATCTTGATGATGATTAACACATGATTAATTTACGCGATTTATATTTTTCTAGGCTTCAAGAGTTTAACACCTCCATTAACAATAGTGCGCAAGACTTTTGATCCATCTATGAAAACAGATGACTTTCTACCATCCGTAATGACTTGCGTGAACTATCTAAAACTGCCTGATTATACCACTTTGGAGATAATGCGGGAAAAGCTGCGGATAGCTGCACAAGAGGGTCAACATTCTTTTCATCTCTCCTAGAAACGGATGCAGGAATATCATTTTCTTCTTTGCTCTTATATTATCCGGGCCAAGAATTATCTGAATTTAATTTCATTTAATGTCTATGTGGAACTATGCACTTTTGAGTGAGCAAATCAGCGAGGATGGTTTTACTCTTTATACGAATTCTTTTGAAAATGTCCTTTTCTTCATTTCTTGAGAAATCTTCGAAGCTTTTTTTGTGTGTTTATATCTTCACTTATCAATTTGTATTGTGATATACTTTGACCAGAAAGAAAAGTGCAAAACTGCATATTAATCGAACTGCGTGAGTTTACTCTCTCGTGGTAATTTGAATCGCGTGGCTTGCGAGCATCTGCTCGTTTTAGGAAAAGAAAGAACTTATCTTCAGTGTTATAATAAAAAAATATTGTAAATATAGTTTAATATACGCAAGTCGATATAAATACTTTATATAATAGTAACGAGAAATTGCTATAAAATGCTATAATACTATATATAATATAGCCACAAAAAATGAATGAGGAAGAGAGAAAGGAAGAGAACGTGTGTATATGAATGAATGAATGAATGAGAGAGAGAGAGAGAGAGAGAGAACATTTGCTAGCATAAGTAAATTTTATATCAGTGATGCATTTAAAAGCATCGCCATATATCGCCAATTAATATTGTGTCTCACGTGACGCGGAGAAACAAAAATCCATGAGCTAAAATCAGTAAAGAAACACGCGCACAATAAAAACATATGCAGACGCGTGTTTTATTGTCAAAAATAACGCAAAAAATTTCAGCACATAATTGTCTTTTGTTGCTATCCTTTATTTTATGATCGATCTCTTCATATTCGTCGTTTAAGTTCCGAAATAATCGAAAACAATGCGCGAATTATTTTGCGCAACACTCCTACGCTTAAGTTTATTTAATGTGTAAGATTCGTTAATGCTGTCTGATATTTTTATTTTAGAGAAATTAGTTCAATTATTAATTTTATTTAGTGTAAGAGTGCAGCCAGAATCGCCAGAATTGCCGTTACGACGTGTATGGAACGAAAGGAAAATGCGATATCCATTTATTTGCAGAATCACCATAGATTAAAAAAAAAGTGGGAAATAATGAAAAAAGAATGTGTAAAGAAAACTCTATGAAATAGAATGGATATAAGAGTGAAGTGAAAAGTGAAAAGCCGATGTGTATCAAATGTGGTAATAAGATACATTACTTTCTTATGGCACTTTGGAGTCTACATAAAACTGCAGAGGGAGAACAAGAGAAGAATCCGAAGAATGAATGACTGAATAAATGGGTGCATGAGACAACCAGTACCAGTTCTACAATTTCGAAACTGTTTCAATTTGTGTTGTCAAGTTTTGTGTATAATGTAGATGATCCCATGCACACAGAAATGGACATTCTTTAATTTTTGTTGTACCCAGGACAATCGAATTGCTTGGGAATCACGTATTAATTACGATTAATGAAAAACAAAGTCTGTAAAACAAAGTCTGTTTATGTTGTTATCTTTTACTAAAACGTAATATCCAAATTTTTTGCAGTATACCACAAGTTTTCTAGATATACGGACAATATTTGCATAATTATTTTTTATTATAAACTTAAACTTCATGTAACGATAAATCTTAAACGATAATATATTCTGCAAAGGAATACGATTTCAATGACAGAAGAAATATATGCAAGAGAAGTTAGATATGCATAATAATAAAATATGTAACAATTCAAGATACGTGATCCAGACTTATGCCATTAATGTTATAAACAAAAGTTATATTTATATCGATTCAATAGCATAAATAAGTTTTAGTTTACTTAAATTAAAAGATTTTTTTTCTTTTTATATAGAAGCCTTCAATAAACTATAAACTCTTATTTATCAAAATTATCTGCTAGAATATTAGATAAGCTGTATATATATCAGGAATTATATAAAAAAATATTGCTGAAGTCTTAACTAAGAATATTATCTCTGAAAAGCATTTTCAGGAAGGAATTGAAATAATTGTCATTATATTTGCATTTAACGTTACATGTCTCAAAAACTAAGTTGGCAATAATTATCAATCTGGACTGATATCCGTTTTATAATATATATTTTTTATAATATATTTTCTTTTCTTTTCCTTGTAAATCTTAAAATATTGTTCTTAATGCTAAGAAGTATTGTTTTCTTTCTTACATCACACTCTTGTTTACTTAACATATGTTATTTTCATATAAAAATATCTTTATACTTTTAAAGAAACATACTACACCATCCTAATATGAGACAAAATCCTCCAATAGGTGTTATACTACTAAAACGTCGGTCAGAGGTAAATGCAGTATAATAACAGCTGCCACAAAATAACATGATTCCACAGAGCATGAATGTTGCACTCTATAATACAGATACATATATATTAATGATTATTAATATGATCCATATTTCATATATAGACACAATCATTTTTATATAAATAATAGTAAATAGTATTCGATCATACCAGATGTGGAACTCTGCATAGCGGTAATCCCAACAAAGCCAAGGTATGAATGAAATGATAACGATTTGCTGTTTCAAAAATACGACGTTGCTCCTTTCCAATCTCATCCTTTGGATAATGTCCTACAAAACAAAAGTGGATTTGGATTTTGTATTTCGTATATTTTTTGAATAACATTATTATAACTATTATATGATTTACTCACTGTGGGAACCAATAGCACCAAGAATTACTGCTGTTGCACCACTGATGGCTGCAAGTCTCACATATGGTCCAGTAGTAGCAGCCAATTTCCATAAAGGTATGGATGATACCATTTTTACTTCAGATTTGGATCTTAATCCCAAAAAATGTGATGCCTATAGAAAATCATATATATATTAATACACAATGTACAAGCTGTACAAAACATAATTGAAATGAATTGTGCTTTGTATATAAATTAAATATATTTAATACATTGTATTTAAGCATAAAATAATTCAAGGCCATTCAAATGAATGAAAAATGATACATGATATATGATTGCACATTATAATGACACGGACATTTAAAAAAATAAGGGAAAAAAATGCAAATTTTATTATTTTCTAATCGATTAAGAATCAAAAGCTAATTAACTTGGAACTTACTACATTCATTAGAAACTGCATTCTGTCAATACACAAATTTTATTACAATTATTCCGTCGAGGAGATATTACGTACACATTAATGATCGACAAGATATTTAATAAATAGATCTCCTTTCCTTTTCCCTAATTCCACTATTTGCGATATCTATTGGTTAGATATTTTTCGTTTTCTGTATCTCTGATCACACATAAAGCTTTTTTAGTTTAAGTTAGATTACACTAATTAGACTAAAATCTAATGTACATTTAAAAAACAATTGATCGACGCTGCTAGCAAGTCTAGTAGGCAATAGTAAAATAAGCAAAAAGAAATAATTAACAGAGCTTTTCGCTGGATTTATGAAAACAGGAAGGATAGGAAGGAGACAAATTATTTTCATGAAAACATGTCAAGACAGCTTACCGAATGTAGCATATTCGAAGCATACGAGCCTGTTTTGTGAAATGCATGATATGCTGAGGTAACAGTTGTGAAAAGAACGTCTTGCAAACCCATTCTGCGTCACTGTGAGCAACTAAACTATATATTTACTCACTATCAAATTTTTGCGAGTTGATGTTTACCATGATTTGCGTGAGTCCCTTTGTTGCACTATTTACATGCTATCAAATGATAACACTTGCTTGGTACAATGACGCAGCATACAACACGCAACATCCAATGAGTGTGCAGCTTATAGCGAATTCATATTGTATCAAATGTCTAATGTCCAGTATCCAATAGAAAAGTTCGTTTCCTAAAGATTCTAAGCAGCGATATTTTGAGTTCTGCCATTTTCTATTAACTAATGTAAAATCATTGTTAAAATAAATTTATGGATAGAAAATGTACAAAGATTTCTATTTCACATTACTATCTATGCAAAATTATGGCTAAATAATGCAATAAATCATGTAGTAGAAGCATCACGTTTTCCATAATCAAGATTACGAAATTATGTTTTCCAGATCAGTCTGAGATATATGCAAAGCGATTTTTTGTATTTGTAATTAGAATTTATTTTATTAACAATTTGTTTTATTATGTAGCATGAATTTTTAAGAAACAAGAAATAAAATTATAATATCATTGATCACAATGTTGCATTGGACATAGTAACGCGTCCACTTGTTAGCTGTTCAGTAGCAGTCGAATATAATTGGTGAATTGAAAAGCGATCGCAATTTCTCATATGTTATATGTAACCATATAGTCTCACGAATAAAGAAATTATATACCATGTAATGGAGATGTTCATTGCCTGTCATAAACCATAAAGCAAAAATTATTTAATGAAACTCACAAATTTTGCGATTGAATGTAAATAATCTGTATTATTATATCTATATCTAGATAATAATCTATATAAAGCTTATATACGGGACAAACAGCAAAAAGATACATATTACTAATGTACAAACTACTAATCGCAGTTTGAATAATTTTAAACTATATGAGCAATTTAATCAATTCTTGTATTTTTGATATACATTAAAAACGATATACAAATATACAAATCAAGATATAGGATTATTTAATCCATTTATTTGTAAATTTATTTATAAAATTATGTTAAAAATTACAAGCAATATACGATGATACGGACAATCATTCTTAATTGTTGGCTTTGTGTAATTCCAAGATGTTTCTGTTGATATATATTATTGATATTTATATATCTATGTAGAAATCACAGGTCGATAATTGCTTCAGTTATTTCTATTGTATTTAATTTAGCTAAAATAGAAAAAAAAAGATTATTTAATCATAATATTTTCGACGCTAATCATTTGAGTGCTAGATACAATATGAAACTTATTTAATTAATTGTAAATGTAATTAATTAGTAATTAGATAATTATAATTGTAATTAGTGTTAAGTTTTAAATTTTATCATTTTATAATTAATAATATATTATAATATTATAATAATTGTTATAATATATATCATATATTACATTACCTTTTTGAAACCAATATCAGCTGCGTACTCTCTGAAACATTGTCGACAGAGATTTAGACCATATTTACGAATAAGTCCATGTCTGTTGCCACAAGCACGGCTTAAAAAAATAAATTTTTTTAAAATCAGTATATATATATATATTCACTCATAAAGATAATTCAAATTTTAAATATTATACTTTATAGCATATTATATAGATTATGTGAAAGTTATGTAATAAAAATTCTAATACAAAAATCAAAGTTATAATAAGTTTTTATCATAAGTTAAATATCGTAAATGCTTTTTCGAAGACATTTCGAACACAAAATTATTACTTGAAAGATGTTTTCATATCTTTTATCACGTTGGCAATATTTATTTAAAAAGAAACTGAGTTACTAAGAATTACTTTTATTTCTTAATATAAAATTGAATAATAAGAAGAATATTAAGAAAATTATGTGTTCCATATTTTGAACTGACTTCATTATAATTATAACTTTATTATCAAAATATAGAGGGGGACACTTTCTTACATTCCTTTCAAGTATAATGGATTCTTTTTGTGGTTAGAACATAAGTATTTGTAAAGATGATATTAATACTTAATATCGAGATAGATCTATTATAATTACTTAATATCCTAATTATTTTGTTAAATTTTATTTTCACATAAACCTTCCATGATTATACAGTAAGATACAACATTGATGATAATTATACAATCAGATTATCAATCAGAAAGATCGGTTTATTCAGAAGGTATAATTTTCTATATAAATTAATCATAATAAATTAAAAAACGGATAATATATTGAGATATTGAGAAAAATGTATTTACCAACATCTAGATCCTTGACCATAATTTCGCGGATGCGAATACCAGATATTCCCAAAACCCATACTTGCACGTGCCTGTGATTATCTTCAACAAGAAACAGCTTGCACTGTATCAGATATAAAAATGAAGTGAAATCTATATGGGCGCACGATGCTTGCTTTAATGCCGGATTGCAAAAAAACGTTACCATCGTGATCTGGTGACTTCTTTAGTTTCAAATCATACTTCATCGATTGCGAATGCGCCATTGACACGCTACATTCTGATTGGTCAAGTTCCAAGCTGAATTCATTGCTATACTTTTTTGACACGGGCTTTATATTAATCAACATTACGTATTTCCATATCATGACTACAGCTGTGCGCGATACGACTGGATATCAGCTGATGACATTTATTGACATTCGAAAAGTACGCGGAGGAGATTTAAATGAAAGAAGAAGGAGGCAAATCGTTCTTTCGGAAGCTTTATCTATGCAAAGACTGTCGTATTGTGCCGTGAGTACAACGGAACGGAAGTGCAGCAAAAGTGTGATCGCCTCGCTGGGAGCAGTCCTAAGGAGCATCTTTTTGTCTCCGCGAATCAGTTGATTTCAGCCAAGGAGGGGAATCCACGCGACTGTACTCGTCGCATGTGTGCACATGTGACACACGCATTACATTAACGTGTGCGCGCGTGCACGCATACACGTCGCACATATATATATACACACACACGCACATTGTGCGTGTACGTTTTCGTGCGTGTGTGCGTATGTGGTGTGTGTCGCCATCGTCTCACAAAACAACGATTGAGAATCGTCAATTCGACAGTGCAATCCCCATCGACAGTTCGTGTATTGTGTCAAGCAGTGAGAACACGAACAGCGCACGTGCGAGAGAAATGAAATACAGTAGTGCAAATCGTCCTTTACGCTATTGGATACATTGAATTTGGATCCGGGCATGACTAGAGATGACCATAGTCGTCATTTCAAGATGATTCTCTATCGTGTGTGCAAGTCGGAATTTTTCTTGGAATAAATCGTGCAAAATCCGATTTGCAAGATGTCTTGGCTCAGTTGGTCAGCGGATATCAAGAAAAGATCTTGTAAATATCTGCTGCAACGCTATGTCGGCCACCTCGTTGAGGACCTTAGCTTGGATCAATTGACCATCGATTTATATAACGGCACATGTCAAGTGATCAACTTGGGTCTTAACGTGCAGGTGAGTAACCATGCAGATTGTCTTTGTCTCAGATCATCGCCTATCACCTTTCCCTCTTCCTCCGGCGCATTTAGAAGAATCGTCGCCCCTATGTAAATAGCTCGCTTACTAATGCGACGTCGTATCATGCATCTACGCCGCTCGCGCGATGCTCCGCGCGTTGTTCCCTTCCCCTCTCCCTCCCCCCCGCCCCTCCTCCCTTCTCCCTCCCCCCCCCCCCCCCCCCCCTCCTCCCTCCTCCTTCCCCCCTCCCCTCCCCCCACTGCCCGAACGAACGAAGCGCTTCCTCGTCGCGATTAATCGATCCTTCCCGCTCCTCCGGCGCGTTTAGAAGAATCGTTGCCCCTATGTAAATAGCTCGCTTACTAATGCGACGTCGTATCATGCATCTACGCCGCTCGCGCGATGCTCCGCGCGTTGTTCCCTTCCCCTCTCCCTCCCCCCCGCCCCTCCTCCCTTCTCCCTCCTCCCTCCTCCCTCCTCCCTCCTCCCTCCTCCTTCCTCCCTCCCCTCCCTCCACTGCCCGAACACGCGTCGGATTATTTCGTCGCGATTAAAAGACGAATAATTCCACGTGGTAACGTGATTACTTTATTTTCTTTAGATTCTTTAGATGGACGAAGGATCAGTATGGAATGTTACTCGGGATAAACAATTGATTTCAGATTATATCTAAATTAATTACCTACCTAAAACTCGACGATAAATATGATGTTGATATGTAGTAAATTTATTTTACTTCGTTGTCGCGGGACAACGAATTCATTAAACAGTCTTCTCGATAGAAAAAATCTATAAAATCTGGAAATTCTCGATGATATCTTCTCACTGAATTTGTAGAGGATTTGTAGGCTGAAGAGTAATTCGCGATACAAAGGATCCACGGTCCTTTGGGTGTAAAACTGAATAAGAAATAAAAAGAAAAAACAAGAAGTATGGAGTGAGAGTCTTTGTTAAGAAGGTCGATTTTGAAAATTCATTCTCAATCTCTTCAAATTTTTGCAAAAATTTTCGTTTCACTTTTTAGCTGTTTAATCAGCCAATCATTTTCCAAACCTTTTCTATCTGTGTCTCTTCTTTGTCTCTAATCAAGTAAAGGCTTTCTACATCTTTCTCTTTAATCTTAGATATCTTGTTAATCTTTGTAATAATCTTTGTTTTATGCGTGTACGTATATTATTATCGATATAAGGAAATATTTTCTTCAATTTATTTTATATTATATTTATCTTTAGTAAGGACGTTCTTGATTATATTATATGTACGCATATGCATTATGTATATTATCATATTTTATCTTTTATTTACATGAGTATTTTATGTTTAAAAGATTTATTTTTCTTATTAATACCTAAATAAATACTAATTGCATATTTTAAATATTCTGTTAATTCATTGGATGAAATCAATTAGAATTCATACATAAATTAATGAGCCACACGGGAACGCCAGTCATTAGTCAACAGGATGGCGGCTCGAATGATAATAACTGTTAATTTATGCGGACTTCGGTGCGTTTGATAACTTTTTTAATACGCTCGATTAACCGTTGTCTTGACTGACGAGTTAGAATATCTGAAGTTTTTCTACTTTCTACTTCAAATGATGACTATCTATTAAATCGTAAATAATTCTCATGATTCAATGTGTAACAGAACTGACCTATATTGTTTTGATCGCCTTAGTAAACAGAATAAATATCTATCTAATAGGCGCTCAATGAATTGGGTGAGATACAACATCTACCGCTGGAATTTGTCGACGGTTTCATAACGGAAATTTCTGTTAACATACCGTGGTCGGCATTACTTACTCAGTCAAGCTATGTCGAAATTAAGGGCCTCAGGGTCACGGTACAACCGCGACAGAAAGCTGAAACAGGAACCTCTATGTTTGAATCCGTGTGGAGTTCCATGACATCCAGCGTGCAACTTACGCAGAAATGCTTGCAGCAAGACGCGATAAATGCGGAAAACACTCAGCCGTTGGAGGCTGTAGAGATGTTTGCACAGACTATAGATTCAAGTAAATAATTTCAATTGCTCCTATCACGTATTATTTCTGTAAAGCTAAGAAAGTGTACCCGATAACTTTTAATTGTTCATGTTTTTCAGTTTTATCTAAAATAAAAGTGAGATTTATCGATACTGTGATACGTTTGGAACATGTACCTATGGACTGTTCCACGGGAGTAGCGATGGAAATTTGGATACAAAATCTTGAATATAGCGACGAAGCTGGATTAGATCCTAGTAATGCATCTCTGGATCGCGATGAAACCGCGAAGAGCTATGTTACCTCAGCATTCTCCATCAAACGTTTCTGTATGGACGAAGTGACGTTCCATACCGATGAATTTCCCTCTCATGCGAGAACATTTTCTAGGATTATAACAGCGACTACTACATGCTCTACTCCCGAGTCTAAAGTAAATATAATTATGCATCTGAATAATAAATATTGCAATCTTGGAAAGGTATTTTAGAGTTTAGACAAATTCCTCTATCCTTCCTTCGTTAATAGAATTCGAACAGTTCATTCATCTCTGCACAAATGTCTCCCACACAGAGTACGGTGCAGACTCCGCCAGAAGCTAATAATTCGAATTTTAACAATTCGAATGAATCAAACCCTATTATGTTTGCTAAGTTAGTGGGTAAACAAGAAATGAGGTTGAAAATGAAACAGAAAGAAGAAATATTGGGACCAAAGGTAAATTAATTTTTCTACCAAAGGTAAATTAATCTTTCTTACTTTTGATACCTTAATTTAATAAATATCAAAAGAAATCCAGTACTATATATAGCAGATATATTTATTTCTGCTCCAGTCTTATCTCTTTAAGTTAAAGAAATAATATATTTATATTTTCAGGTAGAACTAGAAATTACTCTAGGATCGCTTACTTTGTACCTGAGTCCCAGACAGTTGCATGTTTTATTAGAATTAGCACATGGCCTAGCGTCTCCGGGTCTAGAAGACACTAGTAACGTTAAAAAATGTACAGACAAACCTATAACTGGTAGCGATTTTATGCGCATAGAACGCGAGCTTATACATCAGACAAATCCTATGCAAGATTTAAAAACTACGGTAATAAGATAACAATATTCTTTTCCCTAAGTATACATATGATTTAATAGATATATTATGATAATGTATCTACGATAGGATCTACGATACGTTCAAGGATGGTCTACGGCATCTGTGGACGAATCCGATAATGAAGAAGAATTTTTGCCTATGCGATTGCAAGGATCTATATCGATGAATGAGTCGATTGCGAGTAATAATCCTAGTATGGATGGCAGCATACTCAGTAGCGTTAGCTCAAAAAGCTCGAATCTGCCGAGACGTAGGCAAAGGCGCAGCATAGATAATGATGTTTCCGTGGAAACTACCCAGTTTCATATAAGAGTAGCCTCCATTGCTCTAATTCTGTTGCACGAAGATATACTGACACCGTGCGTGGAACAACTTGGTTTAACATATAGCAGTGTGAAACAGATGAAAAACACTGCGCAGGAATTCTTCAAGCAATTGGAAACATTCGCGATAGAAGGCTTCGGTAGTAAAGACTTCGACGTAGCGTCGAAATTACTTGCGAATGCTTGTCAACTCAGTCATATCAGGTATATGCATTAATTATTTAAATGATACAAAGATATCACGCTGTATCGCAAATAGCTGACATGATACGCATTGATGATAGACTGACAGTAATACTAATTTCTCCGTTAGATATCTGTATATTAGTTAATTAGAATTTTGATTTATTATAGGTTACTAGCCGCGCCACTGATAATCGAAGGCAGTGAGAAGACTACTAGTCAATATTCTATGATATCAGGAAGTTTGATTTTAGCTAGTTTAGAAGTTGTAGAGTGTTTGATTGATTCTAATAATTCTAGCTCATACGGAATATCAACGATGGAATTCGTTGAACTTCTAGCGTTTACGAGAGAGAGCGCATTGAATGCTGGATTTTCTAATAAAACCGATCTTAGAATGAATTTTAAATATACAGAAAAGGCTGTCCGACATGCTCGCATGACAAAATTTACACATCCAAGCACAGAAATCGAGTAAGTTTCGTCTTCCATTTTTTATTTATTTTTAATAACTGGACTATTATAATTTTAGATCTTGCATTTCAAATCTTTTAGATTATGCAAAATTAATTAATTTTATTGCTTAATAATAATCGAATAAATTTCTTTTTTAACGTTTTTTATATTAATAAAAAAATTTATGTCTCATTACTTTTTCAACTTTTCAGTATACAAATGGAGCCCTGCAGAGGCGAATTAGATATTACAACTATAGATAGAATATCTGCTATTCTCAATCCGCAGCCAATATGTATCTACAAGCCTACTGTAAATGCTAAAAATTCTGTAAGTATAATTAACGATTAACATGCTGTTTTCTTCAAAATATACTTTTTCATTAATTTTAATTTTTACTTTTTTTAGATTTTATGTTTTAAATGTATCTTTTATATTTCAAATAATATAATATAAAGAATCATGATATGCACAATTTTCAGAATCAAACGTTATTCGATCAAGCTGTGTACAGCGCAACACTGCCGGATTCTAAGGTGAACGTGAAAATCTCTTCATCTTTATGTACAATTAAGCTAAGGTATTTTTTATATTTACAAACAGAAAGCAATAATATATCACGTATATTCAGTTTAATCTATATTTACATTGTGCATAGATTTCCTATACCAGACTTAAGACCACTGCATGATATGAATCGTGCTCCATGGTGGAAGAGATCAGTAAGGTCTGATTACATGATAGTGCAAATGACAGATGCACGAATTCATTCTGTTAGAGACACTCGAGCTCCCTATTTAGCTAAATATGAATTGCAATGTCGCCGATTATCGCTCTTATACGTAGAGACTGAAGATGATACACCGATCGAAATTGGATTAGCTACGGTCGATGAAAAAAATGATGCGCCGTATCAACAAACTAATGATGGCCTTGGTTGGGCGAGAATAGTGATTACTGTATATCCAGAGCATTTTGCACCATTGGAGGATAGTTCCGAGGAAGAAGTGGAAAATGATAAGCGAAATCTGGATGACAGCTTGGAGAAAACTCCAAAACACACGCCTTCTCCATTCACTTCTAGACGTATCATGCGTGAATCAGATACACTCCATTCGAAATCTCAGGAGCAGGGTGATAAGAACGAAGAGAAGTTAGTAGACTGATTTTTTCCAAATGTTCCTTGAATGAATATATGAGCTTGTCGGAATTTAATATTTTTCTTTCTAACATCCTAATAGCGATGGTGAGGAATTAATTATACCAGGCAATCGGCAAGAGATGACAGAATTTATGGAAGAAGGCATACATGGTTCTAGGATGCAATTGGAAATTAACTTACCTTGTGTTTCCGTCCAAATACCATCTAAACGCATTTACGAACAACTATATAATCGATTCAATACCGATCTATTCTTGTGGGAGCCATCTGCGCCCAAACCTAAATCTACAAGTCATATGGAAAGTCATATTAATCTTGATTTAGCATCGACTCTCTTACAGGAATCTTCTTATCCTAGGCAATTATTCAGATAAATTCTATCTAAAACATTTTACAATATTCTTAATTATCTTAAATTACATAACTTACAGATAAGGGTAACTTACAGATTTAGCATGTGCAAAAGCGGAATCCAATACAATTCGGATTCTGACTCGGACGAGGAAGTATTTCAATCCACGAATGAGAAGAGTTACAAAGATTATATGCAGACTCGAACATCGAGGAAGGCACAAAGCAAATTGGCAATGACTTTAAGCATTAATCAGGGTCTTCTCACGATGTATACTCCCGTGCGTGATTCTATGCGCAATGTTATACCTGGCCAACAGGGAGAATTGATAATTCGATTGGAGGATACCACGATATTTTCTGTAACGGCGTACAAGGGAAACGTGAATTTAAACTACGCTTGTGCCATGATGAAAAAAGCGTCTCTGGATCATTGTGGCCTGACAACAAGTCCATCGCAGATGCCACCGTTAAGATCTATTAACAGCATTAAACCGCGACATTGCAAAAGGACCATATATCGCAGTACGGCCGGTAGTAATATAACGGCAAATCCTAACGAGAAAGACATGATAACAATGGCAGTGAGAATACAAATGGCTCATCAAGCGCATCGTATGAAGACTTTCCGAGTCGCAATAGGTATGAGCAATTCGACATTGAGGTATCGTACGTGTTCCACTGCCACCACATGGTTCACGGAGATGATAGATTGTTTGGACGTAACTGATCATCCAGTTGCTGGCTACACTCCACCAAGCGTCTTGACGGAATTGCATCTGCATCTGTGGAATTGTGCAATCGATTATAGACCGCTTTATTTGCCATTGAGATCCATAGTGACGCTCGGTAATTTCAGCATGTCGAGCAACATTACGGCACAGACCAACACGTCGACGTTGCGCTTTATTGCAGAGGACGTCGCTCTTTTCATATCGAACAAGCGTGAGAATTTGGTGAATCTCAAACGCGATTACGTGTGTGTGATGAACTTTGGCTTATTTGAGTTATCATTGCGTCTGAACGAAAAGATGTATGACGGTGCGCCACGGGTTGATCTTCGGGCAAGCAGTAATATATTGCATGTACGCACATGCTCGGACTCCGGTCGCGCTCTCATGCAGTTGCTCACTTACATTGCCAACGATGGTGATTTACAACAGCCGAGTAGCGCAACTAGCAATAGTAGCACTGAAAGTATCTCTATCGTACCGCCAGCGTCCACAAGATATGAGGAGAATCTTCTAGGCGTTGAAAGTATCAATACTTTGAGCAGGAGTCAAGTTGAACGAGTCTATACTTTGATGGAAGACGCGTTGGAGGAAACTGCGAAAGGAACAACGAATCAAGGTAAGAACGAAAATGGAAAAATACCAATGACAGAGAATCGAGTCGAATTCTTCTTTCCTGACGAATCTTACATTGCATCACAAGCGACAGAGACGCAGAAGAGTTCAAAAAATTATAATATTAAGATGACGCACGCTGTAGAGGAAGATGATGATGACGATGAGTTTTGTATCTTGGGAGAAGTTGGTATAGGAATAATACCACGCTATGGAGTACCTGAAGTTCGATCACTTTGTCAAGAACCGTTGAGAATAGTAGATAATCATTTTTTTGTGCCAAGTGGCAAAACCGATTTATTGCAAACTCCTCCGAATTATCCGGCGCCTGTTCTAAAATATACGCTTTGCGAAATGACACTAATATGGCATATGTATGGTGGCAACGACTTCGACAGCTCACAAACATCATCGTCCACAAAGCATGTGACCATCAATGACGTTCGCAATATCGCCCATGGAAGGTAAGAAACGAATTAAATTAAGAAATTAAGTGATTAAGATTAATGAAAAAATGAAGAAGCAGAAAGATCAGAGGCTCATCATGAATACAAAGAAATATCTATATGATTGTGTAAATCATATGAATTTTTTTCTTTTTCTGTCTGTTAGAAGCAGATCCGCCATAGGTGTGGAATTCAATAAATCAAGCCCAAATGAGGTGCATTTTGGTAGTGTACCGAATTCACCACGTGCAACAAGAAACAACGAATCATTGAACAACTGGCATATGCTGGGTGGTTCGGGTAGGCAGCGCGATGTATTGATGGAACTGCAACTCAGTAAGGTGCGCTTTCAACATGAAGTCTATCCAGAGAACACTCGGGAAGCATCTAGGCAGGTGCTACTGGTGCACGAGATTGAAGTAAGGGATAGACTGGCGTCATCGTACATAAACAAATTCCTTTATCAATACAGCAGTGAGGCGAGACCCAGACAGTCTCATTCCATTATGTTTACTATGAAGGCAGTTCATGTAAGGCCGGATCCCAGATTAAGTGCCCAAGAATGTTGTTTGAAACTTAGTCTACTGCCACTGCGGCTGAACATAGATCAAGATAGCCTATTGTTCTTAATACAATTTTTTAACGAACTAGGCGGTGGATCGAAGCGAAGCCAAGAAAGCTCTAGCACACCTAATAGCTCGCAATCCACCCCCGTATCGAAACAAGGAACACCCACGCATCATCCGCCCATTATGAGCGTGAATGATGTATTGACGAATGATGATTCGGTGATGAATGTGTCGCAGAATATCATTGATAAGAATCTATTAATACTCTTGGAAGACGAGCTGACGTTTACTGAAGACAAGAGTAGAACCAAAATCATCCACCAGGTTCACAATGATAATCAACCAATATATTTTAGGTTCGTGATTAAGATTATTATCAATAAAATGTTATAACGGAATTAAAAAATAAGATTTAGAAAATATATATTGTGTTTGTTTAGAAATGTGATATTCAGCCCAGAAGTTCTCATCAGATTGGATTATCAAGGAAAGCGCGTAGATTTCACTCATGGACCACTGGCAGGTCTCTTAATGGGCTTGGCAGAATTAAACTGTTCAGAATTAAGATTGAAGAGATTATCATACAGACACGGACTGTTGGGATATGACAAACTCCTCGCATATTTGGCTTCAGAATGGTTGAAAGACATCAAGAAAAATCAATTGCCGAGTTTACTTGGCGGCGTAGGTCCAATATATTCCGTAGTGCAGTTGTGTAAGTATATCTTAATCCCAAATTTCCTTGTTTTGTTATTTATTAAAATTATCAAAATGTATTTAAAATTATTTTTCAAAGTATGTGATACACAAAATATACAAAAATCATACACAATATATATAAAAAAATGCTTGCACATATTAACTGTATGCAAAATAACAAAATCTTTCTCGTCCAAGAAAAAGAAGAAATAGTTTACACGCGCAACATACAGTAGATATTTAAGAATATAGATTAACATAAGTATTTGATTATACTGTTACAGTTCAAGGAATACGCGATCTATTTTGGTTACCCATTGAACAATATCAAAAAGATGGGCGAATTGTGCGCGGTTTACAACGCGGAGCAAATAGTTTTACAACCTGTACGGCAATGGCAGCATTAGAATTAACCTGTAGACTCGTACAAGCATTACAAACTACAGCTGAGACTGCATATGATATGGTTAGTCCTGGTCCCAGCGTGAGATGCAAGAACAAAGGGCATAAGGGTCGTCGAAAGAGATACAATCAACCGTTGGACATTCGAGAAGGAGTTGCCAATGCTTATACATTGGTTAAAGAGGTGAACTATTCGAATAATATATATATATATATATATTTTGTTATTATATATATATATATATATATATATTAACGATATTTATTATTGAGCAATATTTAATATTTCTATACTTTATATCTATGTAACAATAATAGAGAAACATAACAAATAATATAAGATAAATATGTATGAATAAAAATAATTTTATATTTCCGTAACAATTGATGTAATGATATAATGTAATTGTTTAGGGTTTGGGGGAAACTGCAACTCAATTGGTTCGTGTTGCAAGCGAAGAGCATGAACATAAAGGCACGGTCGGCGCGGTTGGCGGTGTATTACGGCAAATACCACCGACAGTTGTAAAACCGATTATCCTAGCTACGGAAGCAACGAGTAATGTATTGGGAGGCATGCGATCATCACTGGTGCCCGATGCTCGTCGGGAAGCAGTACAGAAATGGCGGCAGGACGCTGATATGACTTAATTCACATCATTTCGTCGAACCATCAGTCAATTTCGCTCAAATAACGCTTCTCAATCATAGTTGATTAAAATTGAGCCGCTTTTTATTATAATATATTCATGACACGTACACGTACGAACGAAAGAGAACGCTAAATAGAATAAGAGAGCCATACGTTCGCCTTACGTTTGGTAATATTGTGATCATAGCGATTATTCTCACTAGATCTGCGCAATTTATTTTCGCTTGATCTGTGTGATTAGGCCTCGATGAACTAGCAATGAGTGCAACAGAGATAGACCTAAGACGTGGATTACCAGCGAGAGATAGCAATTATCGTTGGGTCCTAATTACGAGTGCTATATAATATTAATGTAGTAATATGTATTGGTTCCATTGATTTTCCTTGTACATTATGAATGTACAAAACGCGATTTATACAACGTAAAGATAGTTATGCTTCATCTCTCGTGAGGAAATATATTATACAGCGATAATATATTTCTTCTATATTATATATATTTTTGTTTTGATTATTAAATGTTTTATACCAATGATATGTATTCGAGATTTTTATTAATAAAATACATATAGAAAAAGATGCCTTTTTAAATACAAATCATTTTTTTCTTACGCAAATATATAATGCATACGTCATTAAATACAAATCATTTCTTTCTTACGCAAATATATAATGCATACGTCATTAATTTTGGTTTCTAGTAAATTATATCTCTATCATCATATAATAACATATTGCATAGCAGTTTTTTTAATATTACAGACAAATATTGACAAAGATATTAAAACATTGTTCGAGAATTTACGAATGTAACTTTTATTCATTATTTTTGACTTATTTCCTTTTTTGCAGATCTAAGTTTTAGCCGCTTTTAAAAATATTTTATCGTTATTTTTCGCTTTTTACGTGTTTTCTGAGCGTACACTATGTAAACAATTTTATGTTTTTTATTTTCTCTCTCTCTCTCTCTCTCTCTCTCTCTATTTTTCTGTTTTCCTTTTCTAGTCCCATCGTATGTTCGCTTTAAATATTTTCACGCTAAAAACGCGCTAAATGATCATTTTCGATGAGCAACAAAAACGCTTTGAATGACGTTTTCAGTACGAAATGAACGTAGTTACGATTTTAATTGCATCTCTTCCACACTTTCTCTCTCTTCTTCTTTTAGAACTTATATATATCCGCCTTGTTCTAAATGTAGCCTAAAGAAAGAGTAGTTTATAATGAACAATTGGCTAATAGTGGGGACCCAGAGGCAGAGTTTAATGAAGTTAGCGGCAAGCTAACAGAATCGAAGCGCGTGCTACGCTCAAGAGGATGCGACAGAACGCATTTGATCATTCTGCTTGACGTGTTACAGAGGTGGAGGGTGCTGTTCGTGGTTGGAAAATTATGCGGTTTCATTCAACACGCCCGTGTTGTCGAAGGATCAAATGAGGGTGGCTGGTCCTCGCTCGTCGACGTCACGAATTTGTCATCAGGATGGTTTCCTTGACGCAAGTTTCTTTCGTTACACTTCTCTATGGTAAGTGCTATCGTACGGACTGGATTGAAAGAAAGACGTTTCTCTCGTATGTATATGTTTATAAAATATTAAAACACGTTATCGCGATTACTGTTTCGCGTGCGCAACATAACCTGACGCATCAATCGATTGATATACGTAACGATTCGATGCTTCGTTTGACATTTGTTTAATTGAATTATTTGTCATTAATTCTCTTCGTGACAAGCAATTGCATTATGTAGAGGCATATAGAGAGGAACATTTATGAGAATTTACTTGTGCATTTCTTTCAATGCGATTCATATAAATTTGCTTTAATAAGTTATATCCAGTTTTTTATCTTTTTTTATATAAATATATTTAATATAAAATATTTCAATACTTCACAGTATATGATACTTCTTTTCTCGTTAAATCTATTCGTGCTTAAATAATCCATTTTATTCACGCAGATTTATATCTAAAAAATATCTTTAGAGATTTCTTTTCCATTTCAATTTTACGATATATATATATTTAGAATATATTCTCTTATTTTCTTGGAAACATACTTTTATTTAGATTTTAATTTTGTAAAAAGTATGCACTTACATAAAATTTAATAAATTCTACAAAAATTCTTGATAAATAATTTGATTTGTGTAACTTGATTTTAATTATGTATTATAGAAAATATTTCTATTCGAACGCTTTTTATCGTTTATATACATTTTAGTTCTTTCAGGTATTTTAGCGCGCACAGCAGCCTCGCGCGTACTTGAACTAAGTGACAAGTAAGAAATATTTATTGTTTTATTTTATATATTTATTATTTTATACTTTTTACCTTCCTTTTGTTACTGACGTATGCTTTTTTTACAGAATTTTAGATATACATAAAGATGATCCATGGTTGTTAATGGTATGCTTAATATTTATAAAATATTCCACATATATTTAGAGAATACAATTATTTTTTATTGTCTAGATGTATGCACCATGGTGTGCACATTGCAAAAGATTGGAACCAATTTGGTCTCATGTTGCTCAACATTTGCACTCGACATCGATACGTGTGGGTCGAGTTGATTGCACTAGGTTTACTAATGTGGCAAATGCGTTTAAAGTTAAAGGATTTCCCACTATTCTATTGTAAGTAACCTTATCTTGTTCTATGATCTTTATGTTATGCTTATGTTTTCAATTTATAGTTTAAAGGATGATCAAGAGTATATATATCATGGTGACAGAACCAGAGATGAGATAGTCAAATTTGCCCTAAGATTAAGCGGTCCACCTGTGCAAGAGATAACAAAACCAGAAAGTTTTAATACCATAAAAAAAGATCGTAATCTCTATTTCTTATATGTGGGAGATAGATCTGGATTCTTATGGGTAAATAAGTTTTCCTTTCAATTTTATAAAATTTTACAAAGTCGCTTGGAATCTCTTCAATAAATATGGAATAATTATTCTGCAGGAACTTTATCACAAGATTGCAACTATATTTCAAGCACATGCGTTTTTCTATCAATCTCATCCGGGCATTGTAAATAAACATGCACCGGTAGTGAATGTTCCAGCATTATTCGTGTACAAAGAAAACTTGCATTACAATTTTACTGGTAGGTCCATTTTATTGGTAGGAGAAAAGAAATGACAGATAGAGTCGATTATTATTACTATTCATGATATTTAACGCGATATTTACAGGACATAGGTTGAACGACATAAAAAAAATTAACGAGACGCTTTACAAGTGGGTGAATGCGGAACGTTTCCCGACGTTTCCGAAAGTAACTAGAGGAAATATAAATCAATTATTCTTAACAAATAAGAATCTCGTTTTAGCAGTAGTGGAAGAAAATCAATTGGAAGAGATTGCGCCCGACATGCTAGAATTCAAGGATATGGTTGAGTCTGTGATCAAAGATAAACGAGAGAAATACCACGAGTAAGTTCGTTACGCTTATTGAATAGCGTTTTGATAGAAATTACTGAATATAAATTAACGAAACCGTTGTGCTTAGTCATTTTCAGTTCGGTTGGATAGCTAATCCTGATTTAGTCAATAATATAGCAATGACAGTACTACCTTTACCAAGCTTAATTGTGATAAATACAACTACGAATCACCATCACGTTCCCGAAGATGATACTAAGAAATTGACTCCATATGTGATAGAATTGTTCCTGGAGCAAATACGCAATGAGAGTGCTCCGGTACAATATTGCAGTCTCTCTCTCTTCATGTTTACATTCCATGTTTACTCTCTCCATTACTTCTAACCCGCTAATAATGACACTATTTAATAATAAATATTAAACTTTCAGCGATATGGTGGAAATTCTTGGTTAGTACGTATTCGCAGACTCTGCTTTGAATTGAGAACCACATTGACTTCAATGTGGAAGGGTAATCCCATCTTAACGATGGTATTATTCGGATTACCAGCTGGGTTTCTATCATTGATATGTTATGGTATTTGTTGTCCGGATATTTTGGATGCGGATGACGAAGAAGATGGTAATCTTTTTTATTCCATGGATTGCTCTATCTAGAGATAACGTATACCTATACGACTACTTTATGTCTTTCAGAGAATGATGGAGCGAGTCATATGAAGAAGGATTAAGAATAGTTATGAATACAGAAGTATCACGCGTCTGCGCATTCTCATTTTATATATATATATAGTGTATATAAACACTTAGTTATATATGCATTACATTATCAAACAAAAGATTGCCAAAGCAGTTTTAAGATTTTTAAAGCGAGGATTTTTATACATACATATACATCGCTGACATTCCATATTTTTATTTTTTGTAAATTCGTTCTCATATATATAAAGTATCCAGTAATGAAAATACCACTACTTAGAGAATAGAGTGGATTGAATTGAATAAAAGATGTATAACTATTTTATAATCTTCGTATTGTTAAAGTGCTTTAGATACAATAATGTTACCTTTCTTCTTTTATTTATTTATTTACTTGTTTATTTATCTGTAATCTTATTTCATTATCTTATTTTTAGCGAGATAATATGATCTCAATGCCTGTTCATCCAAATATCTTTTTATCTTTTTAAAATCTTCTATCTGTCAGTGATTATTGCGAAGATCATAGAGCAAGATTTTGAACTTTCCTGCTCAATTCAAACTGCTTTATCCTTCAGAAACAGTGATATCTTTGTTACTAGACGCTTTGTGTGTGTGTGTAGATATATAAAAATATGCAAGCTGTTTCACAACTATCATTATGTATTTAAACAGTATATTTGATAACTCAATGTAAGTCAAAAATCTTCATATTAAAATATCGAGAACATAATGAACATTGAGATATAAATAATGAAATCTAATTATTGACATTATGTAGTTTCCGCCATCGCATATCTATTATTGATTTTCCAAATCAATTGATTTTATATTCTAATTTTGTAAAAATATTGCACATAATGGCTATAATAGTATAAAGTTTAATCATTTATATCTTAAAAAGTATTGTTTTAGTATCACGATTTCCGATTTGTCTTGAGCTGTGAAATATGCAGTTTAAATGTACGATGATAATTATGAAAGATTGTAATCTCACAAGTGTTTTATTTCACGCATTATTTGTTAATAGTAAATTTTTAAGATCACTTGGAAACAAAAATCTTATAATTATAATTTCATCTTCTAAATAATCTCTGGAATTTGTTATTAACAAATGATGCATGATATATGAGACATACTGTATATTATTGTATACATTGTATACACACTGTACTAATTTTTATTTATTTAAATTTTGAATGCGAGGATTGATGCGTATTCCATGAGACAATACAATTTATCAAGCTAAGCGTGTACACGATCAGAAAAGTTTATCTTTTAACAACTTTAATGAAAGAAAATGTAAGATATATCAAAATTTGTATATTAATCACAAATATTTATATATAATTTCTGAAATGACATTAAACATTAAAACGCAAATATTCATTTTTTATATATGTATGTGGATAAAGAGTGATAATATTTAGTATCATGTGAATTGTACGTGAGTGTCATTTCTTGTATCGCATAGATCCTAAGTGCGATTGTGACTTTTTTCTTGAGAAAGTAATCTTATGCGTGCGTTGTGTATTTGCCGAATGTATATTTATATGTATCAAATAAAAAAAGATTTCAAGCATTTCTTTGCAATTATTGCTATTTTAATTATTGCTAAGCAGATATCTCGATGCTTAATTATCAAGAATTTAACGAATAACTATATATATTTAACCACATTTCTTAAATTGATATTAATAGTTTTTATTTCACATAACGTCAAAATATACAACTAAATATAAAAATGATAATTTCAAGGTTATTATAAGAACAAATCAAGAAGAAAATATTGCTGATTTAAGTAACTTTAGACAAAGAATATGATTACTGTAAATCCATCTCATCATCAGAATCTAATGCTGCTCTTCTTCTATCAAACTGAAACATCAAATTTTGAACTTGTACTTTGTGTTACACTATTAAATACACAATTGTGTTATACTAACTTTTACAGTAGTCTTCTTTTGTGTTTGTTGATTTATACTTTCGAGTAAACTGATTAGTTGCTTCTCTCCAAGCTGCTCACGTAATTGTCCAGTTCGTGCCATGTTAAGAAGC
Organism: Eciton burchellii; assembly: GCA_020341155.1. Lineage (NCBI taxonomy): Eukaryota > Metazoa > Arthropoda > Insecta > Hymenoptera > Formicidae > Eciton > Eciton burchellii. The sequence goes on from JAHMML010000014.1 coordinate 629,278, forward strand.
ATCTCCTCTACCATCTTCCCTTTCTCTGGCTTGCCAAGGCAGAGTGTGTTCACTATTGACAAATATAAAAATATCAGAAACAATTATCGGGTTTTCGATATCGATGACAAATAATATTACATCTTGCTCTGGCTGATTGATCTAATATTCGTGATAATATAGTATGCTTCATCTCTTCCATCTGCTGCTGTCTCTCCTCCATTGTCTGCTTGTTGTCTGCATTATTACCCTGGAACAATGATACATTCAAGTAACCTTGATTCTAGAAAACATAAACAAATATTACGAGCTAACCTTAAATTAAATATTTTGATAACCTTCTCTTGTATATGAAACTGTCGCAGGAAACAGATCGCATATTTTCATATCAGCTCATCATTTATAAAGCTCAAGGTTACGAAGTATGAAATCGCGCGTAACTTCGCGAAATTACCTTGTATTGAGACTGTAATTGAGCCAACCGCTGCTGCCGTATCGCTTCAAGTTCCGGATCCATTGCTCTCTTCTTTCTCGTCAAACGTTCGCGAGTTTATGAGCCTAGAATTAAACTGCAATTGCGTTATATCGATTGACACATCTCACATGTTTATTGAAAGTTCCTTACTCTCAGACATATATAGCATGAACGCGTTACGTGACTACTATTGAATCGTTTACCACCATACCGGCATGAAACTTTCATGAAACGATATGGTAATTTTTTTCATTGGTGTCCCTTTTTTTTAAACGGCACTGTACGGTTCTTTTTTTCTATCTCTCCTCGCTTTCAATGCAGAGATTTTAGAATCTCAGAATTTGCTTTTGTTATGTATCTTTTGTAGTGGATGCTTTACCGGTTTTTCCGCAACAAGGTACAAGCCGGATATTGATTGTGGAGATATTAAATTATCGCATTAAAAATATAAACGATGCCATCCATGCCTATCTGCCTGAAGTTGCATCAATTTGCATGGATCTTTTCATTAGGAGCATTTCAATGTTTTTTGCTAGATTTATCTTCATTTATGCGAGAACTTGCCTGTTGCTGGCCTAAATGCTGTTGGCCTAAATGTTATACGCGTAAAGCAATACTCTTTCAATATGATTATGTCGATTTATCTCGATTTTATTCATCCCGTATATATATACCCGCATCCGGTATTTCCCATGTAGCGCAAAGGTCGTTGTGAGCTATGATTGGACGATGGACGGAGAAACGCGAGATTCATTGGCCATTTCCGATCTCACGGATGGCACAGAAATGTCAGACGACGTGGCCGATGATGGAATATGGTGGGCAGTGCAAATAAAGCGGCGATGTCGTTTGGTATTTTGGACATGACACGTAGTAAGATTCAATAGTGTGAATATTGCAACGAGTCAGCTGCTCCGGTGGCCATACTCCAATCTCGTTACGCTCGTCTTACGCTGTCGTACAATATTATAATATGGGTCTCTGCAAGTGTCCAAAAAGAAGAGTAACGAATCAATTTTGTTTTGAACATCGTGTCAATGTATGCGAGCACTGCATGGTTACGAATCATCCAAAGGTAATTTCCTGTCGTTGAATGTACGTGCTCGTAGAGCACATAGAGATCTTCGATCTTTCCATGAACGGAGCTACTTGTAATGTGTGATACAATGCGATTGATCTATTCCTGCTTTACAGTGTATAGTTCAATCGTATTTGTTATGGCTTCATGATCACGACTATAATCCAGTCTGCACATTATGTTCCGGCAAACTAAACGATGGCGATTGCGTGAGACTGACCTGTTATCATATGTATCATTGGGCATGTTTGGACCGATACGCCAGAGATTTGCCAACCACTACAGCACCGGCGGGATATACTTGTCCTACATGCCGAGTGTGTATATTTCCGCAGCCCAAATTGGTATCACCAGTTGCAGATGTCTTGAGGGAAAAATTGGCAACCGTAAATTGGGCTCGGGCTGGTCTTAGTTTACCATTGGTACTTATTTTTATATTCTCTTAACTATTGTTATAAAGTATATATATCGTTATGTATAAGATATAACATATTTTTATTTTGTAGCTAAGTAATGATAGAGAGCAAAAACCAGAACAGAAACGCCCTTCGTTAACAGTGGAAAGTCCTCTGTTCCAAAACCATACCGTGACCGCATCATCATCAGCATCATCACCCATGGTGGCTATGTCTCGCACAAATACGACCATCAACTCGAATTCCGTCGTCAACAGTGTACACGCAAATAATCAGAAACTTGGCCCACCATATTCTGTCGTGAATATTGACTCATCTTTAGGACTATCCAATTCAGCATCCAGAAAAGTCTGCGAGGCCTATGATGATCCGAAAGATATGTCTTTTGATCACGATGAGAACAAATATCAGCGGAAGTCCGCCATAGAATGGTTTTTAAGATGGTGGAAGCTGATTTCAAGAGCGCCAGTGCGACGAAAAGCTGCAGGCTCTCTGTACAAGCGATATGCTGTAATGGCAATTATCGGTATATTTCTTTTCGTTGGTATTATTCTACTGTTTTCATGGCTAGGCAGAATGGCAACGGATGGTGATCCGAGTTTTGATATGTTAGCGAATCCCAATCTTAAGTTTGGCGAGAAGCCTGTAATTTAATATATTGTACACGATGAATGGTAACGATTGCTGTCTGATCGTCATGCGGGACGATCCTTGAAATAGCAAGATATGTGGGAATTGAAAATGTGAGATGTGCAACATTATGAGATTGCGTTAATTGCGACGCGTAAGAGCGCAAGTTTGCGCGGCAATGATTAGGACATATCTAATGTAAGTTATAGTGTACGTAATATTTGTTAATTTTTATGTAAATTATATCTTACATCAAAGTTGTACATTTACATCTGTAAAGGCTTAAATCTTATCGATTTATAATCTGGGAAAACATTGTATCATGAGTTTTTCTTATCCATATATTTATCGCGAATTCGAGCAATCTCGAACACATGTGATTTTATGTAAATATTACAGCATACGCAGAAGTGCTTTTTTTTTTATTCTATAAGATTGTAAAATTATTATGCATACTTCATAATTTTAATAATAGCACATAAGAATACGTATCTTTAGTTTTTTTATGCTACATTGCTAAGATGCTAAGATTTTTGTTTTATCTACGTTTTCTTATGTTATTTTTTATATATTTATTTATCTCGTATATCTAAATTTTTCGCTTGTAATACATGTTGTAAAACAATCGACTTCGTTCGTCAGAATATTATTTTTATGCAAAAAAACTTTTTTAAAGCTTGAAACTCCAAAAGCAGTCAAGATTGATATCTAAAGTAGAAGCATAAAAAGACGTCACATACAATATTTATAATTCGATACTGTTCTCCGATATCAAGCCATTGAAATTCGAATGAGGCCAGATAAATCTTCTCACACAACTATCCCAACATGAAACATTAAAATGCTTACGATGAATTTTGCCCTATTGTTCTGTTAAAATGTATAGTTGCTGTTAAAGTTACCCTTTGATATCCTCAGTCATTAAAACACTGAATTCTAAAGTTTTGCGTACAGTTGTCTGTCAATGATCGCGCATGAGAAGCGGAAAATTGGTCTCAGCATCTCGATCGTGATAATCATCTCCGTAATATCGATCAATTTCGGACACTAAACCGTCCGTTAATGGGATACTCAGCGTGATCGATTTTCGATCGTTTGATCGAAACGATCGAATTCGCGATCGGAGTTGAATGTTCCGATACTTTTCAGTGTCCCGTTTGGCATTAAATCGGGAATCCGAAAATTTACATCTAATCGTAGACACTCTACTTGTGCTTCGAAAAGCAGCGGGCCCACCGGCGCTACGCGGAACGGGTGGATTGGGTCACGTTTCTTTGCGTTCTGCGGGGGCCGGTCACAGCCGACTGGTGAAACGAACGCACAGGATAGCTTTCTTCGTCTAGCGAACGCAGCGTGCATGAGAGTTGACCGCGTGTTGTCAAGTTCCGCGCGTCATGGTGTAATCGCATCGGACATCTTACCGCAAAGAACTTATTTTAAGGATCACTCGTTTATCTCGTTTGTCCAGCACTCATTTAATATTTGTTAACAAACGAGACCGCGTGTGAGATATAAAATTGAATCACTCGCGAGCCAATACGGGATTTGTTTTTGCGTTTAGTGTACTGTGTATGCACCGCTTGGTTTAACGTTTGCGCCTTCAAGCTGACGAGTCCCCAGGTAGAAATTCCCGGCTACGTAAATTTAGATATGAACTCGGTCGAGAAGATGTTTGCTGAAAAAAAAGGTAACAGGTGGATGGCATGCTGGAGAAGACATTCGACGGCCTTGCACGTTGGCGGGGCAACTTCGTGCGGCCTTGTCTACCTCGTGAACGCTGGGTATACGCATGCGGCCGCAGCACTTTCGGTGATTTTGCCGGGTAAGAGCTATCCATTTGCTAGCTTAGCTAGCTTTTTCACGAGCGCTGACTCGAGCAGATAGAATTCAAACGCATTTTCCGTTACCCTGCTACATAGAACAATATTATAACATTTGATTGTCCGAGCTGTTTCAATTTTCACTCTGATTTTTTTTTATACTAGATCTGTATGATTATAAACTATATAATTCGTCAACTATATATTCATCTACATAATTCAAAGTATATGTGTGTGTGTGTGTGTGTGTGTGTGYGCGCGCGCGCGCGCGCGCGCGCGCGTGCGTAGCATATATATTTATATTTATATATGCTTTTTCATGTTTTGTAAATCTGAAAATCAATCAATCGCATATTGCAAATCGTTATACTTTTTCATCCTTTTACATAAAGTTATAATCTTTCAAAACCTGCTTCAAGAAAATTACAAATTCCAGGTTTTCCTTTCCGTCTAGCTTTTCTATCTTTAATGAAGATCGCCAATCCAGAATTGTAAATCATCACTTCGTGACAATCGAAATTTATGTTTAAGGAAGCTTGTTACTCTTCTTCTTCTTAGGTGCCGCTGCCTTGTATTGCTTCTGCAATCGTCGATCAAAACTACGAATGCGAGATCTTATTGTTATAACCGGTTGCAATTCCGGTTTGGGTTATAGTTTAGCGATGCATTGTCGCGCTCAGGGCGCGACAGTTTTAGCAGGCGTGCGCAAGATATCGGAAGCAAAAATAGCAAAAACAACTGCTATTGAGGCGTTGGAAAACAAAGGAGTCATCGTTCGCCAACTTGATATCACTGATGAAACATCCGTTCAGCAGTTCGGAGAAGGAGTTAGGAAACTGATGAAGGAACGACAATTAGGTAAACGAAATGCAATACAAAGATGGATCATCAGGAAATAGTAGACAAAGACTCACCCAAGTCCACAATAGGTTTTCGGCACTTTCAGGCAATTTTGTTTTCAGGCGTTTTATTTTTGAAACAGATCTCAACAGATTATTCTATCCTTATTAAATTATTCATGACACTACACTGAGTGGAGTTTTCATTTAAGAGTCTCCCAGACTGAGCTCGCATTTAAATTTCGAGAAGCAGCGATATATACTTCACAGAAAAGATACTATCGATGTTGTTTCTATTTTATTCCGTGATTCCTACAGCAATTTTCTTCAAGTTAAAAGAGAGAACAGCGAATATATATTAACAACGAATATATATTTTATCGGCTTTCATCTCGATTTGGACTTGAAATTGTTACGCATACGAAAACTGTGCGGCTAAATGAAATATAAAAAAGTCTTTTTAAGATTACCGTCATTTATCAGATCGTCTAAAGGGAGACAAAAACTCGATGTTATTCTTTCTGCACGAGAGAAGATAACTTTCCCTTCAACCTGATGCATTATCCGTAGAGCTGCGCGCGTTGGTGAACAACGCGGGGATAATGGTGTTCGGCGAGTTCGAATGGCAGATGCACGATTTCGCTGAGCATCAAGTGAACGTGAATCTATTGGGGACAATGAAATTCACCCGAGAATTATTACCGATTATACGGAAGGACCGCAGCAGGATTATCGTAATATCTAGCCATTGCGCAAACGAGCCGCTGCCGGGTACAAGTATCTATGGAGCAACGAAAGCCGCTCTTCTAGCATGGACTACTTCTCTTCGGATGGAGCTGCACAAATACGGCATCAAAGTTGTCTCCTTTATGCCCGGTCAGTGCAAAATATAATTTGCCCTTGCTTCTTCGTTGAGAAAGGAAAGTTTCGTAAAATCAGTTGACCTCTGTAAACAAATTCACTCTAGTCTATTAAATTATTTATTTACATATACATAAAGGAATAAAGATTATGTAAATTTGTTATATCGTAAATTTGCTATACTACCACTAATTAATATTCAACATCTAATATTAAACATCATTAAATCAATGAAGAGAGGTAATTAGTGCAAAAGTGATTAGCGCATCGTCCAATCAATTGTACCGGCAAATCAATTATTTCTGAATACTATTCAAACATAATACCGCAATACTATTCAACGCTTCTTAAAACATTCCTTTAAACGAAAGAGTTCACTGTTTCGTCCATCCAAATTTTTCACTTCTCCTTACGCGTTCCCGCAATTGTCGCGCGCATTGTCGGTTACTCTGATCCTATATGAAAATAAATTTCTCTCTTTCTTCTCGTTTTTTTTATTAAAACAAAAAAAAACAGGTGGTTTCGTATCAGAGAGCAATATAATGAGATGGCAGCAAGCGCATTTTGAGAAAATGCAATCATCGATGTCGGACGAAGCGAAAGAATTTTACGGCGACTATTTCACCCGATATGTGGGCTACTTCTCCCAGATCTCGCAGAAGACGAGCGTACAAGATGAAGAGAACGTACACGTGCTGTCAGATACAAAGATATACGAAACCTTCGACGGTGCCCTCCTGGATATTTATCCCTCGGCGATTTACAGGTGAGTTATAATTCTCTTAAATAAAAATAAAAGTTCGCCGAAGTCACGTATTAAGCTGTAAGTTATTTGCAATTGTGCCTTTCAGATGCGAGTCGTGGAGATATTTCTTTTATCGGATATCGTGTAAGAGCACACCTACATGGTTGCATGATCGATTGATACAGCGCTTCGTCAATGGACCGTCTTGGCGTGCAGATAAAGAATAATATGTGTAATTTCATATGTGCTTTATTATGTATTTTTACATTATTGAGACTAATGTTTATGATGTATAATTATATATTAATAAAAGAACAAGATATATTATAATCACTTGTTTTCTCTTCCATCAACTTTTCCTGCTCGATAAGGAAAGATTCGCCTCTTTCTCCTCTTTTAATTTACAGATCATGCGAGATCACATGCCGAATCAGGTGAATCGCTCTACATTATTTGACAAATAGCATTATGATAAAAAAATAAAAAATAAAAATATCAGATAACAAAATAAAAAAATCTGGATGCTTCTATTGGAGATAAATCAGAGATCCATGGGAGTTAATAAGGCTTTTATCTAATTGCAAACAGAACGCTTTTAATTATCTGATCAAATCACAAATATTGGCTGATAAATTTTCACGAAGTTACAACATCGACAGGTGTTATTTCTCGAATCTTATCAGTTTTTAGAATAATCAAGTGCACGATTAGATATTAAGCGAATGGATAAATAGCCGTCTTTTGTCAATCGAAAATTACTACAATTGCGTTCCTTTCACGCGAAGACGGCGCTATGAAGGTCCTCATATCTGGTAAACCTTTCTTCAAGTTCTATTTTCTGAAGTTTCGCCGATTTAGCACGTCTGTCTGATCACCATATCGGGCTTTCGCATTGCAGTCTGTATCATCGCCACGTTCTGCATAGCGAGCTCTCTGCAGGACACCCCGCACAACTCATGCAGCGATGGACCTTTGCCCCTGGCGCTGAGGATAAAGGGATGCGACAGCTCACCCTGCAACATTTATAAAGGAACTGAGCTAACGGCGCAATGGGATTTCGCTGCCAGTAAGTAAAGTTAGAAATTCCTTTGGAAGTAAATCTTCGGTGATAAAATAGAAAGCGTCTCTGTGAATTCCCTGGAACAACTTTCGATGTATCATTCCGAAGCGAATGGCAACCATCAAGTTTGTTCAAGAGATAAGTTCCCTAACAATTAAAATGTTCGCTTCTTGACATCTCGAAGGAAGAGATTACTCGAACGTTGAACGTTTATCGCAGATGCTGATGCCGAAACGCTAACGCCGCGTGTGAGGGTGAAGATTTTTGGGGTGACGATAAATTATCCGTATCCCGAGAGGGATGGCTGTAAATCTCTAACAAATGGACAATGTCCATTAGACGAGGGCGACAGAGCTACGTACAATCTCAGGATGCCGATAGATGCGAATTATCCGTCCGTAATCCTGAACATCGAATTTGCCTTGGTTGACGAAAACAAGAACGTACAGGTATGCTTCAACGTGGATGCCGAAGTGACTGATAAATAAGCTCTCTCCAAAACCAGGTTCAATCGTTATACATAATATATATATATATATATATATATATATATATATATATATATGTTGACGGAGTATCAAAATTAGAAGATGGATTTAATTTTTCCTAGCTCCATTTTACATCTTGGATTTCTCGTTCGTCATTCCTATTTCTCCTTTCCTGTTTCTCGAGCAACGAGATAACGAGTCTCCGAGTGTTCAGATACGCTTCAGAGATCATATCTCGCCGGGACAAATGAGGAAAATAGATTGAAATTCCTAGATAGTAAAATCACTCGAAATTATTAGTGATACTTTCGACTTTTGATACTACGAATTATTCGACTTAGCGATAACATTTTTACGCACGTTACGCTTTATCAATAAATTTTATGTGTAACATGGAATAATAAAAAGCTCGATTAAATGTTAAAGCGAATGTAAGAATTAATTAACGAAATAAATATTTATATCGAATTCGCATATCTGTGATTATTGATCTTATCCAAGAATTTTAAGTCATTTCAACTGCGACTTTAAACGAAAACGATACGCGATAAAAGATACGTAGTTTTTATCCCATAGAATTACAACGGAATCGTCAGAGATCGAAAGTTACTATTAGTCCGCGTCATAATTTTAATCGCGGTTATTATGATACGTAGCTTGAAGGTAGCAAGTTACACGATTAACGTTGTTATTCTAACAGTTTTAGCTGTTCAGGTACATACGTATCAGATACAGTTTAAGATAAAAACAAATATGTATGATCGACGTTGTATTTTCGGAAAAAGCGAAGAAATTTTCCGTAAAAACAGTAAATAGAAAACATCGAACCGAAATTATTAAATAATAATTATAAGAAATTATAATTAAATCTAAAAGATTGTCTCGGATACCCTCGCAGGTGTAACTTTAACCTTAGAAATAATTTCTATATTTTTATAAGACATTATTAAGTCTAAATGATTGCCTCGGGTGCCCTCGCGGGTATAACTTTAACCTCAGAAATCATTTCCGAAAGCCTGAAAAATACGTTTCAACACGATCCGATCACAGTCCAGCGGACTGTTTTAACACGCTAATGACAATAGTGCGCAACGACTCGGTGAAAACGAGGGAGATAATTTACACGACAATCTGATTACTTTAATGTCAGATAAGAGTCATGGATTAAGAGGGGAATTCTGAAATTACAAGCCGTCGTTAAAATTCATCCGCCGCGTCTGCGCACGGGGGCACCGTGCGGCGGCGTGAAATGAAATAATCGGGGGGGGGCGCGGGTAATGCGGGAAGGTGAAACGACAACGACGTCAGCAATCCAACGGTCACAAGATGGCGGGCATGATGGAAGATTAGCGGCGAAGCGTGCGTGCGTGCATGCATGCGCGCGCGCGCGCGCGAAGTATCGTCCTCATCAAAACTATCGCCGAGCGAGTAGAAGAGATGTCGCATAAGTCACGCGAAAAACCGACGACCGGTTTATCAGGACGATCAACATAGCCGAGCGCATCGAATCGCTGGTGAAATGCCCAGCGATCGTACGAAGCGCGTCGAAGCGGCGCGCCACGCACCGTAACGTCACTTCGCACGCGCGTGTCTCGCACTCTTCCGCCCCACCTGTCTTCTCTTCGCCCCCCCCTGCTCCCCCCTCCCCCCACAGCGGACTTCAGTATATCGCTCGGTCTGTCCTTGTTTCCCATTCTCTCGCTCGGCGACGTCGTCGAGCATTCGCGTCGGAGTTCGCGCGGAGCGGCGCGTTACGGCCGCACGGTAGCAAAAGCGAAGCGAGTAGCGCGCGATCGGTCCACGCGCGTGTACCACAAACGGATTGGGATCGTACGTGGTGTGCACGCGGAGTGTGTGTGACCAAGGAAGCCAGTCAAGGAGGGCATCGGGCGTTGTGTGAGTGCGAGGAGAACACGCGCCGCAACGCGCGCACCAGCAGGTAGTCGAGGGAACGTCAGGTCAGCCAGCCCAGGAGCGCCACCGGCTTGTTGTCAAGATGGCGTCCAAGGGGAAGCTAGACGACGAGGTCAGTACTCTTTTTCGTGATGTTTCTCGTTTTTTTTCCCCCCTTTTTCCTTCTCTTTATCTCCCGGCGACGAACGACCGACCGCGTCTGGACGCGCGAGGCGTCGCGACGGCGGGCCACGCGCGTCCCGCCGATCAGCGTCGAGAGTATCGCCGAGCGTCGAGCACGTCGCGAGTTCTCCCGCGTCGGTCGTTGACGCCGCCTATTTCGCGAGATGCGCGTCTAACTTCAAGTCGAATACTTATCATCGAGTACGAAGTTGGTCGATCGGCGCGTGCCAGGCGCGCGGCGCTCCGCGTCGGTCGCCGTTCATGCAGGAACGTCGCGCTGTCCGGCGTAACCACGCCCTATCTTGAATAAATCCATCTGCGGCCGTTAACGGCCACCGCATGATTCATCTTACATGTTAAATGCCTCACGGAGGGATTCCTCTCCTTTTCGCTTGCTATCGATTTCAAATTGAACGAGCATCATTTAGAAATCTCGAGCGCGTAATGCGATGGTGCAACGCTCGGGGCTTCGATCGATCAGAATTAATCGAGATTCCGACGATTTATTCCCGCGCGGCGTTGAATTACGCGCGTCGGATTACGATGACTTCGATTCGCGTGCATCGATAATCGATTCATCTCCTCCGCTTGCGGGCGCGTAACCGGGCAAAGTTATACGATGTGATACGAGTTACGAGGATGTTACGAGTTACGTGTATCGAAGAACATGTTTCAAAAGTAATTCCCTTTGACCTCTCGGCTCGTTCTAAAGCGATACGCATCTCTCGGAAAATTTAAAATGCTACAGCGTAGGTGTCACTGAACTACGACACGACAATGGCAATTATCGTCGGAATTATGAGGAATTATGAAATGATCACGACGAGTTGTGGCGAACCACATTTCATGCGCGATTGTTTAGAAGTTATCGCAGAAGATTCAATGAGAACTTGGACGAGAGCCGAGCGGCGGGATTTTTGAAACTTTTAAAACTCTTTATCGGCTCGTGACAAAGAGCAGCATCGACGAATCGTCAAATTCGAGTGTAACAGAATTACGAAATAACGATCGAATACCGCCCCTCCCCCTCTCCCGAGTATTCGAATCATTTCCCTTGGAACGATTTACGCGCTAATTGTACGCGCGCCACTTCGTTCATCCGAAAGAATTCACAGCATCTTCTTTAAATAGATCGACCGTTCGATTGGCGCTCAAACGATAAAAGGCCAAGAATATTTCCACGGGGATATTTATGCTGGCGATTGAACCATTTCTCTCTCGCTCTCGCAGCGGAAGCCATATCATCGATTACTAGCTAGACTAGAGAACGTTACTTTCGTTATTATCGGAACTCGCGCGGCCGCCCGAGACGAGTTGTTTATCGCGCGCGCGCTTCGTTTGAATTATTTAATCCGATATGGGAAATCACGCAGCCGCGTCGCGCGGCTAATCGTCCACGGCACGTTATACGTGATTCGATCTATATTCGGCCAGACTCGATACTTTTATGAGTCCGTGTCCGACTATTTCCGTGGCGTCACGTGAAGGCGGCGATAAGACTGACCTAGCTGAGCACAGTTGGACGCCAATTGGCAACGGGAGAGCGAGCGAAGTGAACACTGTTTTTTCTTCTGCTCGCGGATCTTCCTCCTTTAACCGATAATAATGCGACGTTGCATACACGACGCGCGCCAGCTCGAGGAAAATTACTAGAAGTTTTCCTCGTCCGAGCAGTCTGGAATTAGTTCGTCGAATTCGCATTGAATTGGGTTTTTATCCGATGACGGATCTGATCCATCCTTTTCGGTGTTGAAGAGAGATTAATTCAGACTCAATCCAGCTTGTTATATTTTGAATGCCTCGTGTTTGCGCGGGAGAAATATTGACCGAAGCGGGAAAGCGATCTAAAATAATCTCTACTGGGATGAAAGTAGATTAGTTATCCTAGTTACTTATTTACCGTATGTTCCGATCTTGCAAACTATTCTTTATCGATCATGTTCGAGGGGAAAAACTTTCCTAGTAAACTCTCGAAATATCCTCATTCAAGCAGCATTGATCGCTAAAATCGACGCCTCATGTGAATCAACGCGAATGTAAATTTTTCATCTTGTTCTTATCCGCCACGGAAGAAACAAATTTGTCTAATTAAGCGTCGCGCGTTGCATTCATGTCCGTCTCGTACACCAGTCAGTTATATTATAATGTCGTATAGCCATGTAATCGTGGATTCGCTCAGAGTGGACGCAATTAGGGCTGCCTTCGCCGGGAGGGGGAAGAAGGATATCCTGCATAGCCAAGAGAAAAAGAGAAGGATAAGTGATCCGCCGGTAAACTCGAAATAGAAGCTGCTTTCCCATCAATTCTGTATCCTCGGTGCGGATTCGTGTCAAGGTCACGGCCAATCGTGCGAATCGGAGAGAAAGAGAGGGAGGGGAGAGAGAGAGAAGGAGAGAGACAGAGAGCAGATGCGACCTGCGAGTAAATGCAGGCCGTGTACCGCAAACCTGTTTCCTCTCTTCCTGTTCGTTATTCGCAAGCTTTCTCGCGCGCGTTTGATGACGGGATTCGACGTAGCGCGCGCGCGCGCGCGCGTGCGCGCGTGACGTATTACGGCGAGCGCACAACAACGGATCGTAAACGTAGGGATTTATGGACTAAACATTTACGAATCTGGCGAGTCTATAAGGAACTCGATACGTGCGTGTTGTCGTATTGGGGATTCGATAGAGCTTGTAGCGCAATGTTTCCAACGTGTTCTCGCGAGCAATCGCATGAGCACGCTGAAGAAATGGGGGAATGATATGGGTTAGTGACATAACCTGCATTTTTACGAGCTTACTGTAATAAAATTGTCAAATGTAGGCTCTTAATTTCAGCGTGCGCGCGCGCATATTGCGTCGATATTCGTGGTAATTGCAAATACTAGTTCTTTCCTTTCTCCGATATCTCGCCACGGCAGATTTTCAATTTATTTATCTAAATTTATTTATCTTTGGACATGGACAATGGACAATGGCCATCAGTAAACTGTTTATTAGGAAAAGTGCTCATTCCACGATGAGCAATTTTTGAGAAACATTTCATTCGGCTCTTTATGCATTCTTGCTGCAACTCCTGAAGCAATGTCGCTCTGCGTTTTGCGATCCTTTGAAAGTGTAAGACAGAATAATGTCCGGATAGTATCGCGCGAATGCGTCTACGCTTAATAAACGACAATAAAGTTTCCCGAAAGTCGAGTGCACAAGAGTGCTGAAGAATCATCAGACGCGCCCTTCGGCGATCGATCGCGAGCCAGTAGTTTGATGGATGCTTCGCGCGTTTGCGGTAAGATGGCGGCACGTGGCGTGTAAACAGCAACAGATTTTATAGTTTTCGATGATGGGCAGCTCGGTTGCATTTTTGCGATTTCACGAAGCGCTTCACGAGTGACCGAAAATATGGAAACATAAAATCCAGATCCATTAAGTTGTCTCCGTAGAACAGCATATATTTTCTTAGTTATTTATACCGTATTTGTTTTTTTTTTTTTTTTTTTTTCTGGAAACAGAAGAGCGTCAAGAGAACAAATGACGGCAGCTTAATTCCTTTTACTTTGCGCGAATGAATTTAGCTTTAGGCCGAAAGTGATAAAATTTAAGCACTCTGCGCAGCAAAAGATCTGCCCTGAAGCATAATTTTTCGAAATAAGAGGGTAAGATGGAACTGTTAAATCGAACATTGCCGGCCAGTGCGACCTATTGGAGAACGCTAGGGAACCTTTCTGATGTTATATAAATATATTTGCGCGTACGCATGCATGCGCATACGAGTTGTCGATGAAAAGAAACGCGATTCCGCGAGATTAGCCGCGCCGTCCTCCTTTTCACCTCCAGCATCTTCTCACCGCGTGCGTCGATCCCGTCTCACCTTCGATGTTAATTCGAACGCTATGGTTCGCGCTGCTTATCGTTGAATTAGCCATTATGTCGTTATTTTAACGAGATGCGTGTCGATGTGTGTCAGGGGAGCGCGCACACACATTTCATGCTCCTCTCCTGCGCTCCGTGCCTTCGCACAGCATCCTCAGCATCCTCAAGTGCCTCTCTGGCACGGAACCGTGTTCCTCTTCCTTGTTCTTCGCGTTACGCGGTCGCGGACTTGGCTTATTAATAACTTGCTTCATCGTGATGCGAATCCTCGTCGCGTTCATCGCATGGCCTCCATCGGCGCATACGAGCGTTCGATCCGCGTCCTGCGGTGGCAGGATGCCGCGAATAACGTTCTCGTGATTAATTCTTTGCCAGCGCAGCCGCCTCGTGTCGTCCTTCTTTCCAATTTTCATCCGCTCGATGCAGCTTTAATATTCACTCGGTATCCGCGTGCAAGAAGAAACGCGATGTATACTAATGATACGTGACGTAACATGCTAATCTTTTAATGCACAGAGGAATAATGCTGTTTCCGTCGTTGGTACGTTTTTGAGCGAGATGCGAGATAAAAGAACACCTACAGGACGCCCGATGCGCGGATTGTTCTCGATGCGTCTCAGATATTGATGACGAATAACTGATATCATTAATATCGCAAGCCATATTATGGGTGTAATGTCGAATTTAACGGGGCCGACAAATTCGTACAAATGCGGATGGAGGCCTGAATGGCCTGAATCGATCAGCATAACTGCATAAGAGCAGGAATTACCGCGCCTCGAAATTACTCGAGAATCACCGAATGGTCAATTGGCCGTATCGGTATTACATTAATCGAGAATGACATATAGCCGACGATTGAAAATATCGCCGGTAGCCTGCATCGTGTAGTCGTCCTTGTTGTCTCGCCGTTGCAATCGTGCTCTTCGTTACAATCGTTGCATGATTAATTCCCAAGCGGCTTTTAATTAAAGTTAAAGCCATTAACACATCGCACGCACACGCACTCTCGCATGTCGGCGTTACATAATTTTATCAATGGATAACCGTCGCGCTATCGCTCCTCGTCCGCGGTCCACATGAGAACGATGCTTACGGTGTCATCGTTGCAAACATGACGCGATACATAAGAAGGGATAGAAGGGGCGGAAGAGACGGAAGCATCACGCTCGATATCAACCCCTTGAGCTCTGACGCGTTACGCTCTTTGTTCATTCCTCGTGCAAACGCATTTCTCTTGATCTCACACCGAGATCACGGATCGAACGTTACCGAGTAAACGCACCAAACGCGTGCGTTATTCGTTTATTTCACACCGAACGAGATCGAACGAACGAGCTTTGCTTTTAAGTTATTTCGTATCGATAATCAGAACTGCGCGCGATCATTAGTTCGATCGCGAACGAACGGCTTGATCGAAGGTGGCCTTGTTTAAGTGGCGCATTAAGCGCGATGCTTGCACAAAGTTGGTATGCTTGCATATATCGCGAGGTTTTCGATGAACTCCGCTTTTTTTCTTCTCTCCCAGAGCGCGCATGTTTCGCTCATGGTATTCCGTACAAATTAGTGTCCTGCCTTCTCAAGCAGGGAATTAATTTGTCTGCCATTATTCTTTACAAATAAATATTCTTTCCAGCGAGCAATTAGATTGAATGTCATTATGTTTTAGCGAATGTTCTCCTCCTCGTGGAAAGTTAAAACGCAAATCACATTATATTTACGAGGCATATTACAAAATATTTATACTGCGACGAGGAAGGAAAGATTGTTCGCGGGAGATACGGAAATTCTCCGTCCGAATGGCAACTGCTTCTGCAAAATTACATTATATTCTCTCTCTCTCTCTCTCTGCAATTAATAATAATCGATTAATAAATCGATTTGGTGATCGGTCGATGGGCTTATCGAAATTCAAGCTCCTTTCCTCGGGACGCTAGAAACGCGCTGCCGGAGCTGGACCGAATGGAAATCAATCAATGGAAAAAATTGGAAATCAATGCGCACCGACGACGAAATCTTATTATTTCCCGTCCGCATGGCACCGTCTTGCCGGATGCGCCGCAGCTCGCTCGCGTTCGCTGACAAATGCAGAATTACCGCTTCCGAGGCAAATAAGACGTCCTTCCTACTCAACGTCTCTAATCCGGCCCTTCCCCCGAGTAGTAATCGAGCAATAAACCTCGATGAGGTTATTAAAGTGAAATCGCCGGAGGCGCGCGCGCGCGCGCGAGAAAATGACAACTCTCAATTTCGGGTTCTCGAAACGACAAACGAATCGTGTAGATTGCATCTTACTCTCGCGACACTCGTCGAGGACCCTGCGAGCCCTGCGACGCGCGGGGCTAGGGTTTTTTCAAGTTCCGTTTTGAGTGTGAGTTACTAGCCGTGCGCCTGTTGTGTCGCGGCCTTTCGCGCTAGTTGGAATCGTCTCGGCGGGGATTTCGCCGAGAATTTCGCCTCGTGTTTCAGAGATGCTGAAATATTTACATCGATACAAATTAGATCGCGTGCGTGTACGTGTAATCCAATTCTCGATATATGTTAACCGTCAAGTGATATACATGAATATATTTATGAGCTTGCATAATTTAATATAACGTACAACATACGTACGCGTACAGGGAGTAACGCGCGGATATTAACGGAATAAATTCCCATTATCTAAATGTAATAAAAACATGTACCATTAATGTTTGAGTGGACGATGGGAAAGATTTATCAGCCATCTCTTTTCCCGACGTCCGAAATCTGAAATCCGCGTCTATTGAGTGTTCACGCACCGCTCGTCCAAGCATCGCCTGTGTTGAATATCGTCCGTTTAGGGCCGGGATGTATCTCGACACCGCGATTTCTTCCAAACGGCCCTCCAAACCATCGTCGTTTGCACGGACGTTCGGTACGTTACGTAACGTCCACCGCGTTACGTAACCGCCAGGCAGCTGGGGGCGGGGAGGAGGTGGGGGAGGAGGAGAAGCGGGGAAGGCGGGCGGGCCGGGAGAGGGCAGAAGGAGGAGGAGGAGGAGGGGAGAGGAGGGGRGGGGKTAGGAGGGGAGAGGATAGAAAATTCGAATCGCGGCGTTCTTCGTTCGCGGGCGATTCGCGAGGAAGCGAATCGATTCGCGCGAGCGTTAATCAACTGTGCAATTTTTCTCGGCGAGCGATCTCGGCTTTTTCCTTTTCTCTTTTCTTTTTCTAGTTTTATAACTGCGGCGATTCGAACCGAGCGCCGAGTGCGAACGAGGCAAAACGTTATGTAAATTGGTATAGCGTTGAGCGCTGCCGATGCGCATTTTCGCGTCTGTATCCGTTTCGCGTTCGTTGAATCGCGCACGGACGGCTATCGGAAGCAGTAGCAGCAGCAGATCGATAAACATTGGTCCGCAGCGCGACACGAGCATCCGTGATGATTTATTCCTCGCAGCGGCCCCGTCGAAACGTTGTTTCGGATGGTCGATTGTGTCGCCGAGCGACGCAAGTAGTCCAGAAACAACGGAAACAACAGTTCCGAGTGAGAACAATCGGGAATCGCGAGTCGTCAGGTTGGTCCGAGCTAGCGATAGCTCGCGGACGAATTGTCCTCTTTCTCGAAGGAAACGAGAGTAAAAGGAAGAGAAGAGAGGAAAAGAAAAAGAAAAAAAGAAGCAGGCGGATCGGCGTCGAGAGGCGCTTCTCGACATTCATTATTCGTGCTGATGATGCGCTCACGTGGCGGTGATCATGGTGATGCATGGTGTAGCCGTATACCTGCTGTATCGTACGATATTCAGTGCACATCTGCCCCCCTGCCCCCCCTGGCCACCTACCCTCTCTCCTTCGAAAGTTCCGTAGGAAATCTCGGGATGTGTCGGATCGCCGGCCCCGATAACGGAATAACGGGCGAATTCGATGATTCTGGGACGCCCCGTAAATCGCCGCGGGATCGAACGAAGAGCTGATCTGGAAGAGCGCACTCTTCGAAGGTGCACAGGCCCGGCGGGATCTTTAGAAGGAACCTCGATACCTTGGCGTATCTCTGGTTGGTGTATAGCTGGATAAGAACCGTCGCGGTATCGACGATCCTTATACAATATCCCTAGGAGGTGTATCCCTCTCGCGTTCGCCATGTTTGCACGGCGAAACAGCTGACTTCACCGGGAACCCCCTCCCCCTCCCCCTCCCCCTCCCCCTCCCCTGGCCTCCTTGCCGCTCGTCGTGTCGTCTCTTCTCTTCTCTTCCCCGTGAGAAATATCGCGTTAGCGTTTGCGTTCGATCGGCGTCGCCTCGTTTCCTCCACATTATCGCATTCCGCGTTATTGAGCGAGCCGCGAGCGGCCGCCGTCATTCCGATACTCGCTCGCTCATCGCGGGATCTCCAGGTGAACAAGGGGCGAACATTTCCGGTAGCCTGTCGCGATTTCGGCGGCAGCCGCTTATCGGAAGCGGGTGGGTTACTGACCGACTGCGGGGTGTAGGATGAGACGACGACTCGAGGAAGGGATCGCACATATACACGCGCGCGCGCAAGTACACAGACACACAGCATGCACGTGCGCTCGCGTGTGTATCGACGCGAGGGGGACAAGGGGCAGTTGTAGGGGCAGAAGGGTGTCAGTGGATGCAGGACAACGACGGCGCGGTGCGGGAGGGGGTAAAGCCCCGCAGTGCGGCGCGGTCGATACAACCACCGCCACCCCATCTCCTCCTCCTCCTCCACCTCCTCCTCCTCTTCCTCCTCCTTCTCCTCCTCTTCCCCCYCCCCCYCCCCCCTCCTCCACCTCCTCTTCCGAGTTCTTGTTCGGGCACTTCTCGTCGTCTCTCACCCTCGGCCTACCGACTGCCATCCTTCTTTCCTCCGTCTACCTCGCCTCTTGCCTTTATCTAGCGTGTAATTGTGCCCATTCAATGCGAGCCGGTGCTATCGGTTTCCGGTCACGTCGGCTTTTCGGATGACGGAAAACGCTGGAAAATGGACCGCCACGATGCACGCCATCGGCGGCATTGTTCCATTTTCGACGAGGCGAGATCGGGCAGTCCGAGTAAAGGCAAAGAGCGTTCAGGCATCGCGGACTAATGTTCCGATGTTTATGCAACGCCGCGATGTTGACATATTACGTTGACGTATCCATTATATTTAAATGCCGAGAGGCAATCTCTTCGAGGACACGGGAAAACGCACCGAGAATCGATCGACGATCGATCCTAGGGGAAACTTGTACCGTCTCTACTCAATCTACTCAATCAAGAATTCATTTCGATCAATAAAGAATTAATGACTAGGGAAATGAGATTAACATTTATTCCGAGCTTCATTCCGCCTAATTTTCCGTTCCATCCGCGGACAGCTATTTCGCTGCCCGGCGAAACGCTGAACAAGGGTTGAGCTTGAGGAGAAGAAGGATCATACCGGTGACCTGGTCACCGTTTGCGAAATCGCCTTTACTCTTCTTCCGCGCGGCATAGCAGATTCCCGAATTCAGACTGACCCGAGGACGCGTGCCGACCCCCTCGCCCCGGGTCTCCCGATCCTTGCTTCTTCTTCTTCCTGTTTATCTCGCTCCGTTTCTTATGTAAAGCATTACCGCGCCAGAGATACGCAACGGCGACCCTTGTTATCTCTCTCAACGAGTTAACCGCCGTGTCGTCCCGCGTCGTCGAAATTGCACGCCCACTCACCGTCCGACCGTTTGCACGCGACCCACGCGAACGGTCTTCTTCTTTTCCGGCGACATTGCAGCGCGTGAAAGTGCCGCCGGTCGCTTCCGCCCGGCGCGGCGCGGCGCGTCGCGACGCCGCGCGTATCGACTCTTTTCCTTCTTTCCCTCCCCTCCTCATTCTCTCTCACTCTCTCTGTCTCTCTCTCGCTCTCTCTCTCGCTCGCTCGCTCGCTCTGGTGCGTGCACGAGCACGTCCAACCCTGCGGAATCGAATAACGAGGCGCCCGTCGTTTCAGACTCATTTGCATCGACCACGTATTTGTGTATTCCAGACGAAATGAACCACCGTGGACGCTCGGAATGATGAGCGCGCGTCGAATAGTTGTCGCATTGTTGGCAGTAATTTGTCGAGAATGGGGAAAACGTCCGCAAACGAGATCCCCGACGAGGATCGTCAGGCTCGCGTCCAGACGCGCTCGGTCTTTCTCCTCGCTAGTGAATCGAGAGCTGACAAGATTGTCAGCAATTCGCGTTGTTGATGTTGTCGACGGAGAAATTTGAAATTGATCTCATAACGATCGCGGCGCGCAGCGAGCGCCATCTCGCTTTCGAATGGCTCGATCGCGACGCGCGAGAGCGGAAGAAGCTAGAGGAACTTAAATTCTCCGGCTTTCGTTTATCCTGGCGAAGATTCTCTCGCGAGAAGTCGCTGCCGTCCGATCGATCGCCCAGACTCGACCCAGTATCGATCGCACTTGGATCGGGCGAGCGAGTCATCGCGTGACGGAATTGCCGCGCTTTTTCGCGCTCCTCTCCCGCCGTCGTAGCAAGAGCGAAGCGGTGTAACGGAGGTAGATTGAGCATAATGTGTCTCTTCCTCCGACGCAGATACAGTCACGGTCAACTGCCGCGGACACACGCGCGCATGCGCGCATGCACGACACACGCGCGCATGCGCGCGCGTTCCTCTAACGAGGTCTGCCGGCGACACGATCCGCGCGCGTAAAGTAACGAGATCACGCGGCGGATCTCCGCGACGCCGCCGCGGCAGGAACGCCCGGGCGGACGAGAGAACCGGAAGTGTCGGGAAATGACGATTTAACGGCGTCGTTTCGCTCGGCGTAACGCGAGTAAACTTGGCAATCCGTGTTCCGATCCGGCGTCTCTCCGATTGTCGCTCTCGCGAATTATTATTACGTTTCTCTCAAGTTGGCAATTTTGTCGCGCAATACGAGCCGCCCGTTGCGAAACGTGTCTTTCTGAGAACGTCGCGAATATCCCTGGCGTTGCACCGCAGGCGCGACATTCAACATAGCCGCGCGCACGAGAAATTCGGGATTGAGTTCGTGGAGACCTGAATCGTCGTCGACGACGGTTTTCTTCGTAGGCTCCAACGGATTCGAGTCTTTATCAACTTCCCCACGATAAGGCTTATCCGCATTTTTTCGAGAGATTCCGCTCGAGAAATCGCCGTTACGGTACATCCGGAAGACGATTAGGGTCATCGGTTTTGCCAACCGACCGGCATCTGGCTATCGGAAGCTGGGCATCATCGAGCCTTGAGCCTTGACCGTCCGACTGTCCGGCGCAAGAAGTCGTCCTCGCGAGATATCGCGTCAGCGTAATTCGAGAATCGACATATGTAATAAGAAACCCCTGCGATGTTTTACTCGACTCGATCGTGTCGTCTCGTACTTGTATGATCTAATCGATCTCTCTGCTCCACGATTTCTGCTCCGAGTGCACAAAGTTGCTCAAGGACGCGTGTAGCGGAGCAGTTCGATGACTCGTCGCTAGGGATTTCACCGCAAAAACTACAACTATGGGGCGACTGAGACTGGAGAATGGTTCGCTTTGCGAGCGGTTCTCAGTTTCAACGTTAACCTCAATTCGTCGTTCGTCGGATTCATCTCGAGGCTGACTGACGGATCGCGCGGTTTGGAAGAAAGAAAAGAGTCGCGCGCGGCCGCATTTCGGAGTCTTTCGGATTTCGCGCAGACAGTTAAATGTCAGAGCGTGAACTCTGATGTCATCCGAAAATTGAATGTAACCGAATGCTCTTTCGTAACGCGCCCGTTTCACGTTCGCGCTCCTCGTGTTTACATGGCCGACTAGAATTTAGTCGTCGTCGATCATCTCCAAGAATCCAGGTGTCGACATCGCGCGCGTCGGTTTTTTACTTGCCGGTTTTTACTTTTATCACGGAGGTTGGCATGGAAATTAGCCTGACTGCTGAATAGGCAATTTCGCAAAATGCTCGCACGTGTCCGTGCACGTGCAATTATTATGGTATTAAGACATAATAGCCGGCGGCGTCCGTTCTCTTCAAATTCTCTCGTGTTCCGCGTGCGTCATGCGGAACGCCTTAAGGAAGGTCGCGGTCGCGGCGCTCATACGCGAATTCCTTATCGATGAAGCGGTCCGGTGCATCAAGTGGCCGGGTGCACGAATCGAATCTCTAGCGCGAGACCGCTAGTCGCCGGTTCGCCGGTTCGAACCGGATCGCGCGCGCAGCGACGCCCTCGACGGCTCGCTGCGAACGCGATACAGAACGCGAACCAGAACTAACCGGTGACGGCCGTCAAAAGGCAGTCGCGCGCAGCTTCGCGCGGGAGGGCGAAGCTCTTCAACGGTGCTCCTCGGCGCGTCAAGCGCCGAATTAAAGGCTCTCGATGCCGCAACGATTACAGGCGAAAGAGGCGAGAGTAAAGGGCGGATTCGATCCGCCGGCATTTGGGCAGCATACGCCGTCACGCCGTTCGTATTATACGGATGATACAAGTGCACAAATTAATTTCTTGCTTTACGAATTACGAGCATTGGCGACCACCTGATCGCAACTCGGGATCGTCCAAGTTCCGGAATCATCGATCAGACCGATGGAGACCCGTTTTATCGATTGAGATAAACAGGCCCACCTTCCACTCTAGCTGCGGTATGCAGCGGCGAATGCTTTACGGGAAAGCAAGAAATTAATTTGTACGCCGATAATCGCGTCTCTCCGTCCCTCTGAATGGCGGCGCCTCGAGGCGCCTCGAGGCGGATAAGCGCGAGCGAGCGAGCGAGAGGCAGCCGCGTATCGTATTCGTATTCGTCCTCGCTGTTTGCATTCGCACACGACAGATACAACACGGGTCTCTTGGGTACTTTCCGCGTGCCTGAATGCGCGGTATGCGCGGTATCGCGCCCATTGTCTCCCACGTTGCCTGTCGATATGACAAAGCCGACGAATGCGGATATCTTTCGGCTTAGAGCACGCGCGCTCCGAGAGTGACCTTTGCCTATCGCTCGAGACACGAGCAATTCGGTTCGGCTTCGGTAGCTCCAGCCACTCTCTCTTTACTCTTTGCCCGCTTTATCCCGTTTCTCTCTCTCTCTCCCTCCCCCGTCCGGGGGCGAAACGATTCTCGTTCTAATTCTCGATCGTGGAAAGCGCGAGAGCAAGCGCCGCTATTATCGGCCCGTTAATTTCTCATCCCGGCCTAGTAGGAGTCACCCTTTCCGTTTTTCCTCTTTCTCATTCTCTCAATGAATAATAATAGCCGACCGGTTGGTCGTCACCAGTGAATGACGTCACGTTGCCTGCGCGGCCGCGCTTTTATTTATCGTTCACCGATGCGGTTCTCCGACCGGCTCTTCCGTTACGCTGCAGCTTTCAACGTTGATTCCATCGCGCTTCGGTTATTCATCGTGGCATTTCACGAGGAGCAGCCCTTGGTCGTGCTGGCTTCGTCGGGAAGCGATCAAGAGTAAAATGACATCAGTGCATACGACATGCATGCTCAATGATGATTCCTTTTTACGTGGCAACTTTTACGATCGTTTCGCAAACCTGTTACATCTTTGCTCGGAGCTTGGGAAGCTCTGGCGAGCCTGGTCCTTGAAGGATTTTGCGCGGCCTTGAACTCGGAGCGATGTCCGAGATTGTGAGATTATGGCTAGGCTAATCGCAGCGAGCAATCGTTGCGCCGAAATAACGATAATCGACGATAAACGAAATTAAATCTCGTAAGCTTGCCCAAGAAAATTAACATCCAAGCTACGCACTTGGACAAGAATCGATTGCAGTGGATCCCGATCCCTGCACTGATTAGATAGCCGCATGCTATCGGATACGCGCGTATCCGTAACGATTATGTAACAAACAACAGCTTAACGGAGCCATTGGACGCTATTACAACGTTATTGTCGATATCAAACGAAACAGCGGTCTCGGTTCTCCGTGCATTGGCTGTGCGAACTCGTACACCTCTTCCGTGATACATCCGGAGGCTTTGAGCCGCGGACAATAGCGAAAAGAATCCGGCGATCCATTCTCCGCAGCCATTCAGTGGGCATATTACGATAAAAACGCAATCGTAGGCGGAGGATACTCTATATTCGCGAGATGGACACACCGCGCCGTCTCCCGGTCGCGTCGCGGCGTCGCGACGCACCGTTAAACTAACATATTGCCGATTTACGACGGCGCGTTTTACATTCGCGTTTTTCCCCAGAATTCGACCGGCGACGCCGGCGCGCGCGCGAATCGATTCGATAGCGCGATAACGAGTTGCATAACGCAATGGCGGATGACGACGTCGCGTATTTTTCATCACATTGGCCAGCGACGAATATCTGGCTCTTTAACGGGCGGAATCGATGACCCAGGAAATGCACTCGCAGTGCTACCAATCGCGTATCGAGATACGCATTCGGCATTCGATTTTCCGATTTTACTTTTCCGTCTGAATTTTATTCCTTGCGTTTCTTTATTTTTATTCTCTTGACGCGCCGATGAGATTCGCTGATTCGTCGCATACGCGTTCAACGAGCTCTTCAATCTTCAATCTCATAATGACGCGTAATGATGCACAAGCAAGAATATACTTGCGATTTTCGTTAATGCTCGCGGACGTAATTTGGCTCTGACGAGCTATCGAGGCTATGTTTCCCCGTATTTTCCTACATAGCTTTATATTTGATTAAACTTGTACCGCCGATCGGACATATTCATTTGCAAACCGATAGTTAAATGGAATTGCGCCGTCCGGTAACCTAACCTAGCGAAGCGATCGGTGCGATTGCACTGAACCATCCATGACCTAGACTGCTTCGGCTATAAGCGGAAGAAGACATGGAAACGAATCCTCGTGAAGAAGCGTTTGTAGATTAAAAAAAAAAGAGAAGCAGTCAACAATAGAAAATTTATGATGCTACTTTTAGAGACGGAGACAAGAAACAATCGTAAAGTTACGCGCCTACTCTACATCGCTTCGTTAATTTAAACACGGAAAACACGGAAAAAGGGGAAGCAGAAAAACAGAAGAGGTTTCATTCATCCTCCGCGAGAACTCGCGCGTTCCATGATTCGTACATCGACGATCGCGAGTTTTGAGAAAAAGAGAGAAAAAAGAAAAAAAAAGGAAAAGAAGAAGAAAAAGAGGAAAACTAGCGGCGCGCGCGCACTCATGAGAGATTGAATCTAAGATGCAGACCGGCGGCAGATGCAGGTCGGTCGTCGAAACGCGTTACCGAGAAACGCGCACGCGGCTATGCGCGCTACACGCGAATCGCGCGTGCATGCGCTGCTGCTGTTGCGTGACGCACGCACGGCACTTTGTTCCTCGCGGCGGGCGCTCCCTCCGCCCCCCCTCTCCCGCTCCCCCCGTCCCCCTCTCTTTCTCGTGTCTCGTGTCTCGTGTCTCCTCGCGTCCTGCCGCTTCCTCCCTGCCCTCCTCCTCACGTCGCCTTGTCCTCTCCCTCCTCCCGGCGTTCCTCGCCCGCGAGAAGCGACGAGACGAGAGGAACAGCCGCCGCGTGCGCGCGAGCGAGCGATTGCGGCGGGATTGGCGCAAGGCCAGCCGCGATTGCGTAACTCGCATCATCGCTGCGGGCGGCTGTCGGTGGACGCGCGGCGGCCTGGACCGCCGAGTCTCCTTGGAAGGTTGGCCTGAAGGAGGATAAACGAGAGAAAACGAGATAAACCTGCGAGAGCTCCACTGCGAACTGTATCCGGCGTTCGCACGCGCGCTGCCACGGGCGATTTCCTCATCGTTTCACTCATCGTTTCACGTCCCCGTGTTGCGAGAACGCGCGCGCTCGTCGCGCGTAACGCCCGCGCGTACGTGCCAGCGGGCCTCGCCAGAGCGAATTAGCGCCGCCGCAGCGATTTGACGCACGAGAAGTTAGGCGCGATCGCGAAATTCCGGCGATTCCGCCGACGATCGAGTTTTCTTCCAGCGCGTTACCTTTCTCGATTCCTGTCGTTCGTGATTATTCGCCAACGATACCTGCTAGCTTCCTTTCGGTTAATACACGCTCCGCGTGTACGTTTTTTCTTTTTTCTCTTTGTTTTTGTTTCTTCAGTTACTTTGGTTTGGAATTTAACTGATTTCCGATCCAATTAAATTTGAACCAGCTCGTTTGCTGATCGTGATCGTAAATGATGCGTTGTTTCACATTACATTGCTGATAATTTTCTTCGCGATCCGTCAAATGTGCGAATTATTAATTTCTTGCTTTCTTCAAGAAAACCTCCTAAGGTTCAAAATTTATTTATGAACCTACCAAAATGCTCCTAGTCGACAAAACAGTCGCCATAATTTTGGATGACCTCAATCGATGATCTATCGGGCAGCTGGCCGAAGTAGAAACTCGAATTGGTTCTGAATCGGTAACGCTCATCAATGATGCTTGAAATCGAAAGCAAGAAATTAATTTGTAGGCCTAATCAATTTTTACTCCACGATTTCTGCATCCTCTTCTCGCGCCTATTTATATTCCAAATGTTTGACCTCCTTGTTCGAACATATCTTCGCGACGGCTGTTTTTCCCGGCTGTTTATCCCGACGATGAATTCAAAGAAACGTCGTTCGTCACGGATTAGCAATCCGCTTAACTCTGCACGCGAAGCACGCGAATAAATGAACTCAAATCGTAATCGTCGGATAATTAGCAACAGAATTAGGTCTCCTCTTGTTTATGTTCTCCGATCTGTTCAATCCGCGATCGACTGGCGGACGATTTAGGATCGCAATAAATCGCGCCGTCTGATCGATAAGGAGCCAATCGATAGTCGCGACTATCACGATCGAGCAGGCATTCGCGCAGGCTCTCCTTCGCTATCGGCGATCGAGATCCATTTTATTGGAGCCTGGACATAAATAATCCGTATTATTCTTATCGATTTTAATCAACTCGTTCTTATCAGGCTCGATGTTTATTCCCGTGCCGAAGCAAGTTGAGCGGAAGAAAACATCGCACGATATTATCGTTGAAGCGATATGAAAAATGTGCGGCACGAAGCAATAAAGTCAGCCGCGCTGCAAGCGCGGACTGATTCTTTCGTCGCCATTGTTATTTGTTGTTCAAGCGCTTCGGCCAATTCGCCAGTAATCGTAGCACAGAAACAAATGGACGTACGCGGACACGAAATGATCTCTGAATTAGCTTCGGGTGATTCTTGACGTAATTTCACATCACCTAACCTCCTGTTCCTAACGAAACAGGGAACGGAACGTGCGAACGCGCCTTGAATTACTCCGAATGGAGTCAAATCAAATCACGGATTCGCTATCTGCAACGTTCCACATCAGCGACGCCATTCGAAAAGTCGACGTGCAAGAAAAACATCCGCCAGCGCCAATCTCGACCTTACTACACTTCAGCGTAGTAATTCCCACTATTTATTGCCCTTTTTACTCTTCGTAGCGTCTAGCAACGCGAGCCTCCCGTGCTTTCTGAAACGACACGCGCGCGCGCGAGAGAGGGAGAGGGAGAGGGGAGGGGAGATGATCGCACGCGGAGGCCGAGATCTAGCATCGGCTGCCGGCGGAATCTCATTGACGCCAGTAACCGTCCTCGTTATCGACGCTGGTCGCCTCGACCGCGTCACGAGAGCACGCGTCACGGGGCGTATCTTGCGTCTTTCGCCGCGTCTTTGTTTATAAATACTCGCTTGCGCGACGCGCAAGCTCTGAAAATTCGCCCATGCATCTCGCAGGCCGTCTCCGCCGCAGAGCCGTAGCGGATTCTCTCGGCCGCTGGTTGGACGACGTTTTTCCGCTTGGAGAAGCGACACGGATGAAGATCGCCGTGTTCTGTTGTGTTCTTCTCGGGATTTTTCCGCGTTCGAAACGCGTCGTCCGTCACGTCCGTTCGGGGTTGCTGCTCGCGGCGAGATTAGTTTTCGAACTTGCGTTTCGCACATGGCTGGATCTGGAGAAACGGGAAAAACGGAGGGGCAAACTATTAAGGGCTATTGATCATAGATTTATACCTATTTGAATCAACAACTTCCGCGGACTTTAGAAAACTTTATCCCATTATCCCATTTTGTTAAATCTTATGCAAATGTAATATAAATAATTGTTTGAGTTGTTAAATAAATTTAGATACAATTCTTCATCAAGTGACCGAAGGAGTGCCAACTTTTTAAATCAAATAGTCATGATGTGACTCAATCTATTTTTAATGAAAAGAGTTAGTTTGACAACTTTAAAATATTAAACTGTCGGTTTAATGTTATATGCGTATCTGTTCAAATATATCCTTCAATTCCCCAAATGAAATACGCCAATACGCTTGACCTCTTCGATATGCGGGTATGATAGTTTTCTCTTCTTTGCAGTCGTCGCGACGTGACGGCAAGCTATCTTCGACGATGAAAACATAAATATCGCCGTTCTCCATTTGTTTCATTCCTGACAGATGAAAAAATCAGATGAAACGAAAATTTAGCTTCACTGGCCTCTGGCCATCTGTCTTTTGTAATTTTTTATCTTCGTCATCTCTTGAAGAAGGATCTCTTATACCGTCTCATCGAGAATTCTCGCGCAATGACACGGATATTTGCGCTGCAAGTTTCGCGTCAAATTTCCTGGCTCGTCGATATTATTGTTATTATTGAGCGTCATCGCTGTTCGATGCCGTTGCTGTCGCATCCGTCGCGCGCTCGTGTACTATACAAGTACTTCCGTACGAATACCTGCACGTCAGGTAGTAACGCGAGCGAGGCAAGCGATTCAGCCCTCCGAACCCTCTCGGGGTCGGAGGGCAGGAGGGGAGGCGGGCTTACCGTCGCGTTATTGACAACCGAGCGCTTCCGTAATTTCTTTTTCGCTTCTTTTCCCAGCCTGCGTTTTCCATTTCTGCTTCTTTCGCCCAGCTCCGCTCCGCTTCCTTTCTCCCTCTCCCCCTCCCCCATCGCGGTCGATCGCAATTTCGTTGCCCCTGTTCTTTCACTTTCCTCGTCTTTTTTCTTCTTTCTCCGTCTTGTTCCATTTACGGTGAAGTGCACGGGCTGATTCTTGCTCGCGATGAAAGGTGATAGCGAAGAAGATGAAGAGGGAGAGGAGGATGAGGAAGAGGAGGAGGGAAAGATCGGCGGACACGTATCGATGCGCGCACGGCCCAGTTAGAAGTTTTTAAAAGTCGCGCCGCTTTCGAAGCGTGACTCCGGGGTTTCCCCTCTCAAGTATTTTTCATCGACGTTGACGACGACTCGCGATCGAACTCGCAGCAATAATCGTAATTCGCGGTTTCTCCGGACGAATCCATCCGTTTCAGGATCATTGATGAATCGATGATCCGGATAGATTCGCCTTCGACGTCGTGCGATAAGAGCTTGATATAAATGCGATTTGTTGCGGCGTCGCAACGTAGCGATGAAAATGAAAACAACGCAGAGTCCGAGTGGGACGAAACGTGTCGCCGCGTGCGGGTCGCAAATAATGCGGACAATTTTAACAATCATCGGATTCGGTCCATGCGATCGACGTTCGACGCGCGCACGCCGCGATTCATTCCGCGTTTCTATGAGCGCCTATAGAGTGCTCCATCTCCGCAGCCACGGTCGGCGGCGATGATGGAGATAATTATCCGGTAATTCGAGTAATGAGATGACTCACCGCGAAGATGCGACGTCTGGAAGCGGTTCGGCGTGACGGCTCGACAAATAATCGCCGCTACTAATTAGCATTTATCTGTGGAAAAATCGCGGCGGTATAACGGGCGCGTAAATATTGGAGATTCTTGGATGACGTAACGAAGGAGATTTCGCGATGGCGAATTTAACGAGTGCGCCGATACTTTTCATTTCTCCGAAGCTGTCCAACAATTTGCATCCTTGTATCCTTGTTACCTCGATTAGATATCTATTGCTAGGTACTACTAACGGTAGATTTGTTGCTGACGTTGAAGACGGAAAGACGAAATTAATTTTACTCTCATGAATAAATTATGTCAAGCCCCTAATGCTTGTAGCGGGCGCGTCATTAATGCGTTGGCAAACGATCGGGCTGACACGCAATAACGGTAAGTCACCACGCGTTTCATAACCAAAGAAAAATCAATTCGCGATCTTCCCTAACGTAACGGAAACGATCATCGGGAGGATCATATCGGCATCCGGTCATCCGCTTTTCACTTCGAGTGTTAACTCGAAGTGTAGTCGTCGCGTCTTCTTTCTCCCCTCGCCGAAAAGTTCCTCCATCCCTAATCATTGGTTGAAAACTAGACGTAAAAGTTGTCGCAAGAATTGCAATTGCGAGAGCTATCGATAACGCTCGCGTTTTTATCTCGTGTCGGGGAAATCGACTTTGATCTTGCGAGGAAATTCTTATGCGAACGGAGAGTGTGTCCCGGCATATAAATTCCTATTCTTATGACATCCCGTTACGTCGCCGCTTCGGGCGGATTTTTTTTACCTGACTCGGTACTTGATGCAAGATTGTACCATTGTATCTTCTACCAAAGTGGAAGACTGAAGAATCAGTTTCATGCCGGCCGGCCGGCCGGCCATCGATGTCCCACATAAGGGCGGAAACCACCAACCTTTGGAAGCCAACCTGAAAGTTGGCGCTCATAATGCAACGCGTATCATGAAGATGCAGTAAAACTGCATGGAGAGGCGGAGAGAAAGTGAGAGAGAGAGAATGAATGAGAAGTCGGGGATGCGAGGGTGGCGAGGCGACGACAGGCGGGGAGGAAGAAAAGGGAGATGGAAGATAGCGGTGGAGTCGGTCGGTCGGTCGGTCGGACGGCCAAAGCGCTCGTGTATGACGCGTAGCCTAGTAGCACAAATCGCGGTTCGCAGTGGTTCTCAACCGTTGCTCCCCGTCTTGCTTTTCTCACTTGGCTGGCAGCTGCCCTTTCCTCCAAGCCGAACGCGAGGAACGGTTTCCTCGATTGCGATGAGCTCAGATCGGATTTTTTGAAGCGTCATCTTTAATCTGCAGGATTCATTTAG
Organism: Eciton burchellii; assembly: GCA_020341155.1. Taxonomy (NCBI): domain Eukaryota; kingdom Metazoa; phylum Arthropoda; class Insecta; order Hymenoptera; family Formicidae; genus Eciton; species Eciton burchellii. The sequence goes on from JAHMML010000014.1 coordinate 660,459, forward strand.
GAATTGAATTGTTCCGTAACAACGTTCGTAACGATGAATAATAGCGTCACAGGATTATGAGGTATTCGTATGTCGCTTGATGTACTTGCTTGTCTCGTTTCAAGGGAGGGGAGGGATCGCGCTCGCGTTTGTGGTTAATTAAAAAAGCAGGTTTTAATCTTGCCAGCAGGCTCACAGAAATGTGTGTGTTATCTTCTTGTAAACGATCAACTTGGCTTAAATGTGCAGTTTAAGCATATATTAAAATGAGGGGAATAAATTGATTGCACATCTATTCGATACAAATCCCATTTGTAATGTAGATAAGAGTTTTACTTCAATGATCATTTACTTTTGCATACTTGCGTACATGCAAAAGCATGGTAAATGCATTAAAGATACGATATAAAATCTCCTCGGAGAGTTTATAAGCAAGATAAATTAGCTTGAAATCAAAGCAGCGAAATCAAATCTGGTTCCTTTTTTTATTTTACATACATTTAATTCCGGATAACGGAACAAATGATAATAGTAATATTTGCATACGTGTTCATGAAACGTATATACACTTTGCACGTCATAAGGTTATTCCTTTTATCTCCTTTTACTCGTCTTATCATTTATGCGATATATTCCGCGTCATTGATCAAAGCGAAGCATTCAATCACAGTTGCCGATGTGAAATTGCCAACTGCCGTCCCTCGTCTCCCACTTTAGCGAGCAATTAATTCGTCCAAGTCTCGTTGTTCTATGTAAGATATAATTTCCCCGGAGGATCATCCCTCTAGCTGGCGGAACGGCGTAACGCTATTCGTCTTTCTTATCCATTTTGCCATTCTACCTGGCCAATTTGCCTGCCTCTGCCTCGCCTGTAAAGCTTATTTTCACTTCCGCTCGGTTTCGGAGGACGAAAGAAAATTAGCATTTTCCAATATCGCCGAATAAATCTCTCGTAGAGAAAAGAGACCGTTCAATTATCGCACTTCCCATTAAACGAGCATTACACGCACCATAATCGGCTTTAGTTTCGTAATCCACGCGTAATTCGTTCGTCATTCTCATCGGCTTCGTTCTCGAGAAATCTCATCCGACAAATGTCATTCGGCCTGATGTTCCTGCATCCTTTTCCTTCACCCTCCCCTCTCTCTCGCTTTCTGCCGAGAGCAGCGACCCGCATGAGAACCACTGGCAGGGGGAGCTTGCGCTCTCTGTCATTTCGGGGGCGCGGATCGGCGCTGTACGACGGCGGTAGCATCGCAACGAAGACGAGCGGGTTGCGCGCGCATCCGAATTCGCCGGCGAACGGGTGCCGTTGCGACCGCAAAGCGGGGGTATGGAAGGAAGGGTGCACCGCTGTGCTCACTAGCCAAGGGGGTGGCCGAGGGGGTGCCCGTAAGCGAGTCCACGGAGCTGCGGAGCTGCGGCTCGTATGTGCATTTTTTCCACGTTCTGGGAAACTAGTTGTTAATTGGGACGGATATTCGTAACTCGCTGCGATAAGCGCGAGTATGCCCGAACTTGTGATCCAAACGGCTGATCAAACATTGTAATCGAATTTTTTCTCGGCCCCTTTAATCCACTCGGCAAATAGTCGATCAATCGCTTCGTGAACGAAGCGAAACCAGAGCAACGAGGGAATCGACTCTCTCCCTCTGGCGTGTACACCACGTATACGCGCGCACGCACACAGAGATTGCAACGTTATCGGTGAATCGTTGTTTTGTTGTTTGGGATTTTAATTGGGATAATTCCATGCCTTTGATGTCCCTTCATTACCGTTGGAAATAATCTCGCTCATTCGTAATAACGACAACAACGACGGTTGGCGTAAACTGGCAATTCCTCTTTCCCCGATAACGTTTATTAACGACCAAGCGAGCTTGGCCACGGGAATTTTTTCAATCATGGAGAGCTTCTGAATTTTACATGTAAGATTTCAGTAGAAGAAAAGCGAGAGGGGGAGAGAGAGAGAGAGAGAGAGAGAGAGAGAGAGAGAGAGAGAGAGAGATCCTCTCTCTGGATGTAAATCTCCAAGCTAAACAAGAGAGAGAAATAAGACGGGTCATGACGCGCGGGATGAACACCGTTGGTAACAGCGAAGGGGTGACTGGGAGCGGGGGAGGAGTAGGAGCAGGTGGAGGGAGTGGGAGGTCGGCTATGTGGCGGGGGTAAGGTGGCGCAGCGGTGGGGGGCACGGGTCGATGATGCCGGTGGTCCTCGACGACACGAAACGCCAGTCAGTCTCTGGTCCACCCGAAGCCGCGTCGCTAATCCTCTATCTTTCACCGAACACCGCTCATCGCAGCCATGGGTGACAAGGTTTGTGCCTATAGAGAACTCTGCCGAGAAACGAAGAACGAGAGAGCGAGAGAGGAATGCGTACGTGCGTCGTGCGCGAGGAAGGAGAGAAAGAATGAGTCGTCTCGCAGTCGCGCGAGTGACGACTTTTCAGAGACGTAAGCTCGTTCACTCGCTCGTTCGCTCGCTTGCTCGCTCGCTCGCTCGCTCGCTCGCTCACTCGCGCGGTCTTTTCCGAAGCCATACGGCGAGGCTCACGCTCGCTGGCGAACGGAACACGCGAAGGCGATCCGGAGCTTGCGACGAAGAGAAGGTAGAAGGAGGATGCCTGTGGCTCAGGCGCAGCTGATTCTCCCAGTGACAGATCGTGGATGGTGACACACATACAGACACGCACACGCACTCTCTCTCTCTCTCTCTCTCTCTCTCTCTCTCTCTCTCTCTCTCTCTCTCTCTCTCTCTCTTTCTCTCTCAGTGACGCGTGAAGCCTCGGAGCTTTGCTCTTCGTTGGCTGTGGCAGAGAAGCGAATTCCGTTTTAGAGTTGTAATTCAGTTTGCAAATTAGACAAATGGATGGCGCGGGCAACGAGGGGAGCAAGGGAGACAGAAAAAGGGACGAGGGGAGAAGACCACCTGGTGGTCCGAAACTGGCGCTTCGATCTAGGGAGGAGACGGGAAGAGATAAGAAAGAAGGGTGCTTCGGAAAGCTCCGTTCTTTCCATCTTCCTTCTCTTTCCACCCTCTTTCTCTCTCTCTCTCTCTCTCTCTCTCTCTCTCTCTCTCTCTCTCTCTCTCTCTCTCTACATATATATATGTGGCACACATACATATTTGTTCTCCTTGTCGCTCGTGTCGCCCTCTTTCCTTCGAGTTTCCGTTGCGCTTCCCGCAATGATCAGTTGTATCAGTTGTGTCATTAGCAGGGAAGCGAGCAACTTGTTCATTCGATTCGCGAGAACTTGCGCGCGCTCTCCCCCTCATCTCCTTTTCTTCTACTCTGCACGGTTCTTCTGTTCTTCTCCCTTTCACTCGTTCGTTGACTTCATCGAGCATGGTTAGAGTCTTTCAGTAACGCTACTCCGTCTTACGCCTCCCCGTTTTGCTTTTAGAGGAGACGTGAGTGACTTCCGCCAACGGAATGTCACGTGACCATGTCGCCAGTCGAGTCGGCGATATGCTCTCTCGCGCTTTATCGGAGGGACGGGTGATCCTTTCCGGCATCCCGACATTTTCAGTGGATCCTGCGCTCTTCAGAGATCCCAGCACGGGAAATCCTTGGCGCGGATCTCCCCGACCGCGAAACCTCTCGATGCCCGCTGATGGGTCGCGAAAGTCGCTGAAGATCAGCAGCGTAGGATCGTTCGATCCGCCAGGCTCCCGCCGTGATTCGATCCTTCGCGAATACCTGCCTAGTGATTTTCTCGGCGCGCATCTGCGCAGATCGCCTCGCTCGTGAGCGAGCTCTCACCCCGTGCTGGATCCATGGTGGAAGGGTTGCGTCTCCCGCGGACAGCTCGCCGAGTTTGCCGTCATCAGCGATCGTCCCGATGATCGCTCACGGCATGACGGCCGCTGATGGTCCCTTTATCCCCGGGACCTTTGCTCCGCAAAGACGGCCAGGAACAGATCGATTAATACGAGCGGTGGAAAGACGGACGGACGGACGGACGGACGGACGGACCGACCGACGAGAATCGTTATTTTTAGAGGCGCGCTTAAAGTTCAATCATCGTTCAACCCGTGTTCTACACGGATAGAAAGGTAGAAACGCGCTTTCGATGTGATGCCATCGGAGATCGGCCGCGAGCTGCGGAGCGAGGTGCCGTTCGGAATTGAGGAAGCTTGACTTGACACTCGCGCGTAATCGGGGGATCGAAATTGCGGTCAGCCAAGGTCAGCCGTTTGACCGATAACGCTTTGCCGGGACTTGGCATGGCGCGCAAAGTATTACGCTTCACGGGGGCGGATTATTCGTCGATGTGGAATCACTCGTCAGCCTCGATTCAACGATTCCTAAAGGGCCGCCCAGGGCTCCCTTATTGCGGGCATTCGACTCGCCTTCGCTGGTTTAATGTCGCTAATTTAGGAGCCGAGAGAGTTCGGCAGTCTCGGCCATGCTCGAATCAGTCTCGAATCGAACAAACTCGATCGCTCTTGGCTCTTCGACTTGAAAGACGTTCCTGCATCTGGTTGCTCGAAATTCTGGGGATAATTCCGGTCAGCAATTCCTGCTGGGAGAAGCACCTAACCTCAATCAAGAGAGGGTGACACGCCCTCAATTCAGGAGTTCCGCCGTTCCATCGACTTGTTTTCCTCATCGTCCTTCTTTACCAGGACTTGCCCTCCCCCCTGACTTCACCTCCCCCATCCCACCGGTTAATTATATTATCACGCCTTTTTATATACATATATATATATATATATATTCCGGATTTTTATTTCTGTCCGAGCGAGAGAAGGTTCGGCTAGTGACCGTTAATGTTGTTAACATTAAATGCGGAGAGATCAAAGGGAAATGAATTCGATTCTTAGGAAACTTGTTCAAACGTAATAGCAATGCCGCCGCGATTAAGGATTGGCCTGGTGATTTCGATTGGACGATTGGGGAAGATGTGAAAATTTGGAAAAGGAATTTAAACGACGACGATTATATCTTAATTCGTACGCGGCGCGGTCTTTCCTCGCTTCATACTTTATCATTTAACGAGAAGATAGTCCCCTTAATCGTTTCGATAACAGTCTCCGATAGCTTCGCTTGGGTGTTGTTGGAAAAATAGCGGCATCAGCGTACGTACGCGAGCTCATGAACGTTGAATCCTGCAGGTATTCCTGAAGACAGATCGAGATCGACATCGAGAGGCTGTTTAGCTCTAGGATAATCTGTCCTCGCCTCGATATCGGTGTCGAGTGTTCGAGAAAGCCCTAAAGCTCGAACATTTTCGCTTTTCGCAGTTTTGCGCACGATATAGCTCAATGGCTACGTGCGAGTATGTCGCCGCTACTCGCAAGCGCTTAAAGATATCGCGCTCAATTGAAAAGGTCGATCCTTTTAAGGCCCTTGCCGACGTTTTCCATTCATTGAAATTTCTTCGTCGACTTCCGCCTCTCGATTACTCGTCCTCGTCATCATCGTCGTCGTCGTCGTCGTCGTCGTCGTCGTCGTCGTCGTCGTCGTCGTCGTCGTCGTCGTCGTCGTCGTCGTCGTCGTCGTTGTCGTCGTCGTCGTTGCCGTTGCGCGAGTGACGTATCACTCGCGCGGTGTTTCGCGATATTGAATCATACCGACATTTAACGCTCGTCAAACATCATCGCGCTATCGATCAGCGTTCGGATCAGCGTTCAAGCAGATCGATCGACCGGCCAGTTTTCCAGAACCATCGGAGGCACGCATCGCTCGTGCGATTTAATCGCGCGATTAACCGAAGCAGCGGATTTCATTTTCCGAATAATTATATATTATTCTCTCGTTTCGAGTTCGTCTCGCGCAATTCATTGGAATTCCCATACATCGAGCTCTCTCTGTCTTGCCTCCCGCGCTGCGTTTAACGAGGAAACGAGGTACGATCGATGAGACAGCGGGGAATTTCATCTAGGGGAAAATCGCTAATTCAGCCGCGATTCAGGCTGAATTTTCGTGGCTCTCCGCGCGGTTGCTCCTTCTTCCCAAGTGTCTGGTGAATTTTTTTAAAAGCGACACGCTCGCCCCTCATAAATTTATCTGCCTGTGTCTTTCGTTTGGTGATAAGTGAAGACTTCTCGTCATCCTCTTCATGTACGAGCGCGCGCGCACGTACGCGCAGTGTTCCCCAGCCTGCGGGCGTTATTTGTTAACAAGCATCCGACGTCGCGGGGATGAAAATATTGCTGCGTGGAAACTAGAATAGCTTTCGACGTCGCGGGGATGAAAATATTGCTGCGTGGAAACTAGAATAGCTTTCGAACGGGAAGCTCGCTCACCGATGACACGTCATGCGACAGCGAACGGGTGACGCGTTTCGCCGTCTTCGCAAAAATGCTAGAATCTAGTTATCAATCGAATAAGTCTGGGGATTATCTGGGGGACTATGCTTTTATTATGGCTCGCGATACACGCTCGCGGAGTTTGCACACGAGTGTAACGAGCGCAAACAGCGTGGTCGGTCAACTTGAAACGTTTCTATTTAAAAATGAAACGGATCGCACCTCGACTGCGATAGCGACATTTCTCCCTCTCTATCAATGATCTCAGATGTATCGTTATCGACAAGCGATGCGTCAGGATGTTTGCAGCATTCCCTCTCTCTCTCTTTCCTCTCTTTCTCTGTTTGCCTCGCGCGTGCGTGTACGCACATACTAATTCAGTTATGCTAATCCAGTGTACATGATTAATTATCTTTATTGACGCAAGCCAGGTTAAACCGCCATATCGCGTTTGCTCGGTGCCGGACTTGGCCGGATTTCCATATCTTCGCGGAGTCGCGGAGCCTTATCTCGTCGCTTTATCTCCCACTTTGGCTCGCCGATAATTGAAAATTACCTACTTTCCTTTTCTTTTATCCATTACGCGGGCGTTACGGATGACGAGCGTCGTCGGGACTCGTTTCATTGGATCCGCTTAAACGGCACTCCTAAATGACGCTCATTGTTGGGCGCTTTGGTGTCCTGCGAGACGAATCGCTCTACGGAGCGCTCTTCGTCGTTGGCGTCTTCGGGCGTCATTGATTCCTCGCGGAAGCGATTACCGTCATGGGAAAGGGGGAATCAGCCTGTGAAGAACGGCCACTTTTAACTCGCAACTTTGCTCAGGGGGTAAAGGGACGTATTCGACATTCGACTCGACCGGACAACCGGATCATGGATTGCGTATACGGATACGAAAGTTAGCGCGAGCCTCGAGGAAGCGAGAGGAGCAGTCGCCGATGATGTCGTCCTGCGAATGTCCGCTTTTGCGTGGTGCGTTCGAGATCTCGACTGTCGAGACCGTTTTTGAATTTTTTCGGGCTTCGAGATCCAGATCGAGGTCCTTTCGCGGAAAGCTGTTGACGTTTTCCTCACGCAGGGAGCTTTAGCCTCCCCCGCAGCTGTGCTCGAGGACACCTCTCGCGGAGATGAACCCTCAAGCTCCCCCTGCTCGCCGACATCGGAACACGTTCGCTCCCCTTTGCGGGGGGCATTTGGCTCATCGAAGTCACGATGAGCTGCCGCATCCGGGGCATCTGTCCTTCTCCCTCTCTGCGACTCACCTGACATTTCGACCTGACGCGATCGCGTGTCGGCCGGTCGTCATCGTCGAAGCGAATCGATCGCGACGAAGCGGAGGTCGAGGGTTTCCAGCTCGGCCTTGCGCCCTTTCGTCCTCGCAGAACCTTTGCACCGATCGCTCTCCATCGGCTTCCGCTCCTACGCTGATGCTGATGCGTTCGCACATTCGGCGAATGAGTCAACGGTATTTCACTTCCAGGCGTTTTAATTTCGCTCGTCGGCTCGCTACGCTAATACCGGCGACGATTCGACGCTATTTCCGAGCGACGTCCTCGGAATAGCACGCCGACTCTCAGCTGGAACGAAACTCGACCATCGGTCGGATCGATATCTATGGTATATTTAAGGGCCGTCAGTTCAGAGCGCAAGTCCTGTCTCGAAATAAAACGCTCGATACTAAATTGGACAGTCTCCCGTATTTACCTTCGCTTCCGCTTGCTCTTATTCCATTATATAATAGTCTCTTCTATTATGTTATCCCATTATATAATAGCATTTTAATCTGTATATATATATATATATATATATATATATATATATTTCCAGACTGATAAAACTCGATGTTTTACGCTCGCGTCAAGCGTGCAGCCGAGAGATGGAAAGGAAACAAGCGGGCTCGCGAAATGATTGGAGCTCGAAAGGTATTACAGCCAATCGGACGGATCGCAGCGCGAGCGCTTTCCTTTATCTTGTTGGGATGCAAGGGAGAGCGGGGGGGGGGGGATATTTTTGTCCAATCAATAGGCTGCCCTTGAGGCGTGAGTTTCCGCGACTGCCGTTTGATTCGCGCCCGGCCCCCATCCTGTTTTATCCATCCGCATGCCCGTACATCTTCGGCTTAAATGTCCCTATCAGCGTCGCTCTCTGATCTGAAACCTCTTCTGGCTTTAGCAGCAGGAACTGCGATTCCTCGGCGAGGATTTCATCTGGCCGCGCACGAGGATCGATCTACGAGGATCGATTCAGGCTCGAGGATTCGCTGCTTCTTGGCGAGGCAGCAGCGTGCTCGGGTCGTGGGGGGGGGGGGGGGGGACGAACTTGAAGACCTGGGTTATGGGTTTCGACTGTTATTCGTCAATGGATTCGTGAACGAGCCGGGAACGGAACTTAGCGACTTCTGATCGCGATAAACCCAGAAGACGAGAGGCTGCAAGAAATCACTGGAGCTCGCGCTTGACCGACGATCGTTTCGAGTCTGGAAAAGTCGAACGGGACCCTCGATCCGAGAGTGGACCGAACTTGTTTGCGTGCGGAACACCCGTTAATCCGATCGTGATACATTGGATTTAATTGCTGCCCCGGGCATTTCCGTTTCTCTGCAGCATCGGACTGACCCGAGTCTTTATCGGATCGGAGAAGCGATCAGCGTGTTTGGAGACAGCGAGGCTGAGCTTCTTCACTGCAAACGGGAACTCTAGCTTGCCGCATCCGCATCCAGCGGATTCCTTGCGAAAAGCAGATTCACCCGCCCATAGCGGAAGTAGCGCGCTACTGATTTATTTACAGATCAAAGCGGAAACCACGAACCCGTGAAACTACTGCGAGAATCGAAGTCTCGCATCAGCCTGAAAATGTTGAGCACGTATTACGTCGCTTGGATAGACGAATGCGCAGACGTTAATCTCATAACCGTTGAAGCGTGCTGCGCCATTCGAAGGAATCGGGAATCCGCTTGCTCAAGTGTCAGCTATTCGCGAAGGATTTCCTAGCGATGCGTCCGACATTCGGCGAATGCGCCTGCGCGAAGGCGAAGCCTCTCGATGATCTTTTTGTTTACAATTTTTATCCAGCTTGCGAGCAGTCCAATCGAAGCTCTTCTCCGTGCTTTCATGCTGATTCCAGCGTAGGCAATAGCTTCGTAGATCACTGCTTTCTCTAGGTCTGTTAAGGAGATATTTATTCTTCCCAAGCTTCAACAGAGAGATCTCGTCTTCCGCATTTCTTCCCCGAATCCGCTTTTAATTTTCTCCACACGCGAGCGTGGCATAATCGTTTGGAAAGACGCTTCTAATCGCGGAATGTCGCTTCTTCATGAATGACACCCGATATCCCTCCTGACGCCTGCTGCGTCCGTGCAATTCTTCTTCTCTCTTCGACATCTCCTCTTTCTCTCACTCTCTCTCTCACCGCGGACTCGACTCGGTCTCGAAAGCAAAATGGCACGAACTGGTCGCATACCGGTCTCGTATGGAAAAAGAGAAATAACGATCATTCGCATGCCGAGAGATACCTGCCTGTCCTCTTCTAGCCAGCCAAGTGGATGATAGATTCGAGACTCTTGCGCTTCCGTTGCGAACTGAGCTCTTGCTTCTTTATCTTGATCGCTGCCGCGAATGTTGCTGGAATCTCACCTGCGATTGTCGTAAGCTTTTTCAGCAACGCTTGCGCCCGGACCTGTATCTCAAATATTCAATGTCGCAATACCGCAGCGTACACCGTCCCGCGTCTCATGTTGTTCGCGAACCTGGTACGACCTTGGCCAAAAACCGATTAAGCTCAGCCAAGCTCAATTCATGCTGCTGCTGATTGTGTCGATCTGTGCTCCTCTCGAGCAAAATTCGAGCCAAATCCTCGCATGCGACGAGCGAGTAAACCATCATAGACGTCACGCATGTGTTGCATCCTCGCGTCTTCCATGTCCAGACATTTCTAGCACGGATCTCCGGACCAGCGCTCTGCTACTTCTGGCGATTGTTGTCCCTTCTGACAGCCTACGGAAGCCATTCCACTTCCGCTGTCTCCTCTTCAAGGCTAGGAAAGGCAACAATCGAGCAGCATCGGTAGAATACACGATCATCGCAGCAGAAGCTCATCATTCGAACACTCCTTTCGCGCGCTTTTCGCGCGAGTGCCTCTTCGAAGCTGTCGCTTCTCTCTCTGCGATCGCCTCGCGATGACGAATTCTCGGCGAGAATTGATGCCGAGGAGGGAAAACCGATTCGCATGCCGATCGCGGCACGAGCCTCGCTGTGTCAATAAGCGCGCTAACTCGATCGCGAGGAAATTGTATTGCGAAAATTTCCATGACACGATACGGGCACAAGGCTGCTCCGTATGGATCGCAAAATCCTCTCCCGAAGCGCTAGATAATCCACGAATCGATCCCTGTTTAGCGCAAACGTTCATCGCGCGATTCATGTCGGAGCTTTCGGGAGAAGCTGCGGTCCGCGTCGTCGCTTCGACGTGCTCGCACGTCGCGTCTTATTAATTATGGCGATGCTCTTATCTCGCAATTATGTCTAAATCCCTCGATGAATGAAGCAAGCGTGTTCCTTGCGCGCTTCCCCGACTCGCGCGTCTCGGATTATCAATATTTCGTTTACAGTGAACGTACGCACTTGCGGCTCTTGTAATTGTGCCGCTCAAACAGAGCGGCCTCGATTAAGATGTCAAGTTGGAACTTGAAAACACCTTGCGCGAAAACAACCTTGCAAAGCAACACAGCTCTAATATTCCGACATTTTCTCTCTCTTTCTCTCCCTACATACATACATACATATATGTATATATATATATATATATTTTTCTGTACATTGCAGAGAGAGAGAGAGAGAGAGAGAGAGAGAGAGAGAGAGAGAGAGAGAGAGAGAGGGAGGGAGAGATACAAGGCAGATAAGCAAGCAGATAGGAGAGCAAGTCGCGCGAGATTTCAGGACTTTTGGCGGAGAAAAATTCTCAAGATTTTCACCCGGCTTGTCGCGCCGCCTCGTCGCAGGATTAATAAAAACTAATCGCGCTCGCGAATTAATTGCCTCGCAACGGAAATTACGATACGTCCCACTTCCGCAAAAGTGGCGACGGAAACGCCATTGTATCCAATTAGTCGTGCCTTTGTTTCGTGCATATATATTTATCGATGAATCGAGCGTGCGAGCATTCGCTCTTCGTCCCCGCATTGCTCTCGCCTCCGTCAAAGTGGAAAAAGCTCGCAAAAGGCGCGAGAGAGAGGGGGAGGAGAGAAAGACAGATAAGAGGAGGGTCCCAACGCGGCTGCGGCACAAATACATCCCAATGTCCCGAAGACTTTTCAGGGACGGCCGGACGAGAATAGACGAAAATCCAATTTTAATCACGGAACCTCGATCCGCGCGCGCCCGCGTCGCGCAGCGTGTCGCGAATGCATATCGATAGAGGCGGATTTTCGGAGCTGCTCTCTCTCTCTCTCTCTCTCTCTCTCTCTCTCTCTCTCTCTCTCTCTCTCTCTCTCTCTCTCTCTCTCTCTCTCTCTCTCGCGCCGCCACCGCGGGAGAACGTAATCTCGATCGGACACCGCATCTCTTCTTCCTCCTCCTCCTCCTCCTCCTCGCCCAAGCGCCGGGGGTGGAGGGGGCACACGCATCGCGGCAGTCTTGCCGCTGAGGCGGCGCGAGCTGGTGACTCGAAGGAGTCGCTCGAGCCTCTCGCTCCCCGATGGGGGGGGGGGKGCGGGACGAAAGTTCCGTTTGAATAATCCATGAGCCATTGGCGCGGCTCGCCAGATGCCGGAATAAATTGGATCGCGGTAATTGGAAAGAATGAATTGAGTCCAGGAGCGACCTTTGGTCGCCAGGATGAGATCCGAATGAGGGCAAGTTCGCAAGCTCTCAACGAGCTAATATCGGGGAGAATGCAAAGGAGAGGGATAAACGCGCGATGTACATCGATCCTCGGACCTGTCGAGCAGCGGAACAGCTCGCTCGTAACGTCGAACGGGTCGTCGCTCGTGGACACGATGATCCGAAACTCGAATTGACTCGCATCGATGATTGAGCGGCTGCTCTGGTGCTCGTCGCGGCGGATTTTCCTTCTCCCTCTCTTCGAACACGTTCTTTCGTCTTTCTCTCGTGGACTTTTCGTGGACAAAAAGTCGCGCTGCACGCGACGGATCGCATTCATATCGGCTAATAATATCTCCGACGCACGCGCGGTGCTTTTATTCGCGCCGAGTAAAGCAGCAATTTCCCTAGAGCATTTCCCTTTCGCCGTCGTGAGGACTCGCCGTACGCCGAAAGGCGCTCTTGCTATTCCATTACCGCGATTGGTCGAATGAATACTGGAACGGGGACTTGAGGGCGCATTCGCGGATACCGCAAACTCGCGGCTAGGCTAACGTGCGTGCGCCGAGAGTTATGTAAAATGAAGACCCACGCGAAAGTCGCGGCGTTTCGAGTGTCGGAATATTTATCGCAAGCTCGAGAGACTCGTTCGAGAAGCGATTACGTAAGGAATGTTGTTTCTTGCGAAACAAACGAAATTTATGCATTCGTTGATCGATGCCGCGACGTGATGTACGTGATGAAATATTCTCTCTCTCTCTCTCTCTCTCTCTCTCTCTCTCTCTCTCTCTCTCTCTCTCTTTCTTTCTTTAACGGGCATCAACTACAACGATTAAACGTTACGTTTCATGTCGGGATATCAAAATTGTTGCTCCGCTCGAACAGAGGGCAACCATTTGCTCGCGTGAGAACGTCACGTGCATTGCATCCGGCATCGAATCCGCATCGAGCGAATTTCTTCGCGCAATTTTTTATTTGCGCATTTTACGATCCGTTATTCGCGTCGGGCGTGCTTCGCGGATTCACGTTTACTTGTCTCGCTTGCCCTCGAGGTCGAATCGTGCCGCATGTCTCTTTCGAAAAATCCGCAGAGGAATTACCTCTAAATATTTTCCAACTGTCGCCACATTGGCACGTGAATCGCCAAGACATTTGATCGATAAGACGTTTGTGCAGCGCGAGTCACGCGATTCAACGTCTTCAAGGTAAACGACGCGAACTTTCCGCAACAGCGGGCGATTATCAAGCTATTTTTCCCGTCTTTTATCTTACATTATTTTATATTAATTTCTCTCTCTCTCTCTCTCTCTCTCTCTCTTTTTCTCTCTCTGGCCATGATTGAACGTTACACGAAGTTGAATCAAAACGATAGGAATTTAAAGCTGACAAGCATGATCGACCCCGCGGGCTGAATCTCGAATTTATCCGAGACTAGACCTGCCATCTGGAGGATTAATTAATTACCGCGCAACAATCCGCAATAATCGCCAGTATGTATTATCTCTGAAGTGCTCGCTCAAGCTTCGAGATGTACTCGATTACAGATGTATAACGAAAAGATTTATCCAATCTCGAAGCGGACTCTCCAGCTAGCTTTGCTAGCCGGAACCAGTTTTCCAGTTCTCCATGAAAGGAACTCAACGAGGAAGGGCTGAACGCGTCATTAAATGAGGATCCCGTCACGCCGGGCAAACCGTTTCCCAAATATCGATCGCCAACGGATTGTGCCCGGCTTGTTCCGTCTTCCGGTGGGATGGCCGATTAGCGAAATCGAAATCGTGCCACGCAAATGGTCCCATCGACAGGGCGAGCGTGCGAGAGAGGGGGAGGGGAGAGGGGGGAGGGAGTGAAGGCGCGTTTGATGCGCGCCGGAGGAGCGGCGGAGGAGGGGAGGAGGGGGATGGGAGATCCACGCACACGTAACGTCGCGCTCGAGTTAAATGACCAATCTCTCCCTCTTGACCCAATTCGTAAAACGTCGTCCTGTACCACGCACTGTGACACGCGTGACGTCACGGCCGGCCCATCTCTCCTCTCCCGGCTGAGAGTGAGTAACGCGTGAGGGTGCGTGCAAGGCCAGTCAGTCAGTCAGTCAATCAGTCAGTCAGTCAGTCAGTCAGTCAGTCAGTCAGTCAATCAGTCAGTCAGTCAGTCAGTCAGTCAGTCAGTTAGTCAGTCAGTTAGTCAGTCAGCCAGCCAGCCGGCCAGTCGGCCGGCTCAGTCAGCCAACCAACAGGGCGGCGGGACGTTCGTGTTTTGAACGGCGAACGATGGCCCAATATCGATCGATATTGCGACAAATGGCTCGTTCCTGTCTGTCGCGTATGTCTGTCCGTCTATCCGTCTACGGACGAGACATCGGGCGACATCGGGCGAGCGAGCGTGAGCGACGGAGCAGCCGGCGTTACATAACCTGCATAACCTCTGTAGCACCGCGTCTCCCCTCATCGATAGAGATCTCTCGCGATAGCCTGTGAGATTCGATTCACAGCGCCCGTGTGAATCCCCGATCGATCATGCTTTGTCAACCTCTTCCGGGTGGGGGTGGGCTGGAGTGGGGGATTTCTTGCCCTACAGCGTTGCTCCTCCGGAGTTGCTCCTCGATCGTGCGAGTTCTCATCGAACTCGTCCGATTCGTCCGGTTCCCGTTTGAGGAATCAGAAATCTCGATGGCGATTGACATCTCGATATCTCGATAGCACGGCCGACATTTGCGGAAAGCCTTTATTGTTTGTGTACGGGGATACGTTAACGTTGCTACGTAGGCCTCAAGTAGACTTAATAAGTGTGTTTGACAAATGCGAGCGATCTCGTTCCGACGAGCGGACTCCTTGATACGATTGCTAATTATACAAATGATGTTTGTTCCCTCTCTCTCTCTCCTCTTCCCCCCCCCCCCCCCCATCGCACGCACATACGCACGCAGAGACACGCCGGCACGCACATACGGCCGATGAAACTTTTGATGTGGACTTAAATTATTCATTCGCGTTATATCGCGATCGACGCGAGCTGAATAACATCAATCGGCAATAAAGCGCGCGCGCGCGCGCGCGCAAGCGCGTGCCTTTCTCATAAATAATTTAATTCGGCCCGCTTTGCGAAATTGTGCCTGCCAACGTTGCCGTGAGTAAAATGCGGTCCAATGTCGCACGTGCGACGGCCATTGTATTTTACAGTGGTATTTTCACTTCTGTCTGGCGGGCATTTCGCTCTCGCGGTCTGCGAGATCCTCGGCGAGGCGCAAAATACCTGCCAAGTGCGGCTATTTTTAAATGTGCATCTCGCGTTATAACGAGCGCCGCTGAGATTCGTCTTTGCCGTGTGCGCACGTGTGCGTGCGTGCGTGTGTTTACATCGATCGATGTAGAGCGTAAATCAGACACGTCGTAAAGTGCAAATATATATTTTATAAATTTCCTCTCTCTCTCTCTCTCTCTCTCTCTCTCTCTCTCTCTCCAGATCTCTGATGCGCGTGGCGCATTATCGTTTCATCGGTTCATCGAATTTGAAATACACGCTGCCTGGTCACACTCGCGTCGTTGAAGCTCTCATGAAGCTTGAAACGAAGTTCGCGGCGTCCCTTTCGCAAAAACTCGACCGATGGAAACGACCGGGCTCTTCAGACTCGGATCGATCATCCGGAAATCGATTCTTAACGAACTAATCAATTTCGCGAGAGATCAAGCCGTACACACGTATCTCCCGTTATCTCTCTGGAGAAAAGAAAGAGAAAAAAGGGGAAGAGAGAGAGAGAGAGAGAGAGAGAGAGAGAGAGAGAGAGAGAGAGAGAGAGAGAGAGAGAGAGAGAATCCGATAAGCAGTTAGATAAAGGCCGCGACGAGCACCTAACCCAATTCGATAAGAGATTAGCCGTGTCGCGGTCTCGGGGATCCGCGGGACAACGAAAGCCGATCGTTAATAATCGCGGCACTACACGCGCGTTACGCAACGCGTGCGCGTCGAATCGCCGCGATTAGCGTCGATAACGACGCTAATCAGTCAGCGATTAACGCCGATAGCGGCGCTGACGCGTCAGCCGCTGTTGCCCGTTGCTTTCTCAGCAGGCCAGAGTAAATCTGATCTCTTCTCTCCCCCTCCCCYCCCYGCCCCCCCCCYCMCCTCCTTCTCCCGCCATCGATAGTATCGAATGTACTTCTCCCCTCGCAGCGATCACACCGGCTATCGATGGCTGAGCTATCCTCGCTGTATATATCTGGCTACTGAATTCGCTCGATGGAAGTGGCGCCTAAGCGACCAAGATCCGCGTGTCCTGTTGTCACGATAACCATCGCGCTATCAACGCACGTTTGTGCACGTTGTTAGCTATACACTGCTCTATATGCGGAATCGAGAGACGAGACGAGAGCGAGAGCGAGAGAGAGAAGGCGTATAGTTGGTGGTGCCCTACTTGGGTATTGATCCGTGACAGTGGGAGGCGTTCGTTAGAGGTGGCTAGGTCGTAGGTCGCATGCGCGTTTCCACCGATGATTCCGTGTCGCCATCATCGACCCGCGACCCGAGAGAAATAGAGCCGAATCGGCGAGGAAGAGCCAGAGGGTAGAAGAGACAGGGAAAGAGAGAGAAAGGGACTGAGGAGAGACTGAGAGGAAAGGGGGGGGGGAAAGGCGGCTGAAGGGCGAGAAACGGGGAAAGTGGAGCGAAATGCGACGAGACATAAAGGCGAAAGGGAAGAGGACCGGGGAGGAAGAAGGATGAAAATTATCATCCGGTTATGCGGCCGGATGGTACCGTACCACCACCGTGCCCCGATCGTACACCGATCGCCACCCTTATTAATCATGGCTGGGCACCGGTTACCATCATGGATGGATCGTTTTCTTTTCTCTTCCACCTTCGGATCGCACCTATCGCGGCTTGCGTACGCCTACTCGCGGCTGTTTGAACCTCTCGAGGAGATATCATGCTTCATGCGGGGAGCGGGAGCGGGAGCTGGAGGGGCGGGGGAAGGGGAGCTGGTAGGGAAATTTAAGCGTGGCAGCGCGCGACGAATATTCGAAGCGAATTGACGTTAAGGGACGAGAAGGGAGCAGCCACGCTTATTGGATTCGTTGGATATTCATGCGGGATGAAACGTAACGAAGTGAGCAGCGAATCGAATCGACAACAGTCGTACGGAAATGGCACGCATTCCCTAGGCAGTCTAGGGATCATCTTCGTTTCGTCGTATCGCGCGAGTCGAGGCGATAAATTGAAGACGATACTTTGCATTTTGAGATACTTTTAATCAGGATGATGATCTTTAATTAATATCGGGAATGTAAGAGAGAAAAGTGCGATCAAGATTTCATTCACGGATCGATTGAATCCGTATCGATGGAGGCGTGGTGTCAGCTGAAGATTACAGACTGCTCCTTCGTTTCATCGTTTTACGTTTTGCGATATCTCGCAAAGAAATCGAGCTTGCTCGAATCTTGTCTCGACATTTTCTATCTGACGTATCTCCCGAAGAGGAAATCTTCCCGATTCTTCCTTCTTCGTCAATAGAGCTCCGCGAGCATTTCAAACAGCCCGACGTCGAGTCGCATGCGGCACCGCCGTCGCCGCGTTGTCGCTATCACCGGCGGCGCCACGGCGCAATCGTTGAAAGTTAATCCTTAATGCCTCAAGTCAATGCCTCGATGCGGCTTCGTGTACTCGTTTCTCTTTCAGGCTCTTTTTCCGAGAGGCTTAAAGTCTAGACGATTGGCCCACGATGGGCAAAGTCGTTACGGTACTCGTTGCTACCGAAATCCGCATTTCGGGGATCGGAGAGACCGATCGTGCGTTCCCGAGAAACAAGGGGAGATTATTCACATATCTAATCGTGAGAAATCTTATTCAGTCTCGAGAAAAAGTATTCCTATTCTAGATATTCTGTTCGGGATGTCGTTACAATTTCTTTTTTATCTCGTCTACCGAGAATTAATCCGTAATGCGATCCGTTGAATTCGATCGGTTCGACGTCTCGTTATTTCTCAGAACCGAAGCAAAACATGCCGCCGTGTCATTACGCAATCGAACGTAATTATCATGCGGCACGCAGGGAGCTCCTTTTTTCTTGTTTCGGGGACGGACAGTATCGGCACGAGGATTGGCAAACTTTATGACGGGACTTCGCAACAGCAGCAGCTATTCGATCATCGCCTCGGTTGCAAAGTGCAAGTGCACTTTGACGTTTTGACAAAGTATTGCACGCTGGGAAGAGCGACGCCTATCGGAGAGCCGCGTAACGGACTCACGCGGTGCCAGGACGCGATCTAATCAGCCCGGCGCGCTTTCCTGCCCGCCGTCAAAGCCGCCGACCACTTCCGCTTCTGAGCCAGCCGCCGTCAGTCGGCTGTGAGCCGACTCGCGGTCACGCGGAACTCGCGCGGAATGACAGTGCTGTCTGCAGAATCCGCGTCATTCGGGAGTCATTCCTCGCGCTCGCAACAAAGTTCCCTACCCTCCTTCTCCCGCCCCCCACTCTTTCTTTTCTTCCTGTTACAAATGCGAATCTTCGCAACTTTGGGAATCAAACGCCTCATCCGCGATTAATTTCAGCCGCTTCTGCTGCTCCCTGGAGAGGAGAAAAGATTTATTGTAGAAATCAATTTTTCGCTTCCACCTCGTTCATTTATACAAAGATACGAGACAGATCTCGATCAATCGAACGGTCATTTTCGATGACCTTGAGTAATACCGCGACAGAAATTTTGTGCAGTCAGCAGTTTTGAGTGAAACATATCAAGATGCTTCGAATGCTTCGAAAAGCAAGAAATTAATTTGTACACTAGTAGCTCGATTTCGTTCGACCGGCGAGAATCTTGTTCTCTTCGAGCGGATCCGACCTGAAGAACGTGACTCGGGGAAATTGTTGCACTTGATCGATACATGTCGCGTACATATTATTCCGAAATTCCGAACGTGCGTTTCGTGCGGCGCGCACGCGGCAAGCGCGATCACACGCGTGCATGTGCACGCGGCCCAATCAGCCTCGGAGCGACATGCGTATGCGACACAAAGTTATGTAATCGCGCTTCCTCAATAATGGCGCGAGCGGGCGCTGGGCGACGATGGTAATGATACCGTGAAAATTGATGTCGTTTACGTAAGCGCGAGCCGTCCGGCGCGACGAAAATCGGCATTACGAACATAACCGCCGATTCGTCACGCGAATCGATCGCTCTCGTCGGCTTTTATCTCGTTTGCTTCGCTAACGAGTCGCTTAAACAAAATTAACGGCCGCGACAATTGCGCTCGCGTAAGCGCACGCTCCGTCTCGCGTTTCCTCGCGTATTATCCGATGAGAGGAGCGTCATTGATCTTCACTCTGATGACGTGCGTCAACATTAGAAAAGTATCCCCGAGGTTCGATGAAAATCTTGCGCGTTGATGTTTCCGTCATCGAGAAACGCTAATAGGCAACAAGCGTTCGATAAACAATGCGTTCGTAAAATTGTAAAACGGATCACGCTTAGAAGCGATGTACATTTTATTTATTCATTCATTGCGCCATTTGTTCGTGATGGATTCGAATGGATTTCGAAGGGATTCAGGACGACAGCGTCGGATCAGATCTGTCCGCCATTTTTATTCCCGCATTAGTCGCTTAGCGCAATGCTCTCACACATTTGATGAAAATCCCTGAAATAAATCCCTAGAATATCCATATCGCTAGAATATCCACTTCTGAAGCAAACCAAATGATTTTATTAACCGCGTTCTTTCCCACTTTTTCTCCCAGAAATATGAACCAATGACCCGATGATCCGTCTACGATGATACGTCTACCTATACAGGCTACCTAAAGCTTCGCCGATCCGAGTGTGAGACGCGCAGAGCAGCGTGTCGCGTGGGTTCTCGTAATCGCGATCACGACGGTATCATTGAGATCAGCGAGCGCTGCTACCGAGCGTGTCTCCATTGAACCGGCACATCACCGGAAGCGGTCGTTACTCGAACGCGGTCGTACCGAGGTCGCTCTTGAAAATCTTCTGCTTCTGCTCCGCATACCGCGGAGCAGAATTGGACCTCTCTCTCCTCTCATCGACGTCACGTGTCGAATATGCCCCGGTCACACACATCTCTCTTTCTCTCTCTCTCTCTCTCTCTCTCTCTCTTTCTCTCTCTCTCGTTCGCTCGCTCGCTCGCTCGCTCGCTCGCTCTTTCATAAGAAGGTCGCAATTGCATAGTGTGGGAAAATCGTTTGAATGGTAGCGTCGAATCGCGCGCGCATGCGCGCGCGATCTGGCAATGATGGATTACAGTGGTTCAAATTGAGGCACATTGTTGTCGATCCGAAATCGAGAATTTAGATTGGATGATAATCCGATGCGCGTATAAGGCCAGCGCTTCCTTGGCCCTAAAACACACTCCCGCGTGTGATTAATGCGACACGA
The DNA here is from genome assembly GCA_020341155.1 of Eciton burchellii. NCBI lineage: Eukaryota > Metazoa > Arthropoda > Insecta > Hymenoptera > Formicidae > Eciton > Eciton burchellii. The sequence goes on from JAHMML010000014.1 coordinate 680,896, forward strand.
TGTCGCAACTTTAACGACCTTGCGCAACTTGTTCCCCAGACCTTTCCCTTTTCTTTCCGTGTTCGTGGCGGGTTATTGAAATCCTGGGTGAAGAGGGAGAAAACGATCATATCGTTTAACATGAACACAAATTTGGATTCGAATAGAATGTGTCGAGCTTTCCTTTGCAAACACGTGCCATTTCATAGCGATGATCATTCGCAACGAACATTTCCTCTCCAAGAGGAAATATGCTGAAAGCGAAGACTCCGCGTCCGCATTCGTGCATTATGAATACAGTTTGAGCAACACGGAAATGTATTGCGATTCATTGTGGCATTGTTATCACGCTGAACCTCGGTTATCACGTTATTAAGATTCTGCGGACTGTAACGTTAATTTCAGCGCAATTTTCGCAGGGAAGATCCTCGGGAACTTCCGTGCGATCGGTTTATCAAGGTCGAAGGTCGTACACTCGAATATCACTCATCATTGTTATTTTTAAGCGATAATTTTGCGCCGCATCCATTCCGTTTATTTTCATACGTTTGTACATTATTTTCGCTGCGTATTATTTTGTTGTACCGCCCGCACGATGATTATTCATGGTTCCCCCCCCCTTTTTTATCATCCATTCTTTCTTTTGCAGCAGCATGGCCGTTCAGACTCGTACAGGGTCGCCACGTTACCCAACATTCGCGACGACAACAAAACCGCAGATGGAATGTATAAGGTATTGAGACGTGGACTTTACCGTCCGCGCGAATTTTCTACGCTTTTCTACTCTTTAATTAACGCTTCTGGGATCTGGTATGCCTCTTCTTCTCGGCCGAAGTCGGTCGAAGGGTCTCTTTCTCTCTCTACCTCCGTTCTTCTTTCCGCCTACTCTTTCCTTCTCTCTCTACCCTTTGTCGTCCACTCTTTCTGCGCTGACTTCTATCATCTCATGGTTTCTTCATGGTGACAACTGTTTACTGCTTCTCTTCATTAACTGCACTCCGATGAGAGTCTCCTCGTAGGAGACCTCTCTTCGTTTCTCTGTCGCTCTCTGTCGCGTTCTCGCTTTCATGTCGGATCGCATATTTGGCATCACCTCGACGCATGACCTCAAAGGGACTTGATCGATCAGGAAGTTGCAATCAATCGTGCCCGATGATGAATACACAGCTGATCGTTGCTCGATTCGAAGAAGAAAACGATCCTTCGTGTGCTTTGTCATTCATTGATGATGCATAAAATGAGATAAGACACTGCACTTTGCTAAATTTACCTTGCGATTTGAGCAGATTTAATTTCGTGAAAAAATAATCATGCATCCCTTGCTATACTACTACTGGATCAATTATTTTTTGTCGACACCGCATATGAGACATTTCTGTCATTTTGGTGCAATTCTATCTCATCTTATGGTACATCCATGAGAACACTGCAACAACGGGTTTCATCCCGTTTGTCGGTGACAAACATCGATCTTCTCTGTTGCAAAGGCTTCTGGGTTTCAATCTCGATTCCTGTAACTCGACGCACTTCGATAATCTTCCTTCTCTTCTTTCTCCTCGCCTGTTATCGCGAGGTGTATCGTCGGATTGTCGGGCGTAACGGATATACACCTAATCGCTTCGGGGCTTCGGAATTACGGTCCTATCGAGACAGCGTACGCGGATTACGTACCGATATGGTAAAAGTGTCATTGGTCAATACTTCTCTCGATAACGTTGTCGTTCTTTTTTATCTGTTCCCGCTAATAGTCGCGGCGGAAGAATCCAAAGCGGAGGGGGGACAACCTGGATGACTTGAAGCAGGAGTTGGACATTGACTTCCACAAAATTTCACCCGAGGAACTGTATCAAAGATTTCAGACGCACCCCGAAAACGTAAGTAAGACGTAACGGCGGCAATGGCGATCGTAATTGTCTCTCTCAGCGAGGGAATCGTTGAGCGCTGCGACGCGATAAAGATATCAGGCTTACACAGCCGTATTTCTTTTGCGAAATACCGAGATAGAGATGAATAGCAACATACAGGAATTATTCACGTTGAACTATTCACAGCGCTGAACGATGTGAAATGTGTTGCCTTGGGAGAATCTCGGGAGAATCAATGAGATGAACGCACGCATTGGCGAATTGTTTCAGGGCCTCAGTCACGCAAAGGCGAAGGAGAACCTGGAGAGGGACGGGCCGAATGCCCTGACACCGCCGAAGCAGACCCCGGAATGGGTAAAATTCTGCAAGAATCTGTTTGGCGGTTTCGCTCTCCTGTTGTGGATCGGCGCGATTCTCTGCTTCATCGCGTACTCGATCCAGGCGACGACCAGCGAGGATCCAAACGACGACAATCTCTACCTGGGCATCGTTCTCGCGGCGGTCGTAATAGTCACGGGTATATTCTCGTACTATCAGGAGAGCAAGTCGAGCAAGATCATGGAGTCGTTCAAAAACATGGTGCCGCAATTCGCCACTGTGATCCGGGAGGGTGAGAAGCTCACTCTCAGAGCGGAGGATCTCGTGCTGGGCGACGTCGTCGACGTAAAGTTCGGCGACCGGATACCGGCCGACATCAGGATCATCGAGGCACGCGGATTCAAGGTGGACAATAGCTCGTTGACGGGCGAATCCGAGCCTCAATCGAGATCGCCCGAGTTCACGAACGAAAACCCGCTCGAGACGAAAAACCTCGCATTCTTTTCGACGAATGCGGTAGAAGGCACGGCCAAGGGTGTGGTGATCTGCTGCGGTGATCAAACAGTGATGGGAAGGATCGCGGGTCTTGCATCCGGCCTGGATACCGGTGAAACGCCGATCGCCAAGGAGATACATCACTTTATACATCTTATTACCGGTGTCGCCGTCTTCCTCGGCGTCACCTTCTTCGTTATAGCCTTCATTCTGGGTTATCACTGGCTCGACGCCGTCATCTTCTTGATCGGCATCATCGTGGCGAACGTACCGGAGGGTCTCCTCGCTACTGTGACCGTGTGCCTCACTCTCACCGCCAAGCGAATGGCCTCGAAGAACTGCCTGGTGAAGAATCTCGAGGCTGTGGAGACTCTAGGCTCGACCTCGACTATTTGTTCGGACAAGACGGGAACTCTCACGCAGAATCGTATGACGGTAGCGCATATGTGGTTCGACAATCAGATCATCGACGCCGACACCACGGAAGATCAGTCTGGTTTGCAATACGATCGTACCAGTCCGGGATTCAAGGCACTAGCAAAGATCGCTACTCTCTGCAATCGCGCCGAGTTCAAAGCAGGCCAGGAGGGTGAGCCAATCCTGAAGCGGGAGGTGAGCGGTGACGCCTCCGAGGCTGCATTGCTCAAATGCATGGAACTGGCCTTGGGTGATGTCATGGGTATCAGGAAACGCAATAAGAAAGTCTGCGAGATTCCTTTCAACTCTACCAATAAATATCAGGTGTCCGTACACGAGTCGGACGATCCTAACGATCCTAGGCATCTGTTGGTAATGAAGGGCGCCCCCGAGAGGATTCTGGACAGGTGCACGACCATATTCATCGGCGGCAAAGAAAAGGTAATTTTTATCTCTTGCTTTTCTCATTCGTCTCGCCTTATCTATTTCTCTATTTGTCTCTACAACGCTTTTCTTACAACGCGCCCGTTCTAGGTTCTCGACGAGGAGATGAAAGAGGCGTTCAACAACGCGTACTTGGAATTGGGCGGACTCGGGGAACGAGTGCTCGGTTTCTGCGATTACATATTGCCGTCCGACAAGTTCCCGGTTGGCTTCAAGTTCAATTCTGACGACCCCAACTTCCCGGTCGATGGGCTTCGTTTCGTGGGTCTGATGTCTATGATCGATCCGCCCCGGGCCGCGGTACCCGACGCGGTCGCCAAGTGCCGTTCCGCCGGCATCAAGGTCATCATGGTAACCGGTGACCATCCGATCACTGCCAAAGCCATTGCCAAATCCGTCGGCATCATCTCTGAAGGTATACTTGCTAATATGAGCGCCATGTACGCGCCGTATACGCCGTATACGCTGTATGCGCTTAATCGCGATAACGGTTATCGAATGACATTCGAGATTAGATATCGTCGTACATATTTTCGCGAAGCTTCAGTCGACCTCGATTATGATGTTTCTATGAGTTTACCCTGTTAATGAGACATCATTTCAGATAATAGCGGTCGCGTTCAGCATTTCAGCACAACGCGATCCTATTTATCATACGCGCAACTTGTGGGATAATTTTATTGGAAGATGCGCTAATTCACATCGTAAAAAAGATACGACGCAATAACATCTCTTTGATCGACGACGGCTCAATTTTAATAACTGCCACTTGTTTTCAATAACGTATGCGATATAAATGCGAAGGCATTTCCTCTGATTAGCAAAACTGATGACACCAAAACTTGTCGGACTTTTCGGTCGTTGAAGTAATGTTTTTCTGCGAGAAGATCGGAAAAGTCAACGATCTATTTTTGCCACGTTAATGCTCGGTGGACTTCAATCGGAAGACAAAATCACAATGAATGCTTTCAAAATTTTAGTTGCGTCGATACTCTTACATATTATCATCAGATAACCTTGTTTGTTCGTGCTTCAATCGTTATCGACTCAATGTTAATTGTCACCGTTATTACTCCCACCAGGTAACGAGACCATTGAAGACATTGCGCAACGGTTGAATATCCCGGTATCCGAAGTGAACCCTCGCGAGGCTAAAGCCGCGGTCATCCACGGAACCGAACTCAGGGAACTGAACTCCGACCAATTGGACGAGATTCTCAGGTACCACACCGAAATTGTGTTCGCCCGTACCTCGCCTCAACAGAAGCTCATCATCGTCGAAGGCTGCCAGCGAATGGGCGCTATTGTCGCCGTGACTGGTGAGTTCTTTGAGAAAAAACCGTAAGACGAATTATAGCGACACGTTTACAAGGAAATGACGATTTAAATTGGCTATTGAGATTAAAACTTGCCGCTGCTTTCTCTTCCCTTCAAATCTCCCTAATTAAATGAACGGAACAACTTTCGACCTGAGAGATTATACCAATTATACCAATTATAATGTAACGTAATGTCGTTTGCGACGAATGATATGTCTGGCAAGATATGTTACGTCACGTTTAATTTCCTCCAGGTGACGGTGTGAACGACTCGCCCGCATTGAAGAAAGCCGACATTGGTGTCGCTATGGGCATCGCCGGTTCGGACGTCTCCAAACAAGCAGCCGACATGATTCTGCTTGACGATAATTTTGCCTCAATCGTGACAGGCGTGGAAGAGGGTCGCTTGATCTTCGACAACCTGAAGAAATCTATCGCCTACACTCTGACCTCGAATATACCCGAGATATCGCCATTCCTGGCATTCATCCTCTGCGACATCCCTCTGCCGCTGGGTACTGTCACTATCCTCTGCATTGATTTGGGAACCGATATGGTGAGTTACGAGATGTTGCGTACAAATAACAGATCGTATCGAGCGATGACATTTCGAAGAGACATACGCATCACGCGAGTGACTCTCTTCCGAGGTTGCCGTTCGATCCACCTCTTGTCGGCTAATCGAATTATTTCAGCGCCGCTCGTTACAACATGATGACTTGCGTCACGAAAGCGCAACTGTTTTCCAAAAATACGGTAGCCTTTGATGTTTATAATGATTGATAGGTAGCAGCGTCATGTATCTGGAATACTGGACCCGATAATGAAGAATCCGTGACGCAAATCGACAGTTCCTCAAAAAAAAAAAGAACAATGTCTTTTTCTTTTTTTATCCTTGTAGATAGCGAGGTGTTTGTACCAAGACGAAGAACCAGTCTCAACGCGAGGCAATTGACTGCCGGCGGACTATATTTTTTAATTAATCTCTTTATCTCTTTTTCCCTTTTAGATGGATCGCTCTGATGGAATTTGAATCAGAATCAGACCGATTTTGACTGATTTTGATTGATTTTGAACTTAAACGCGTTAGACGCGTTATCATTCGAGGAAGTCGGATTTATAATCGATTAGAAATTTTTCGTAAAAAAAGGAAGATGCCCCTAGCTAGGGAACGTTCCTTCCCAGGAACTTTATCATTGCGAAAATACATGAGAGATACTGCGAATTTCCTACAGATCCCCTCGATATGGTTCCAAAATATGGCTTCTTAATTATTTTGATTTTGTTTTTATCTCTCAGTTGATTATTTTCCGTTTAGTTTTGACGCTTCATCGCGCGTAAAAATGCCGTTGGCATCGATACGATTGCTTCCTGATATATAATTCCTCGATATCGAAGCGGGATTCTATTCTTAGAGCTTATCTTATTTGGAGCAAAGTAATCGATGTAACAGCATTTTTACTTCAGCATCATCGGAAGACATACTCGTTATTTAATTGTTGGCGTTGTTACTGAGCTCTTTGATAATGTGACATCAGGTACCCGCCATCTCGCTAGCCTACGAGGAGGCGGAGAGCGATATTATGAAGCGACAACCACGAAACCCCTTCACTGACAAGCTAGTTAATGAAAGGTAACACATCAACAACATACAACGAATATTGACAAGCTACATCAGATTTTCTGTGGTCCGAAAGAGTCATCGGTGATGATTCGCTGTATTTTCGAAGTTTCCTCCCGATTGACGAAACCGATTAAGCGATCAATGATCATACGCAGTGTGATGTTAACGAAATGTTTCTCGTTGCTGTAAAAACGTTCGTGGCAGTATTATTCATCTCAATGACAAATCGGGTGAAACTTCGAAAATTTGATCACTCGGCGATCGCTCTGTCACTCTATTCGCTATACACTTTTCCTTATAATGACTTCAGTAGTTAGTGCGTTCTATCTTCTATTGTACGATGCAAAGTTCGATGCGGAAAGGTGACACATACGATTCGCATCTCTCGGTTCACGTCTCTTTCTTGGTTGTTCGTCTTTCGGTATTCACGCACGACTGTGAACTGGGTAACAACGATCCGCGCGTAAATTGATCCCTTGGCATACAAGTGACACGCATTTTCTCTACTTTGATCTCTTACTCGCGATAACACGGAATAAGAGAACCGAGGACTCTCTGCAAGTATCTTCTCCTCGAATAGCAGACAATAGTAATCCGGCAGAACTGCTGGTCCTCGTTCTTAATTCTCTTCTAAATTATGGTCACCATCGCTTATGGTCACCAGTGTCAAGGCCACTTGATAAAGTTCACGCGATGTGGGGATCAATTTGCCAAGCTTATCGCTCGAGTTGTCGAGTCAGACACGCTAGAACAGTGGATAAGGTAACAACAGGACATGCTGCACGCAGATGCAACGCTCGAGGGTGTTTGGTCGCTGGGACACGCGAGCTTTATTTTCTCAGTCCGATCTTCTCTCTATTCGTGCGCCCTATATTCGCTCTATTAATAAGCTGGATCGAATCTCCTTAAGCGATGCTTGCTCGTCCGCGTTTCGTCGTCATTCCTTTTTCTTCTTCTTCTTCTTTTTTTTCCTCCACACCCACCCCCCTCCCCCTCCCCGCTCTCCTCTCCTCTTTTAGACCTATCTGTGAATATATTATTTGTGAAAGAAGAAATGATAGAGTCAAAATCGGCGCGGTCAGTCGAAGTCTGTCTCGAGTGTAAGATATAAAGATGAATCTTTCCGATACGTGTGTGCATCTTTTATATTTTTTTTTTTCGTATCGTACTTTATCATTTCATCAAGCACGGACAATTGGATCGCGAGGCGAGCTATCGCAAACTTTTCGAAAAATTTTCTCTTCCTTTTATATCGAAGGCCAGAGATGATGATCCATCATGATGATCCTTGGTCGTATTAGTATTGTTTCCTTATGTCGAAGGTAAGCCAATCTTACTGTAAAGCCTACTATATATCTCTATATTTATTTCTTTCTTTTTCATATATAATTATATATATATATATATATATATATATATATATTTTTATATAAAATTATATATATGATTTTTTTACTATCTCTAGTTTTATTCTCCTTGAGCTCAATTTTCCCATCGTTGTACAATTCCTCGCTGCAGTTGTCATCGTGGTCTACCATCGTGGCTTGAGGTGTACATGGGTTGCTGAGATGTCCACCAGACATAGAAGCGTTGTTGTGAGATGAACGCATGATCGTTCCCTTCAGCATTTTTATCATTCTCGCCTTTTCCCTGTTTGTAAATCTTTATTTCCCTCACCACGGCTGCTGAGTTCCCGTCTTTCGTTTCATCTATCTCCGTTTTTTTCTTTTCTCTTTTGCGTGCGCGCACGCTCTCTTGTACAGGAGTATACGTATCTTCTTTTCTCTCTTCAGCTATACGTTCTCTCTCTTTCTCTTTCTCTCTCCCGTATACTCATGCTCTTCATGCCGCGCCGTATCGTTGCAAGTTCTTTGAGCCTTCCTCTTTAAATCATGAGACAAGTACCACGAATGCAAGAGACATCTACATATTGTGCTGTGAATATTGTGCGATGTTTATCATAAATGTGCAATTTGACTGTTTTCACTTGAACGTTATATTTTTCGCGACTTGTATGGTCGTGATGATTACGAAAGCTCGATGTGCGAAAGCGAATGACGAGGAAGAGTTTCCGGAAGCCTGAGGTCTTCTCGTGAAGTAAACGGTAATCTCTCTCAGTCTCCCTCCCTTCCTCTTTCTTTCTCCATAGACATGTACGTAGAATTAGCATTATGATAGAATAGAATTGTTATTCATATATCAATCTGCATACACGAAACGTGATTCTTTTCTTTTTTTCTCTCTTTTCGATCTTTCTTTCTTTTCTTGATTTCTATTTACCTTTATCTGTCTTCCATTGTTCCTGGTTGCCTCTGTGGCCTTGTGGCCAGGTTTTATCGTTGCTGCGTCTCGCTCAGGGAAACAAAATTCTATTTGATTGAATTGATTTACTCATTAATGCCTTTGAAGCGAATCTGAGTCTCGACACGACGTCTCGGCGTAAATCTATAAGGATGAGATTGTTGTGCATATTAGAAAAATTAGTCGCTATCCCTTGAAGAGATTCGGAACTCTTGTGCCTTCGCTTATTTATTTGTCCTATCGAATTGTAGACGTAGAAAAAAATTAATTGGAAAGAGTTTCAAGAAGAGCTGTGCAAGATCAGTTGGATCGATTGAATCGATGGATGCAGAACGGTAGGATCGGAGTTGTGTGGCTTTCACACCTGCGTGATGCGCATTGCATACTTCCTTCTTCTCTCTTTTTCGCAATTGCAATTTCTCTCTCTCTCTCTCTCTCTCTCTCTCTCTCTCTTTCTTTCTCTCCCCCTCTCTTTCTCTGTCTCTGTTTCTCTTTCTTCGTAGAATTTGCTAGACTCTTCTTGGAGAAAAGAAAGCTATGCATCAGATTCTGCATCAAGCGATTCATTGTCTTCCTTTCTTCATCGTCGGTTGAGTAATGATCGTTCTTAGTCTTTTCTGTAAATCAAGGAAGAACAAGTTTCGTCGATAGAATCGTACAGGGAAAGCGAAATGGAGCGAAGATTTGTTCGGATTAGGAAAATGCGCTGCGGGAGCGGGAAACTAACGAATGCTACGCATTGGTCGACGAAGCTTAATTCCCAATCACCATAGTCGAGCTCTAATCGATTATACGCGTATATATATCGCAACTCCTGAAAGGACATTGTCACAGGTATCAAAAGGTGAGATCTTGATTTCAGTCTTTTGTGCGATTTCTCAGCATAAAACGTGTCAAATTTTCTGTTCGTATTTTTATGTAGGTATGAAAAATCCTGTCGAGTTTTACGTGGCAGCAACTTTGCGCAGCTATGAAATTGACTGAACGCAAAATTGGATTTCTTCAAATTGTGGCAATCTTTTTGCAGGAGTAGTATTATGTATATATATATATAGACATGTGTTTGTATATGTACATACATATATATATATATATATATATATATATATATATATATATATATGTATGTATATATATATTTATGCATTAATCTTTGACGCTCAGTAATTATTATCATTATTCTTGTCCTCGTCTACTAGTCTTATTATTATCACTATTACTACGATCACAAGCCAGCATCGTTATAGTTATTGAACTTTTATTGCCATTACTATTTTATCTACTGTATCACAGAGCTGCCGCTGCTATATTACTTCTATATTACTACTATTACTATACTTACTATTTACTACTACTACTTGTTACTCGCCACTATATATATATATATATATATATATATATATATATATATATATATATATATATATATATCACCGCCAAAGAAAAAAAAAGAAAAAAGAAAAAAAAACAAAAGAAAAAAGAGTACACCGAAAGAGAAGGTACACTTCTGTACATTTTTTTAGCGTGTCATGAACTTTTCTTGCAGTTTTTATTCTTTACAGTCCTCTCTCACGTTTTATTCTGTAATGCGCTGCCTACCGCCGCTGCCTTCTACCCACTCTGCGACTGGCAATTTCTAATGGGCGCAAAATACGACTGATATACATATATGCAAAAACAATTGCTAAACGGGGAACACGAGTGATGGCATCTATTATGCATATATTAATTGGAAGAGAGCGTGGGAAAGTCACCGTGGCAGCAGCCTCCTCGTGAACGAGTGCGCGATCACATTTTGATTCTTTGATGTCAGATTGCTAATTCAGATCGATAATTGGTAATAAATTTGGCGAGGATGAGTTCACGTTCACGTTAGAAGGTTGCGTCACGGTACTGAGGGAAGCGATCGCTTGAAAACGTATTCGAAGTGCAGTGTGAAAGAGAAGAAGGGATTTTCCTTCCTTACATCTCAAAAGTGCTCGATGACGCGCGTTCAATTTTTTTTTTTTTTTCTTTTCTTCTTTTTCTTCCAAGATTCGTAAGCCCTCCTCTCCTCGATAATGCCGACGATATGGAGAGCCAGTCTACAGTTTGGGCGGTCTGTACTTAACCGACCTGTGTAAAATGGTTTCTGCTAAATGCTTTCAACGATGCATCTGTTGAGATTGTCGTAGTCGCTATAACGTTGCGACTCGCACACGTGGGTCACCGAGCACCGTTGAAGATGACTTCAATCGGAGACTCCGAGAGCCACTGGACGATTGGAGATCCGCAGAGCACAAGGATATCAAAGTGGAAAAAGGACGGGAGGTCCATGCGTGCGCGTACAATTCTCTTTCCGGCCTTTTTTCGCTTGCTTAAGATATGGCACAGACGATTTCCTTCCTTTGCCGGACGTGGTTCTGGGACATCTGTCTAAACGCAGCGCTAATTTAATGCACACAGATACACTCGCCACAGTGTTTGCTACCGTCCACAGGATTTCTCTTTGCTACACTTTTAATGCAATTTTACGCCCATGAATCTCTAACGCTATTTTACGGCACAGTTCTCTAACGCAATTTATATGTAAGAATACGGGATACGTTCTCGGGACCAGACAGGCTGCGTTTAGGATGGAAACGGTTGCAGCGATTATTTTCCACCGTGGAAAACGCGCTGGCATGATCTCGATTCTCGTGAGAGAGAGAAGTCGCATGAGAACGTCATTTTGTCATTGCATTCTGCTCATATATATACATATATACACACACATATATCATATATGCATATATATGAATATTTTTATTTATTTATTTTTTATATTCTTATATTTTTATACATGTGCAACATACGCGATGAGAATTGACTTATGCGATCTCCAAATCTCTCTCTGTCTCTTTCGCCCGCACTGCGCGTACATACACGTCATTGTCGAAGATGTATGTACATGAAATGCCATAATGGTTGTATCTCTCTTGCCAATGTAACTTCTTTGTAATACGGTGGGGGTCAGTTAGCACATTTTCTAATCAATGGTGGATGGCAGGTGCCGGCCATCTCGCTAGCCTACGAGGCACCGGAGTCGGACATTATGAAACGGCAGCCACGCGATCCTTACAGAGACAATCTTGTCAACCGAAGGTGGGTCTCCCAACTACCCACCTACCAAACGAAATCAACAGAAACTTCTAGCGAAAGCCACTGCACTCACACCCGTATTCGTACTAATACCAATTCACTTACACGTTCCTCATTCACTGTTACCGCATTTACTTGTTTCACATACATTATTACATACGTTATTATCACGTTACGCTCCAGGGCGGTCAAGCATGATTGATCCTTTGTTTGACAAGAGGGCAGAGCAGAACATTTGAAACGATAATCGCGAAACAGCCGATACAATTTCCAGTGCATGCACGAATCGCTTGGCGTTACATTGCTTGTTACTAACAATCAGTAATAAATTGGGAAATTCATAGAGACACCAAGATGTCAAACGGAGGGTTCATTGTGGGTTCACTGTCGCATTTGTTCCAACGATAATTACGCATTAGCGTAGTGAGATAGTGTCGTTTGACGCAGCGAAACCGCGATACATTAAAGTCTTTCTCGACGATAAAAAAAGATAAAATTCTTTCTAATCGAGGGATCGACTCTAACGTCTCTGCGTAATGTCACGTCGCGAGGAACAATTGACTGCTCTGGCGGGAACCAATTTCACATGTGCGTACGTACACATGATGAATGCGCCTTTCCGGCCAAGCCAGGGGTAATTAACCATCCCGGGATTGTCTATGTGTAGCGTGTTAACCTGACAGAGTAATTTACTAACTTGTGGGATGGTGTTGTGTGCCTAACTTGGATTGTAATGTGTACGTACAACGATACATAGCACACGATGATCAACAATACATACATCGGGATGTCCACCGATTTCCGCGATGAGTTGCACTAGCGGGTGTACCGCTGTTTTCTCCAAGCAAATTTGCGACTTGACTTAAACCGAAACCTGACCTCTTTTCGTATCTTGCTCGTGTATCTTGGTCTCAAGAAAAAGTCAGGCGACTGGTAGGATTGTAAAGTTATTGGAGACATCTTCTGGCTTTTTTTACACGAGAATTCGAATCGCGAATGGATCTCGGTGGACATCCTGCGCTGGCAGATAACAAACATTCGACTTTAGGACTCTAGCTGACTTAGTATAGAGCACACGAGCAAGTTTTAACTATACAGAAAAGTTTTCAGATGTTGAGAATGCCGAATGCTTTTTCTCTAGACACACTTAGAAACTCTCACTCGATCAATGACTAACACACGCTGCGATCTAATCGTTTAGCTTGAATTACATACGTGTTTCTTTTCCAGTCGTTGCACTAGATGTTTTCACGCGTGATTTGCGAGTTTCAACGTTGAAGGAACAACGGAAATCCTCCTCGATAGCGCTGTCAATTGCAGTCGATTGCTCGGTGCCGAACTGTCCTCGAAATCCGATGACAGCCAAACTAACCGGAACTCGAGCGATTCTGATTTATATTAACAGCGTTAATCTCTATCGAATACACGATCCAACGGAGAACCAGATCTGGAAATGTTATTCTGTTTTAATCAAATATCGGAATGTTTTTTATCCCGTAATTTAATATGAGGATAACAAGAGAATTCTCCTCTTTTTATCAATTATATAGCAGCCACATACGTGGCTTTATACGAGGATAATATAAAGTTTTACAATATCCGTCTGCTGATGAAATCCTCAGCTCATCATAGCTTGAAAGAATAATCACGCTAAATAATATTAATATTAATATCATTATTATTATTATTATTATTATTATTATTATTATTCGGCCTCTCTATACGCTATTCATAAGTGTATTTTTATTTCACGGATGTATCTATTCTCAAAATCGTCAAGAACATTTGACAAAAACCTTTAACGGTTTTTCTTCCAGATAATAATAAATTGCGACATAGATTGCAAGTTGTAAAATTAATCGATGCACTCTATCTTGTGAGAAGTAACATTTCCAGAGACAAATGCGAATCCAATGGATCCTAACGGTAGACAGAGCATTAATATCATCGCGGACATTCGCCGTAGCTAAAGAAAGAAAAAAAAAAAAAAAAGAAAAAAAAGAAAAAGAAGCAGATTCGAACTTACCGGCGAGTTTGCACCGCGGAATGCACCGTTTCGGTTCTGAATATTTTTCTTTCCCCCCTTTTTTTCCGCTGTCTTCGATACGTTATCCCTTTCTTTTCTTTCTTTCTTTTTTTTTTTTTTTTAATTTTCTAGATCTTTTTCCCCCGTCTTTTACATTCTTCATCGCGTAAGGAACAGGATCGCCGAGAGTAGTTTCCGAGAGCGAGCGACATGGCACGCGCATGGCGCAGCTTCTTTTTTGCGGCTTTCTCGCCTCAAATTACAATGGCGGATTGCGGAACATCCGCGCTCTGTCGCGCTTTATCGCAAATCCGACGACACTTCGATGCCGCCCGAGTTGCTCGATTCCTCTTCTCTCTGTACTCGATTTCGCTGATGTGCTTGTGCGAGTTCGCCAACTCCGCTCAATTCTTCTCCGTTTATTTGCGCTTCCGTTTATTTCACTCGAGCCTGATGAACTATCCGGTGCCATCAGATCAAGTCAACGCCGATTAGCGGAGCAATCGCTCGAGCGATTCGTCTCGAAGATTCAAGCGCACAGATTCCACTGCATGCTTTTTATCGCTTTGATGACACTCGGTCACGTTGGTCGGTTAACTACGTCGGCTTTTAGCTTTTTAACAAGAAGAAGAAAGCAAGCAGGATTTGGAGACGTCACGGTTTAATTTCTTTCTTTTCTCTTTTTCTTCTTTTCTCTTTTTTTTCTTTTTTTTTCTTTTTATAATCTGGCTTAACCGTAGGTATCGATTTTGGCAGATCATTATTCTGTTTGTAACTCGAACGGATCAATGATACATCAATTTTGTCCTCAATTCTCTGTATCGGGATTAATAGATCGTTGCGAGATCACTTGTGTAATCTATTTATTTCTTCAATCGTACATTATTAATAATAACAATATGTCGATTGACAATATGCACATAACATACGCGTAAAGAGATTATCCAGCCAGATTATATAATGTCGAACGAGAACATTCGAATCGAGTCTACAGTTTGCAAGGCCCAATACTGAAATACATAAAGTGAATTTCATTTTACATGTTATGGGCTTATTATAGACCTGGTCTGGGAATCCTTGCTTTGAACTCTTCGATTACGACGCAAGATATCTGCCGATAGATCTCGAGTTGGGCTGCAAACATGAGCGGGATAAGTGTGAAATAACATGAGGGGGCTAGCGGGGAATGAACAGCTTCGTTTCATTACTAACCAGCCAAGTCAAGTCTCACGTGGAACTCGTCTCCGTGAGAATTGGCAAGCAACAGCTATGTATGTCTGCCTATCTGTCTGTCTATCCTTTGTCTATCGCTCTTTGTGGCATGCTTCACTGTCAAGAACCGATCGTTAATCGTCCATCTGTCGTGGCGGTAAGTAATCTGCATTTTGCCCCTAACTGGTGACTACCGGCTTTCGTAACTTTATGGCACAAACTTAGAAGTAACACCGAGATCGATGATAATCGTTTTCCTAGATTCCGAGGGATCTCAAAGCTCAATGCTCAACGCTCATTCTCTGTCCGCGAATGAGCGCCGTTTGTGGATCATGTTCGATTCGAGGATTCAGTGTAGACTCATTGTAGAGCAAATTCTTTTGAAAAAATTGAAACTCGATTTAATACTTTCAAGCTCTCAGAAGATCGTTCTATACGATGTTCTTACGAATTCCTAACGGTTGAATGCCTATGCATTAAAGAGAACAAATTGACAATCTTCCAGTGGGTATATCAGTGCTATATTTAATTTGCATTTGAGATCATTTTTGAGATAAGTACCCGGCAAAAAATGAGCTTCCTCGGAATTTAACATCAAGCGTGTCGTTGACCCGTGGAAAAACGTTCTTCAATATATCTGTCTGCGTCTAGGCTCATTTCAATGGCATACGGTCAAATCGGCATGATCCAAGCCGCAGCGGGCTTCTTCGTCTACTTTGTCATCATGGCTGAAAACGGATTTCTGCCCTTGTATCTGTTCGGTATTCGGAAGCAATGGGATTCTAAGGCCATCAATGATCTTACAGATAGCTACGGCCAAGAATGGGTAAATATCGATCGAAATTGAATCGAGAAAGAGAAAAAGGCAGGAGGGAACGCTAACACCTACAAGTTTGATATTTTATTCCCAATAAAGGTTCTTCTCTTTTCTTTCTCTTTTTTTTTTTTTATTGATAGTCTGCTTAATAACATGCGATTCTTAAGAATCCTCAATGTCTGTGGAGCTTTCCCTCGTCTTTTTACAAATTTGATCCCTTTGGCATATTCGATTATCTATTATAATCATCTAATTGCGTTGTCTGCGGGGGATTAATGCATGGACTAATATCGTGGATTTATTTCTCGCAAACAGACGTACAGGGACCGCAAAACACTGGAATTTACCTGCCACACAGCATTCTTCGTATCGATCGTAATCGTACAGTGGGCTGATCTGATTGTCTGTAAAACGCGCCGCAATTCGATTATTCACCAAGGAATGAGAAACTGGGCCCTGAACTTCGGCCTCGTGTTCGAGACCGCTCTCGCTGCATTCCTAAGTTACACGCCCGGTATGGACAAGGGTCTTCGCATGTTCCCACTCAAGTACGTATCCTATTTCGTATTTCTCCAATCTGCATCGAAGCAAACTCTGATGTACTCTGATGCTTCGACCACGGTTCGCAATCAAATAATTAAGTTGGCGTTAACGTATCACATCAAATTAAAGTTCTCCGATCCAAATCTTGTCTCATTCATTTAAGTTGGCACGCTATAGAAATGCTTCAGTTCTCGTTGGTTCGGTCGAACTTGATAGATTTAATACGTGGATGCGTCATATAGCGTCTCCATGAGAGCATTTTCAGAATAAATGAAAACAATAACTTACATAGAAAGTATAAAAAGGCTTTTGCACATTTGTTATGTTTCATTGTTTCATTTTATGAAGAAACGTAGAAGAAACATGGAAGAAGCAGTGCCTCAATTTCAAAATATTCTTTCGATTATGGCTATGCTGTCCAAATCTAGAGTGACTAGTCGGCTTTCGAAAGATAAAATGTAATCGACTCTATTAGCAAACTTTAATTCGCATTATGTTGCAGATTTGTATGGTGGCTGCCAGCCCTGCCCTTCATGTTCGCCATCTTCATCTATGACGAGACAAGACGATTCTACCTCCGCCGAAATCCTGGCGGCTGGCTCGAGCAAGAAACTTACTATTAGACGCCAAGAGGATTAAATCACATGCATGCAGAGCGCGCGCGCAAGAGAACGAGTGAACGGATAAGAGAGCAAGAGCGAGAGCGAAAGCGAAAAAGAGCGAGAGAATGAGAGAGAGGGAGAGAGAGAGAGAGAGAGAGAGAG